>JAHDVF020000850.1:0-15219 GCA_022606425.2 Lepidostoma basale | reverse complement strand
GTATGTATGTATGTATGTATGTATGTATGTATGTATGTATGTATGTATGTATGTATGTATGTATGTATGTATGTATGCATGTATGCATGTATGCATGTATGCATGTATGCATGTATGCATGTATGCATGTATGCATGTATGTATGTATGTATGTATGTATGTATGTATGTATGTATGTATGTATGTATGTATGTATGTATGTATGTATGTATGTATGTATGTATGTATGTATGTATGTATGTATGTATGTATGTATATATGTATGTATGTATGTATGTATGTATGTATGTATGTATGTATGTATGTATGTATGTATGTATGTATGTATGTATGTATGTATGTATGTATGTATGTATGTATGTATGTATGTATGTATGTATGTATGTATGTATGTATGTATGTATGTATGTATGTATGTATGTATGTATGTATGTATGTATGTATGTATGTATGTATGTATGTATGTATGTATGTATGTATGTATGTATGTATGTATGTATGTATGTATGTATGTATGTATGTATGTATATCGTATATATTAAAAAACATATATTAAAAACCACAAGTATACTCGTATATATTAAAAAACACAAGTTTCGAAGGATACCTCCATCTTTAGGTGTAAAAAGATAATAAAAACTAAACAATGAAAGACTAACATAAAAACGCATTTAAATTTCGATACAATAATTCAAATTTAAAAATTAACCTGGGTTATTTTGTTATAAGTATTAATAATTATTTTTTTAACAGTAAAAACTGATAAATAATATTAAAAAATAATAATACATGATGATAATATCAACAAATATATAGAAAGTATTGATTAAGATCTAGAAAGAAAGAAAAATGGCACAACAATATCAAATATTAATATGGTTGATTTTCAAGTTGTGAAGTCGGCAAAATCGACGTGCGTGCATGATTGTATGAATGCAAAGGATATAACGAAGTTGGAAGAATGCGGTTGTTCATTATCTTCACCTAACCAGCCGAAGGTGATGGTTAGTTAGTTTCATCGTTTGATGGTTCAGCTGCGATGTGATTTCTACGCAGAGCTGTAATAAAGTAATCGCTTCGCAATGAATCACGCCCGCTTAATACATATCGCTAAAAGATTGTGTTATCGCGTTTTATCTTGATTCGTTAATTATCTGACTGCCATTAGACCAACAGCACAGAACGCGGCGTATCTAGAATCGAATAAACAAATAATCGTTATCACTGCAAATAAAACGAGTAATAAAAATATATTCGCATCTCAGCTACTTGATTTTATGTTTATATACTCGGACTATGTAGTAAATCATAAATCTGACAGATTGTTTCAAAATTTCTTGTAGATATGTCTTAGACTTAGACTTGGATCTTCTGGCTTACAGAGGTTCAGCTCTAATAGCTATTCCTCTTACGTCTGTAGGAAGCATTGTTGGAATGTGATTTGATAGTTGTTTTATGATGGGGCTAAATGTATGGCCCGGAGTGTCCCTCCGAAAGATGGCGATGAGGGATTTAGGGTTTATGATAAAGTCTTACATTATCGTCGAGGAATGGAAGACCAGATAGGGTTGGGATTGTATTTATAAAAAAGTATATTCCCGAGGGGAAGATAATAGGAGCATTGCCTGGATGGAGTTGGGTAGGAGATAGCATCCTGCGTGAGACCATTTTGTTTGGCGGTGTACATAGTGGGCTATCGGGAAGGATTTTTTTTTATCCGCATTGATTGCGGGAAGGGTAAAGGACTGAATGATGGTGGATAACTTGGTGGTAAAGGGTCATTATTGATAAGGAAAATAAAGAATAAGGTTATAATTGAGGTCGTGGTCTGGAAATGAAAGAGATGAAGTTGGAGTAGTGCAAGGAATAATAGAGCTGGAGTCGCAGTATTCTGATGTACCAAAGGAGTGTGGTAACGGTGGGCTTTAATTCTCATTAAATGATATGGACCTGTCTTTCCTCAATGCCAACCTTCCTCTTTAGAGAGCAAAGGAGAAACTCTATGTAGGCTGTTATCTTTTTATTAGAATATTCTTTCTATTCCACGTTCAACATGCCTTGTTTAACCTTTAAACGCCCGTGCGTCGCGTGCAATAATGGTAGCCCACTGCCCAATCAATTATTCGCGCGACTTGCGACCTACGCGTAGCTGTTATAAAAATAATAATATCTCTAAAATAAGTCATCCTATTTAGGTAAAATAAAAAGCATTATCAAAATAAAATAATGTTTATAATTCACAAAAGCTTTATTTGTAATTATTCACATTTTATATAATTACACATTAAAATTATTGCATACAAACATAACTAACTAACTAACAAACCATCACGCCATTTCCCCGGAGGGGTAGGCAGAGAGGATGGATCGCCACAATGCTCTGTCCTGGCATACCTCTCGGGATTCCTCTACATTCATACATCGTACCATGCACGCACGTCGATTATTCCGACTTCGAATATGGCCGCCTTTTAGTAATTGATTAATCTGGTCATGACATGTTTTCCTCAGTCGTCCTCGGCTTCTTTTTCCACTCACGCTGCTTGTGTACAACTTTTTAACCATTCTACTCTCATCCATTTGTTCTATATGTCCAAACCATCTCAGGGATCCTTTTTTAATTTTATCCGTGATGCAGTCATCTGCCTTACATTTCTCTCTTATTTCATCGTTCGGTATTCGATCATACAACATTTTCCCGCACATTCTTCTTAGTGATCTCATTTCTACGGCGCTTATCATGCTTTCATCCTTCTTTTGCCAGCTCCGAGCTTCACTTCCATACATGAGGGTTGGCACTAGAACTTGCATAAAAACATAAATAAATAAAAATATTAAATAAAAAATAAAAAAAATCGTATGACAAATTTTAAAACATTTGTCTATGCAAAGGCCTATATTAGGCTGTGGTGTAGATTGTGTGTTTATTAGGCGGACCGTCATAAGCCAAGAGTCGACCATGTAACGCTGGTATAATCATTAATAGTACGCATCACAAAAAAAATATTTATCGGAACAGAAAATAAAATTATGGGCCGGTATCTCAAAGACATTATTTACGTAAAATAATATTTATATATTGAATACTATTGTCATAAATCAGTGTAATCCATAATCACCTGTCCCGTAATGCCCAACGGTTCCGCCGTTGGGCATTAAACGACGCACATCCGCTGGGTGTCTAAAGGTTAAACTAACAAATTAATAACAAAGCCGTTACTCTGAAGGTTTTTACATATAGAACAAGAACATAGAGAAGTTGGTTAAATTCATTTCTCGACGCTATATTCCGATGTGGGAATTGCCCTCCTCTACAACGGTCCTCCACTAACTTCGGTCTCTGGCCATCTCTCTCCATTCCCCAGCTCTTTCCATTTTCTCCCAATCTTCTTCCACGCAATCCGCCCATCTTTTCCTCGGTCTGCCTCTTGGTCTCTTAACGCGGGGCACCCATCTGGATATAATTTGTGGTGTTCTACCCTCTGGCATTCTTTCCACATGGCCAGCCCACCGTAGGCGTTGAGACTTACAGAATCACACTACTGTTTCCTGGTTAATCAGTACTTCAAGTTCAATGTTTCTTTTAATTCTGTAATTCTCATCCTAGAAGTTGGTTAAATAATCTTAATAAATGTTTAGAATATACGAGTACAACGTTTGTTCTCTTGAATATACGAGTATAATTATCGTGATTGGTTCGCTTGAAAGGGGCTCGCCGCTTGGGAAGCTTTCTGTAAGGGTAAATTTTAATGAGAACTCGGGAAATCTCCCTTGTTATCTTTAATTCAGATGTTTTCCTTCTGCCTTGCGTTAACTTTTACATTGGGGTTTGATATTGTATTTTATTTCCGGTCCCAATTGTAAAGGATCAATGTTATGATTCTTTTTCATTCTTAATCTTAATGTTTTTTATGCTTCTCTTATAAATTCTTATAATGTAATTGCAGACGATCTGGAATTATATGTCTGTAATGTTTGTGATTTTTATTTAAATCATCACCATCATCAACCGTCTGTCATCCACTACTGAATGTAGGCCTCTCCCAAAGCCCGCCACCGCCCCCTATCCATTGCTCCCATCCATTCATGTCCAGCAATCGTCTTCAGATCGTCAGTCCAGCGGCCAGGGGGACGTCTAAGTCTACGAATCCTGTACGCGGTCTCCACTCCAGAATCCGTCTTCCCTATCGGCTGTCGGTTCTCCGACAGATATGGCCACCCCACCGCCACTTCAGCCCGCCTATCCGTAGAGCCACCTCAGTCACCTTGGTTTGTTGTCGAATAAATTCGTTTCTAAATCTGTCCCTCAAGGTTATTCCAAGCATGGCTCTTTCCATGGCGCGCTGGGCAACCTTGAATCTGTAGACTAGACCTTTTGTCAATGTCCACGTCTCGGCTCCGTACGTCATGACTGGTAAAACGCACTGGTTGAAGACTTTAGTCTTGAGGCATTGTGGTATTTTGGAAGTGAGAACATGACGTAATTTAACGTTGACGTAACATGACGTTTATTTAAATAAATTAAATGAAATAAAATAAAAGGAGTAGCCTTTCTTTGCAGGGCTTTGATCTGATGAATTTGATTAAAGTTTCATTTCATTACCACGTCAATAGAGTTCAAGGGGATCATGTGTGAGCATTACAGAAACATATCGGCATTCCGTTTGCCCGATGGAGATTTTAGATTTGCTTGCGACATCGGAATTCTGAAATGCAGTGCCGGCAGATTAGGTGGGTTCATATTGGCAGCCGAGAGCGGGGTGGCTTGGCAATGGCAACGTTGTATCTCTATGTACTCGCGTTATTTGATTATCTACAACTCTTCAGTCTAAGCAGAAATGTCGCGAGAGAGATTTAGGTCTAAACAACACTCAAAATTGTGACAAAATAATGTTAGTTTTCGACTCTCATCGATCGAAATTTAAACGAATTTTACGAAGGACCGATACGATATAGTTTTAAATACGAACGTAAATATGTAAGAACACAAACTACTGCTAATACAGTTATATTATATTTAAATAATGTTTAATTATGTGTATTAAAACAGTGTAATGTTTATTGTCTAAGTGATTGCAACTGCAAAATTTTACGTCAATCAAATGAAATGAAATTAATTGCGCTAACCACAAATAATGTTTACTCAAAAGTATTGCAAACAAAGATGACTTGCTGAATCACAATGAATGTAGTTATTTCCCCCCTATAGATTACATCAAAAGTCATTGAACTCTGATTAATTTTACAGTGTTTTATATTTATTGTGATGGAGTGCTATTTAACGAGCGCGCTGAACTTGCGTTTAGAGCTGCCAGCGCGATATTCGCCGCCTCCGGTATTCGTCTTCCAGAAGTGTGAAGCCCTCGGTCCTCCGCCTGCTGAGCTGCGCTCCCGCCCTCATCCGCCGGACCATGATCTCCTGTCCGTGGTCTGCGAGATGAGCAGCATACTTCATTGCGTGCTGATCGCCCACGTACTCACCAAACTACTGTCCTGGGAATGGCCCTAACAACATGTTCCGGATAGCCATACGTTTTCCAAGTTGTGCGAACATTTATAAGAGATATATGCGTACGGAAATGTCACATAATGTAGCACCGTGTGTTTGTTGTTCGTCATTTGGCAAATGATCAACATTGGTAGACTCTGGGTCGGCTCTGAACATTACGCCAAGCTTATAAAACTTCTCATAGCGCCCCCGCACTTCACAAAATAATATTTTGAATAATTGATTACAATCGAGTATTAATTAATACTGGTGTCGAAGATTAGAGTACTTTGAATTTGCGGTGAGACTAGTTTTGAGTAGACTCTCTTATTTCTAGTAATAATTCAGTACTTTATATTGTTTTTAATTTTTTACAATAGAGTATTAATTACAGTACTAACTAATGAATCTGGCGTCAAAGATCACAGTTTTCGTGTTGTGGTGAGACTAGTTTTGAGTAGACTCCTTTTTTTTTTGGTAATAACTCAATATTTTATATTGTTTTTAATTTATTACAATAGAGAATTAATTAGAGTAGGTACTAACTAATGAATCTGGCGTCAAAGATCACAATTTTCGTGTTGTGGTGAAACTAGTTTTGAGTAGACTCCTTAATTTCTGGTAATAACTCGATATGTTAAATTGTTTTTAATTTATAAAAAGAGAGTATTAATTAGAGTACCAACTATTGAATCTGGGGTCAAAGATCACAGTTTTTGTGTTGTGGTGAAACTAGTTTTGAGTAGACTCCAATATTTCTTGTAATAATTCAGAATATTTTTTTTTTAATTGATTACAATATAGTATTAATAAGAGTACTAACTAATGAATCTGGCGCCAAAGATCACAGTTTTCGTGTTGTGGTGAAACTAGTTTTGGGTAGACTCCTTTATTTCTAGTAATACTTTTTTTTTTAAAGTATAATGTTTTTAATTGATTACAATAAAGTATTAATAAGAATACTAGCTAATGAATCTGGTGTCGAAGATAAGAATATATTCGAATTGTGATGAAACTAGTTTTGTGTAGACTCCCTTATTTCTAGTAATAATTCAGTATTTGTATTGTTTTAATTGATTACAATATAGTATTAATTGCATAATTAAAGTACTAATTAATGAGTCTGGCGTCGAAGATCACAGATCTTTCGTTTAAGGGTAAGACAAGTTTTGATTAGACTCACTTATTTCTAGTAATATTTCAGTGTTTATATTGTTTTTTCTGATATCTGTAATAAATATTGTGAGATTTTTAGGGACAATTATTTAAGTTAAATAATATATCTATATTTAAGAACTGAGTCTTTTTATTTTACTTTCATATGAAGCACTTAATTTGTGGTGTGACATTAATAAAATAGTCTATTGTTTTGGCCAAAACACTATGATACTTGTACATTATAAACTGTTAAATTATAAAACTTTGTTTTTATGTACCACAATTTTATTTATATTGTAACATTATTGTAACACCTGATGATGTCAACATAGGTTGACGAAACAGCTGTCGCGAAAAATAAAAATAAAATTGTGATACATAAAATAGAACGCTTGGCTCCTGATCCAGGGGACTTGGGTTGGCTTGAGCCTAGACACGACCAGATTCCTTCTTCATAATAATGAGCTATTTTCTGCTCACATTGAAGATTGTAAAATAAATTCTAATATCATTGATATAAATCCTTGATGTAAGTATTTATTTTTTTAAGTTTTATAATTAAACAGTTTATATACGAGTATTATTAAAACAAATTAAAACACTCGGGTATTTTTTTAAAACCAATTTATTAGTTTTTATTATCAACCAGTTTCGCTCCCACCAGAGTTTTCAGTTTGTTATGTTACCCTGACGACGCTCCGCTGGAAGCGAAACCGGTTGGTACTAAAAACAAATAAAGTGGTGTTAAAACAAATTATGTAAGTGTTTTAATATAATATTTATTTTATTATTATTCCAAATTTCATTCTCACTAAAAAATAGGGAAACAGGTAGGTAATGGTTCGGTGGGCTCTCTTATTACGGCTCCGCCAAGTCTTATGATCCAGGGTCGTCTGGCTGTCTAGTCCTAGCGCCTTCGGGTCATTCCCAACTGTGGACATTCACGTTAAAGGAGGCCGACCTGGTCTTCCGTCTTCCAGCTGCAGGGTCTTGTGAAAGATGTATTCATTGTCCCTCCTGCTAACAATTCAATTCATTTCATTTATTTTAAAAACAGTAAGCAATAAGCTAGACAGTAAGTAACGATTAAGCAATAAAATTGCCCTACCCACAGGCATAACCATTGGCAGGTTGGTTCTGCAGCGCGGCAAAAAAAATAATCTCTGCTGTCTTTGACGAAGGTAATTATCGGGGACAAACAGACCTACATCACTCAGGACATCCGAGTTATGTATATGGCCGCCAATCAGCTGAAAGAAGTGAGCTCCCAGGTGGATATTCCTCCTTCTCTAGATTGATTGGTAGCTTAGCATACCTAGCAAGAATTCAGTCGGAAAGAGACACGGGTAACCGCCCCTATTACGCGCATCCCCACATGACCGTACAACCGCATTTTCCGTTTTTTTCTGCTATGGGAACGACTTTTAGGCTACCTCTGATGTGCTCATTTCTAGCTTTACCCAGCATCGTAACCCCAGCGGCCCACCTCAGCATTTTCATTTCTGCTACGTGTATCCTCTAATTGTATATTTATATAAAATTCCACTTCTGTTTTATTCACATTACGACTATTATTATGTATACATTAATTCAATTTAACATAATTCATATACGTAATAGTTGGATCAGTAAAAAAACGTATTACGTATTTTGTTGACAAAGAAATTTCTTATCATGCTTGTCATACAGTAGCGTGAATTTATCTCTCATGTTGCATATAACTCGCGTCACATGTAATTTTCCTGGAAGAAAATTTTACGCCGCAAATTTGAGACATGAAATAGAATGTACCAAAAACACTTTGACAAAATTTAAATAATGGTGTCATTTATTTTGTTCTTTGGAAAAAAGCTATTACTTGGTGGTTTGACATATTTAAAATTAGAATTAAACTTTTTTTAAACCTTGTATAAAACCACTTTATTAAGCCACTTAATAAAGTGGTTTTATACAACGTTTTAAAAGTGTTTAATTCTAATTTTATACATTTATTTTGGATTTCTTGCGCATTGAAATATGCGTTGCGATAATGAAAAATGAGATAGTGTGTGATAATGGCCGTGAAAGGAAAAATAGAGCATCGGTGACCCTCAAAAATGATGGGCTGACGACCTGATTCCATAGCACAGGTAAGAGAAAAATTGAGAACATTTGAAGAGGCTTACATCCAGCAGTGGAGAAACGGCCAAAGAAGAAGAAAGAATGAAAAAAAAATTTATTTTTTAATAACTTTACTTAGGATTATGACTTTCAACCGGTTTCGGCAGCTCGCTGCGACCTTCAGATACCTAATATAAAGTTTGTTAGGGTTATACGAGTATATGATCAGTATTTTCGACACTTGATCAAAAGAAATGTGCAAATATTAGACAAAAAAATATCGATAAAAATGAGATTTTTTTTTTGGAAAAGTTACCTACTTAAGAAATAGGGGTAGCTTTATTTTTAATTGAAAAACTCATATATTTTTTTTTCTTCTAGTAAGCGGCGTATTTTCTTTTACAGGTGTAATTTTTTTTACAAGTTTCTAAGTTTTATTTTTAATAAGTTTTTGTTCTATATTGTTAATTTTATTTATTTTCTTAGCTTGGTAAACTTTCTAGCTTTCAAATGAGACTACTTTGAAGAAAATACCCAGCTTACTTGAAGAAAAAAAAAATAAGCAAATGATGAGTTTTCAATTTTAAAAAAACCGCCCCTATTTCTTAAGTAGGCGACTTTTAAAATAAATCGCATTTTTATCGATAATTTTTTTGTCTTATATTCTCACATTTCGTTTGATCAAGTGTCGAAAATACACATTGTATATACAATAACCCTATAAAACTTTGAAGTAGGTATCTGTACTCAATAGATGCCTTTGATATTAATTTTGTTTGTAATGTCTGTTGAGATAATAAACTGATTAGATTTGAAATAATAATTAAATAAAACGATGTTCTTTAACTACGTCCACTTTTGTCTTTATTTCGACAGCGACCGGTTTCGCCAGGCTCGCTGGCATCGACAGACTGGTGGCACCAGCGAGCCTGGCAAAACCGGTCGCTGTCGAAATAAAGACAAAAGTGGAAGTTGTTAAAAAAACATCGATTTATTTAATTATTCTTTAAAATGAACTTCTATCAAGAGTTTTCAGTAAACTCGTTTGATGATTAGATTTTGAACATTTGCGGAACGGACAAAGAGTTTTTCTTATCACAGATCTGCACGAGCCTCTAACTGAAAATTTGTATTTATAGCAAATTTTCTTACAACTCCCAACTCGCACCGTATTTACAACCGATGAAGCTTGCGTGCTCGTTTATTACCTAACAACTAGGCGTAAATAGCGTGTCGGCAACGGTTTTACGTACTACGTAAAATAAACGTAATATTTGATATTTTAACGTTGCAAAATTATTCACTAAATCAAATGTATCTTAATAATCGTGCGCAACTGAGTCAACATCATATTTTAGTTGATTTTTCAATGGCGTGTTCCGCGATTTTATTACATGTCACAGTCTCGAATACTCCAATTAACTAACTATATTAACTAACTAACTTTTACACCGTCTCTCCGAGTGGTAGGCAAAAAGAATGAACCGCCACATTGTATATAACAACATATTTCTATCGCTTTCTCAACAATCTTACATCGTGTCATGCACGCATGTCGATTTTTCCGACTCTGCACGTGGCCACAATTAATAGTTCTTCTTTTTCTTCAAGTGCCCTGTCGGGTCCCCCCCCCCGGACCCCTTCGTTCACTTCGGCGAACCTGTCCCTGTCCTGCACCGCTCGGAACAACTCCTCCACACTTCGGATGCCGGTCCACTCCCTCACGTTTCGCAGCCAGGACATTCGTCTCATACCGGGCCCTCGGCGTCCCTCAATTTTCCCCTCCAATATCAGTTGGAGAAGGTAGTACTTTTACCCACGCAGTATATGACCCAGATGTGAAATCTTTCGAACCTTAATAGTTGATAACAGTGACAACTCTAGCTCGCCTCAGGACTTCGGTATTGGTAACCATGTCTGTCCAGGGAACTCTGAGCATTCGGCGATGGAGCCACATTTCAAATGCTTCCAGTCTGTTCATTGAGTTACCTTTCAAAGTCCACGTTTCACATCCGTACAATAAAACAGACCATACAGCTTTTGAAGATTCTCTGGCGGAGTTTCAACTTTACGTTATCATTGCAATTAATATTTTATTGATTTAATTGTGTCACGTTTTCCTCAATCTTCCTATTTATTCTAATTACATTTACGTCGTTTAAATATAACTGCTTTTCTCGACATGTTTCCTTCATTAAATCATATCCGTGTGTGTTAACAACGTCACGTAAATACTACCCTAGACCAACATGTGAGATTTTTTTCACAGTGTCATCGCCGGATATCGACCTGGGACCTTTGATTTGGCAGGCATAGTTGTTGCCACTCTGTCACAAAGGCCGTCATTAAATATTCTTCTTCTTCTTCTTCTTTTAATAGATCTGACGATCTGTGACACAGAAATCATATCTCGTCGGATGATGAGATCCAGCTGTCCCTCCATCTCTTAGGCGGTCTTCCAGGTGGGCGGTGTCCGGAGGGAATTTCATAAGCGGCTGTATATGCAAGTCTGTCACCATCCATTCGGGCTACATGGTCCCTCCAGCATCTTTTTTTTTTTTTGTTTGTATACAACAGGTCGTTTGACTCAATTACTGTATAAAAATTATTTTAGCTGTTATATTGATTCTTATGACATGTGATAGGTAGCCAATCTATCGCCATTTTATTGTCACGAGAATTCTACACCAGACCAAAGACAGTGTGACAATCACACTGCCATCGCCGGGAATCGAACCCTCGACCTTCGGCATGGAAGTCAGCGCTCTTACCACTCTGCCACGAAGGTCGACCGGTCTTCTTCTGGATCTACTCCACTGTTTAATATTATGAAGATTAATATAATTAACACGTTGAAATATACTTTACAAAACTATTTGTTTAGGAATTTCAATGATCGAAACATTCTTGAAGATATTCCAATCTTCTTCAAAAGAAGTTTAATAGCTTGACCGCTATAACTGGGTGACACTAATAGAGTCCAGAGTCCAGTCCGCGAGACCCGAGGAACAGGATACGAGAGGGGGCGGGAATAACGCTGAGTGTGCAGTTCCAAAATAAACACACTTCTAGAAAACATCTCTTCACTTTGTTCTTGTAATCTCGCACTATTTATATGACGGTTCGTGGTATTAAAATATTTATACTTGTAATGTCACCAGCGGCAGGAATAAATTCAGTGCCGGATTAGCTAAATAGCAGAAGTAGCAGGTGCTACGGATCCCAAGTTTCCGGAACCCCCTTGAACTGCACGTTATTAAACTTTTCATTTTTTTCATTTTTTTATTTTAAACATATCTAAAAGGTCGAAAATAATATAATCAAATAATATAGATCTAAAACTGAGAATACTCCTCATCAAAACCTATGTATGGAGTATCTTGATGTACGGCTGCGAGACATGATGTCTATCCGAAAGATATAAGCGGAGACTGGAGGCTTTTGAGATGTGATCCTATAGAAGACTATTAGGAATTTCCTGGAGAGACCACATCACGAATGAGGAAGTTCATCAAGGAAACGAAGGAGGAATGCACCTGCTCAGGACCTTGTCCGAAAGGCGTGCAAGATGGATCGGCTATGTAATACGTCAAGAAGGTCTCTTGCATGCCGTAATGGAGGGTATGACTGAGGGGACAAACTCTAGGGGACGCCCTCGCCGAGAGTACCTGGAGGACCTGTTGGTAGACGTGCGCTGCTCATCATATGCAGATTTTAAAAGAGCCGCACAAGACAGGGAATAATGGAAGAGAAGAATAGAAGAAATTGCTGCAAACCAACCCCAGGATTGAAACTTTCTAACTAAAACAAGTTAGAGATACACAATAATAAGTAATACATAATAGATAAATAAAAAGAGCGAGAAACATAAGATGCATGACAAATTAATAAAAGATTTATACCAAACAATTATAATAAAGATAGTACTTCCCTCAGATGAGCCAAACTGTCACAAAATATGTCAAACTCGGAGGTGATACGATTAAGCAAAGATATTGCTCTACCTACCGACATAAACATTGGCTGGTTGGTTCTGCATCGTGGGAGATAAAACAATCTATGGCCGCTTTGTCGAAGATCAGGGACGAACAGACCTACATCAGTCAAGATTTCTAAGTTGTGTATACAACTGCCTATCAGTCGAAAGAAATGAACACCCAAGTGAATGTCTTGTCTCCTCTCGAGTGACTGGTAGCCTAGCATCCCTAGCACTTATCATTGGAATAATTAATACGAATGAAAACGTCTGTTTTCTAGAAATTTTATTATAATTTATGGGAATGACCAGTTATGCCTTTCTAAGGCGAAACTTGAAACGATGCAAATGCTTCGAGGTTATTTGTGTTTGGGAGTTATTTCATTGCAAATGTATGGTAACATTCATACATCCGTTCGGACTATTTGGAATTAAATGGATTTTCGTTATAATCCCACGACAGTATTTTACACAACAAAGCTTGACACTATTCTCAGACGAATAAGATGGTATGAAATATTGTAACTATTATATTGGACGTGAGATACTTTCTATACTAAATTAATGACAATATTTTCTAGCGTACTACGTGGTACTGATGGTACGTGGTTTGTGGAATGTGGTGAATTCTTCTTTAACCTTTTCCCCTCCATTGTTGGATATAGGAATCTTCCATTTTCTTCCATTCGTCCCTGTCTTGTCCCTTCTGCATTCATGTCGTTCCAGATATTGGACACATTATTATTATTTTTATTATTTTGATGATTTAGGATTTGTGACATTGCACTGAGGATGTTGAGCTTCATCGTTCGGACCGGAAGAGTTTTCAGAGATCCTAATTTGGTCAGAGCTCTATACAACACGTTGGATCGGAGCAGAATCAAAATGATTCTGCGGGGTGTTATAGACTGTTCTACCTACCGGCCGCTAGAAAAATCTGCCTCTTGTTTCACCGGTGGGAAGAGCAATTAGTCTGCTGAACGCGGTCTGCTGGGAGATTGGCGGAGTGAAGGTACGTTCAGGGGACAAATACTCTCGACTTTAGAAAGTATCTTGTCTTCCTAATGTCGAACCATCTCTATTGCGTTCCTGGTATAATGTTGTGTGTGTATAATATTTTAGCTGTACTCAATAGATGCCTTAAACATTTATGCTCTTTGTAATGTATTTTGAGTAAATGAACTGATTGGATATTGATTAATTTTGATTTTACATCGTGAGCCAAATCGACTTAAAGGGTATAGTAATCATATTTATTTACGTGACATGTGATAAGTAGCTAATCTATCACCATTTTATTGTCACGCGAATTCTACAAAAAAACCAAAGACAGTGTAACAACCATACTGCCACAGTCGATATTCAAACCCTGGTCCTTCGGTGTGGCAGTCATAGTAATTACCACTCGGCCGCGAAGGTCGTCAACATGGAAACAATGAATGAAGACAGAATGGCGAAAAAAGCATATGGAAGCGACGTGAACGAAGCTAGAAAACGAAGAAGGCCGAGAAAAACGTGGCACGATCAAATCAATCAAACGTTAAATGTCGGTCATGTAAGGTGTCGGAGAAATCAACGTGCGTGCATGACACGATGTATTAATGTAAAGGAAGCGAGAATGGTACGTTAGGGCAGAAAAATGTGGTGGTCCGTTATTTCTGCCTACCCCTCCGCGTGATGGTTAGTTAGTTAGTTTTACCTTCGTGTTAGATTCACATTGAGGATCAAAAATTTGATGCATACGAAATCACTTAATTTCATTCAGAATAGTTCAATTTCACGCGAAGCTACGTTTTTATACAGCGAGAAGTTTTATCGATAATCGAGTTATTACAATATAAACATGAAACTATCATAATTCTTTGAATGTTCAACCTTACAAAGATATACTATGTATCGCTAGTAATAAATTTAATCGAAAGACCAATAAATTCTTAGAAAGTTGCCCAAGCGATATACACGCACTTATTTAACAGTTTAACCCCAATAGCGTAGCTGACTACATTTGCAGGACAAAAAATTGGTTTCAAACTACAACAGAATACATTTGCAGTTCACATTTGAACGTATCTTATAAACCTTTTTTACTGTAGTTCTTTACTACTTAATTTTAAACTGTTTAAACTAATAATTTTGTTTTTTTTATCACAATTGTATTTTATTCTACGCGACAGCTGTTTCGTCAATCTTTGTTGACATCATCAGGTGTTACAGCTGTCGCGTAAAATAAAATACAATTGTAATACAAAAATCAAAGTTATTTAATTTAACAGTTTAAAATATTAAGATCATAGTGTTTCGGTCAAAACAATGGACTATTACTAAATTTTACCTAATATTATGATGAATTGGGACTATCTATCTGAACTGTAAATGTACCCTACCGCAATTCGAGTCTAATTTTTTGTACTGCAAATGAAGTCAATCGCCCAATAGGGGTTAATAATAATATATCTAACTATATCTAAATCGAAATGTATAATATACAACGAAATAT
>JAHDVF020000849.1:0-315444 GCA_022606425.2 Lepidostoma basale | reverse complement strand
TTCTCTTTGCCGTCCACGGTATCCAAGTCAGCAGTCTTCTTGTCCATTTTTCATCTGAGCTTCTGACTACGTGACCTGCCCATTGCCATTTTAGAGTCGCCACCCGGTGGATGGTGTCAATGACCTTTGTTTTTTCTCTTGCCGTATCGTTTCTGACTCTGTCTTTTAGGCTTATTCCTAACATGGCTCTTTCCATGACTCTTTGGGTCACTCATAGTTTCTCGGCACATTGTTTGGACAATGTTTCAAGACCGTAAGTACCGCAGGCTTCATGGACAATCGTTTCAGGTTGATCGGTATTTTCCGGCTTTTAAGGATGTAACCCATTTTTAGTTAATTAGTCTCTCGGGTATTTTTGTGTCCATGATACTAAAAACATCGTACAATTTCAGGTACGTTGGATTCCAACAATTCATCAACCAAACTGTTATACTGACCGACTTGGAGCTGATCAAGCAGGTGGCCATCAAGGACTTCGACCATTTCACTGACCACGTCACCACCATTGACGAGAACTGCGACCCACTTTTCGGGAAGAGCCTCTTTTCCCTCAAAGGTAAATACAATGTGACCTAATTAACTTAATGATATCCGAGTACTTATTCTTCTTCTTCTTATTTTTCTTCATCATCTTCTTCTTATTTTTCTTCATCATCTTCTTCTTCTTTTTCTTCCTCTTCTTCTTCTTCTTCTTCTACTTCTTCTACTTTTTATTCTTTTTCTTCTTTTTCTTCTTCTTCTTCTACTTCTTCTTCATTTACTTCTTCTTCTTCTTCTTCTTCTTCTTCTTCGTCTTCTTCTTCTTCTCCTCTTCCACCTCCTCCTTCTTCTCTTCCCCCTCTTTCTTCTATTCCTCCTCTTCTTCCTCTTCCTCCTCTTCCTCCTCTTACTCCTCTTCTACTTCTTCTTTTTCTTCGATTTCTTTATGAATCCCTTTTTAGGACTCATTCATCTTCCTCATTCCTTCGTTATTTATTTGTTAACTATTCGTTTATACGTCGTATTTATATTTTTTTGGTTTAATCCTTTCTACAGCATTTCACACACCCTCTTCATTCCTCCCATCTCCGCGGTCATTGCTTCTTTCATCATCATCATCAGGCATTAATCATTCAGTGATGGACATAGACTTCCTTTCCCCACTTCCACAACTCCATCCCTGGCCACCCTGTGCCATTGACCTCCTGCCACTGTATTGAAGTCATCAGACTATCATGCTTGTGGTCTTGCCGGGTTTTTTTGTGGCCGGTTCTCGTCCGCTACTCCAGGGTGTTTCTTTGATAAAGTGTTATATTGTGATTCAGGTCAGAAATGGAGAGACATGCGAGCCACCCTGAGTCCAGCCTTCACCAGCTCCAAGATGAGGAACATGTTCGAATTCGTGTCTCAGTGTGGGAATCAGATGACGGACTATTACCTCAAACAAATTGAAGAAAAAGGAATACCCAGTAAGAATTATTATTTTTTCATAAATATTGATAAAAAAACTTCATATGTTTACTTGCTTCACATTGCCGTCCATCTCTTGAAGAGCTTTAGCTTCATTGATGATGTTATTCGATCCTGCGTCTTTCTCCCAACAGGCCTATCGGCCAATCTATCAAGATCAGCCAGAACATTATACGAGGTCTGTTCAAAAAGTATCGCGAATTTTATATTTTTTCAAAAAGTATTTATTTATTCATGAATATCTATTTTGTCCCCTTCAAAGTAATTCCCCTCGGATATAATACATTTATGCCAACGTTTTTTCCAATCCTCGAAGCACTTAAAAAAATCATTTTTTGTGATCTTGTTCAGCTCCTCCTTCGATGCCGTCTTTATCTCCTCAATCGTGGCGTAGCGTCGTCCTTTCATGGGCCTCTTCAGTTTTGGAAACAGGAAAAAGTCACAGGGGGCCAGGTCTGGGGAATACGGTGGCTGCGGCACCATTACTGTGTTGTTTTTGGCCAAATATTCGCGCACAAGCAACGATGTGTGAGCAGGGGCGTTATCATGGTGCAAAAGCCAGTTTTTGTTCTTCCACAAATCCGGGCGTTTCTGGCGGATTGCTTCGCGCAAATTGCGCATAACTTGCAGGTAATATTCCTTATTGACCGTACTACCCTGTGGCAAGAACTTAGATGCACCACGCCCCTGCAATCGAAGAAAACTGTGAGCAAAACCTTCACGTTCGACCGAACTTGGCGCGCTTTTTTTGGTCTTGGCTCATGCGGCAGCTTCCATTGGGATGATTGAGCTTTGGTTTCCACGTCATAACCATAAACCCATGATTCGTCACCAGTTATGACCCTCTGGAGCACATTTGGGTCGTCACGGACCGAGTCCAACATCTCCTGAGCAATGTTAACGCGATGCTGTTTTTGGTCGAAATTGAGCAATTTTGGCACGAATTTCGCGGCGACCCGACTCTTGCCCAAATCATTGGTTAAAATCGAATGGCACGAGCCAATCGATATGTTTAGGTCCTCAGCAACTTCTCTAACGGTGATTCGACGATTGGCTAATATTATTTTCTTCACTTTATCAATGTTTTCGTCTGTTGTTGACGTGCTCGGGCGTCCGGCACGCTCTTCGTCGTTCATATCTTCTCGGCCCTCTGAGAACATTTTGTACCACCGATAAACGTTGCTTTGGTCCAAGGTAGCTTCACCATATGCCACAGTCAACATTCGAAATGCGTCCGCGCACTTTATTTTGTTTTTCACACAAAATTTGATACAGATTCTTTGATCCATTTTTTGGAATAGGCAAAAATCGAAGACGAGCCAAAACACATCCAAGCAAAACAGCTGTCAAAAATTAACTAAACATTCAAAATGGCCGACCTTGTCAGCATAAGTAAGGGACATGAGTACCAACATAACGCTACAAAAAAATCAAAAATCAAATATACGTAGCCAGCGAAAATTCAAAATTCGCGATACTTTTTGAACAGACCTCGTATAGTACGTTAGGTGCTGTCTAGGCCTTCCTAGAGGTCTTTCTCCTTTTGCCAAGGGAAACGTTCACACGGTGGTCAGAAGAAACGCTTCAATGACTCCCTTAAAGGAAACCTACAAAATACTAACGTCGACTGTGATTGCTGGGTAAAGACTGCAGAATACAGATCTAAGTGGAGAACAACAGTACATAAAGGCATACAAGATTTTGAAGCACAGCGCTGAGACGACGTCGCAGAGAGGAAGAGGAGGAGAAAGGAGAGACCACTGGCAGACGGTAACGGCTCCATTACAGGCGACTTCCCCTGCCCCATATGCCCTAGAATATGTGGGTCCAGGATCTGGCTCTTCAGTTACATGCGGATCCACAACCGTGAAGGACAGTCTCCTTAGAACACAGGGAACAGCCGTTGATGACTCCATTTGCTCTTGATTGCTCTGGTATCTCCGGCTTGGTATACGTGCCCAACATGTTAAAAACACCAGAATAAGAGAGATATGTGAGGTTAAGGATATTATAAGATGGAGCAGACAGCGAAAAAGAATGGACATCACTAGACTCCACTATATTGCATTGCATAATCAGCCTCCACGTAGAAGACCTCCTAAAATATGGAATCTACCTCACAAGAGGAGAAACACTCTGGAGAACAGACCACATAGGTCCACAATAAGGAAGAAGAAGAAGATTTTTTTTCTTCATTTCCTGCAGTACTTCCTCGTTTGTTAATCTCTGTGTCCATGATATTTTAAATATTCTACGTTATATCCACATTTCAAAGGCTTGCAGCTTTTCGGTGATAGGTTTTGGTAAGGTTCAAGTTTCCATACAGTAGAACAAGACGGGTAGCACGTTACTTGGAACTATCCTCATTCTCAATTCGAAGGGTAGGTCTCTGTTGCTTAGCACCGGATTTAATTTTGATGAAGCTATTTTAAGTCAAATGTTGAAGCATGTGTATATTTTCAGAGAACGGATCTATAGAAGTCGAAATGAAGGATGCCTTCACACGTTACGCAAACGATGTGATAGCCACGAGTGCATTTGGTCTGGAGGTCAACTCTTTGGAGCAGAGGGATAACGAGTTCTACACAATGGGAAAGTCAGCGTCCGATTTCAGTGGACTGAGATTCTTTAAGTTCTTCGGATTCATCTCATTTCCTAGAATCATGAAGGTAATAATCACCGATAGATTTGTCTTATTCTCTTTGAGGCCATCTCTCCTGGATGTAGGCCTCTTCAAACATTCTCCATCTTCCTCTATCCTGCGCGACTCACACTTCCAGTACTGATATATGGAGCAGAACCGCTAACCCTCACCAAGTCGTCCATAAGGAGACTCCGTGTAGCACAGTGGAAACACGAAAGAACCATGCTACACGTAAGACTCTCAGACCGGATAAAAATACTGAAATACGTAGAAGGTCGGGAGTAACAGATGTCGTCGCAAGGGTAGCGAAGCTTAAATAGTCATTTGCGGGACATGTTGCCAGATTGGCAGACGACAGATGGACTAGAAGGGGTGGTAGAGTGGAGACCCCGCGAAGACAAACGAAACAGAGGGAGACCCCCCACACGATAGTCCGATGACATTAGAAGAATTGCTGGCGATTTGATGCAAAAGGCACAAGCCAGAGATACGTGGAGAAGTATGGGCGAGGCCTATGTCCAGCAGTGGACGACAACGGCTGTCTAACTTACTAACTAACTGTGCGACTCACATCCATCTTCTTTCCCCATCTGGGATTATATCTTCAGCCCACCTTTAAAGTAGATGATGACCGATGCCTCTTTTTCCCTCCCATGTTTCCACGTCAAGACTCTGCGTGACCATCTCTCTGTTCCCTGTCTGACGACATGTCCTACCCATTTCTAATTCAGTTTAGCATCACGGTTCATCACATCGACAAGCTTTGACCGGCGTCTGATTTCGGTGTTGGGTATTTTATTCCTCAGATTTGCACCTGTGTATGTTGCTTGAATACAAGGATTTTTAACTGGCCCAGCCATAGAGGGCTTCCACCGCTTACCCGAAGCTGTTATAGATGCAGCGGCGCCTTTCGTCAGCTTCACTCGTGCACTCCCTAGGCCCGTCCCCCGTCCATGCGGGACTTACGTTAAAAAAAAAAAATAATATACACCGTGGCACAAAGGGCCTTCTTATTTATATCCATAGATCGAAACTAGATAGGAGAATACAGCTCGGTTGGTCTGCATTCGGAAGGCTGGGCAATATATTTAAGTCTAACATGCCACAAAATTTATAAACAAAAGTGCTGGAGTAGTTTGTGTTACCTGACAAAATTAATGTTGCAAAACTGGCCGTGGAAAGATCCATGTTGGGTATCTCACTTTAGAGACCATATAGCCAACGTAGAGATTAAAATACGCATCAGGGTCACCATATAGGGACACGCATTGCGTGGATGAAGTGGCAATGGGCTGGACATGTATGCCGACGGGATAATGGGAGATGGAGCCAGACGATTACTGATTGGAGACCAAGGTTTGGCCGAAGAAGTGTCGGAAGACTGCCCACCAGGTGGAGCGATGATATTGTGCGGACAGCGGGAAGGGCCTGGAAAAAAACCGAGCGAGATGGCGTGGGGTGGGATGCTCGTCGACTTTGAGTTATTGATTTTTGGTCATGCCGTGTTTTCTTCGGTTTCTTTTTCCATTCACACTGCTTGTATACAACTTTTTAACTATTCTTTTCCCATCCACTCGCTTCTTCTAAGTTTTCTTTGTGTGTGTTTTCAGTTGTTCAACGTGTCTTTGTTCAGCGAAGAGAACAAGCAATTCTTCCGTTCCCTCGTTGCTGATACCATGGCAGAGAGGGAGAGAAACCATGTCTTCAGGCCTGACATGATCCAGCTGCTGATGGAAGCCAAGAAAGGCTCTTTAAAGCATGAGAAGACGGTGCAAGCAGACGCAAAAGAAGCTGGATTCGCCACAGTGGAAGAATCCCACGTGGGTCAAGAAGCTGTCAAAAGAGGTAGCGTGTATTTTAAAACTAAATAACTAACCATCACGCAGTCTCTCCAAAGGGATAGGCTGAAAGGATAGCCACATTTTTATCTTCTGAAAAAAAATTCGCTTTCTGAACATCCATACATCGTATGATGTTGAAAAGATGGATATCTTCCAGGATGAGGAAGTTCTTAAAGAATCCCCCAATGGGGTCTTACACAGTTATTTATATGTATAATGGAAAGACATATGCTCGGCGTCAGTCCCCGAGATAAAATCAAAAATGAGGAGATTAGACGCCGAACAAAAATAACGGACATCATGGAACGACTAGCGAGACTGAGTGGCAATGGGCGGGTCATGTGGCGAGACAGAGTGAGGATAGATGGACCCAGAAAATAATAAGGTGGAGACCATGGGAGAATAGGAGAAACGTCGGCAGGCCGCAAAAAGGTGGGCCGACGACATTGCTGCCGTGGGGGGGAAATGTGGCTACGGCTGGCAGGAGATAGAGACGAGTGGAAGGGAAGGGAAGAGGCCTATGTCCAGCAGTGGACCGATAAAGGCTGACGAAGAAGAAGAAGATAGTACTAATGAACCCGAAAGACGTCGCTGTCCTGCCCGAACGTTGACTTGCCTGCTATTATCTGGTTTAGTAAAGGTTTTTTCGATATAATAATGTTGAGGATGCGAGAGAAGTGTGACAAGCGGTCAATTATTTCTGCGTACTCATTATTACAATACGTATTTTTTTGTCTTATTTTTAGAATGGTCCAATGATGACATTGCGGCCCAAGCTATTTTGTTCTTTGTCGCTGGGTTCGAGACTGCCTCCACCCTTCTCTGCTTCATAGCTCATGAGCTGACCATCAACCCTGACATCCAGAAGAAGCTGCAGGAGGAAATAGACTCGGTGGCCACCAGGAACAAAGGAAAGCTCCACTACCAAGATCTACAGGGCATGACGTATATGGACTGCGTCGTCTCAGGTATGAATAAAACGAAATCTTTTCAAAGTCACCAAATTTTTCTGCGATACAATATTAGAGCGATTTCATACGGTAAACACTATCTTTTGAAGTGATGAAGCCCATTTTAATTTAAATGGAAGTGTAAATAAGCAGAATTACCGTTATTGGTCACCTCAAGGACAGAACCCACGCTTAAAACATCAACAACCACATCCCAGTCCCAAAGTGACAGTTTGGTGTGCATTGTCAAGCAGTGGCTAATCGGACCCTATTTTTTTGGAAAATCGTTTTTTATCGGCGCATGCTCAATGATTATTTTTTGCCAAAAATGAGAGAACATCCTGCCTCCTCTTCACGCACATGGTTCCAGGATGGAGCCACGTCTCACACTGCTAGAGGGACAATGGTGCTTCTTCGTGATTTGTTCCCTAACAAATTGATTAGCCGTTTCAGTGACATCCCCTGGCCACCTAGGTCGCCAGATCTCACTACTATGAACTTTTTTCTGTGGAGGTACCTCCAAAGTAAAGTATTTGAAACAGACCCCGCGACCATCTCTGCACTAAAAGAACATATCGTTCGCGAACTTAATGGCATCCCGACGTCACTTCTCCAGTGAGTGGCACGGAATACTGAGGCCAGATTCCAAGAGTGTGTCCGACGTGACGGTCTACATTTAGACGAAATAATTTTTAAGAAATAAAATCCGCACTTCTCTTCTTTGTAATAGTTATTTAAATAAGTGTATATCTAAATTTTTAATTGTATCTCAATAGAGACGAAGAAACAAACCGGAAACTGAATATGGATGATCAAGGTGTTTACAGGACTTATGACCTGTCATTGGTTGGGTTAAGCGCACGCTTTATGTAATTACAACATTCCCCATTCCACCATTGTTATTATGATCATGCATGATACATTTTTGGAAGTTGTATATATACTCCAAATCCATACCTATCTTCACGTGTCAGTTCCAGTTAGCCATCTATGTAGATTTGATTGTACTAATTATTTTTTTAAGATTAATCTATACAATCCACCCACTAACGCCATCTATGAAGAATGATTGTTTAGCATTTAGCAAACTACTTTATTAACACAATGCAAAGAGGCTACCGCCTCCTAGCGCACTGTTTTAGAAGTCGCCTGGAGTATCACTCCTATTTTATACGCCAAAGAATTGACCAGAATATTTACAAATATGTATATTTGTAAATAAGTGTATATCCTTTACAGTTTATTTTTATTTTAAATTTTAAACCCTAATTGTGCCACCAGACACCCTTTAGAATATTTTGGATATATTTCAGAAACTCTGCGGTTATGGCCACCGGCAATAGCAACTGATAGAAAATGTATCAAAGCCTATACTCTTCCTCCACCGAATGATAGCAGTCAAAAGGATGTTGAGGTATACGAGTATTTTGTTATTACTTGCTTTCTTATACTAAATAGCTTTTAAAGCACCAATTTGGACACCGCAAGGACAAATCAAATGTATTAGCATTTATTAAAAACTTAATGTGGTCACGTTTAGACTTCAGACTTTTTTAT
The DNA here is from genome assembly GCA_022606425.2 of Lepidostoma basale. Lineage (NCBI taxonomy): Eukaryota > Metazoa > Arthropoda > Insecta > Trichoptera > Lepidostomatidae > Lepidostoma > Lepidostoma basale. The sequence goes on along the minus strand of JAHDVF020000849.1, from coordinate 307,003 downwards.
TTCATCAATAGACATTACACAATTTATTTTTAAGGCAATTAATTTTTGGACTTCGTACATTGACAGAGAAGTTTCTGGCCAAAAATCGCAAACTTTTCTGTGCGTTTGTCGACTTACAAAAAGCATATGATTACGTTAATAGAGAAAAGTTGTGGAAAATATTGTCTGAATATGGAATAAGTACAAAACTGATCACGGCCATTAAGTCGCTATACACGGAAAGCACTGCTAATGTCAGAGTAAATGGAAATCTTACAGCCTGGTTTGATATCAATAAAGGTGTCAAACAAGGTTGCGTAATGTCCCCGTGGTTATTTAATCTGTATATGGACAATTGTATGAGAGAGCTGAAAGGGTTGGATGTAGGTGCCAAAATGAGCGGAGACGCTGTCCTACTTGCTGACAACGAGCATGAACTACAAGTCCTGGTGAATTGTATGTATGAGGTATGCATGCGAAATGATCTGATGATGAATGTTAATAAGTCCAAGGTAATTAGATTTTAGAAAAGGAAGAAACCACGACAGTCTGCAACATTAGCGTGAATGGTGAAAACTTAGAGCAAGTAGTTGAGTTTGTGTATTTAGGTAGTATGTTTACAAGAGATGGGAGAGTGGAGAGGGATATTGAAAGAAGGGTTGGGGCAGGCAACAAAGTGAATGGTGCACTTAAAGTTGTCATCGCAAACAAAAACCTATCCAAAAAGCTAGAATGGCAGTGCACAATGGTGTTCTTCTACCGACCCTTATGTATGGAAGCGAAGCATGGAACTGGCAAAGGAAGGATGAAAGTAGAATAAATGCAGTAGAAATGAGATCTCTTAGACGAATGTGTGCATATTCTGTGTGTCGAATGAAAATATAAGAAGTGAATGCGGTGCGAATGATGGTGTCATGAACAAAATAATGAAAGGATCATTAAGATGGTTTGGACATATGGAAAGAAAGAATGGTAAAAAAATTATATGTTAACGATGTAAATGGAACCAGAAATAGAGGAAGACCGAGGAAAACGTGGCACGATCAAATAAATCAAATATTGAATGTCGGCCATGTGAGGAGTCAGAGAAATCGACGCGCGTGCATGACACGATGTATGAATGTTGAGGAAGCGAGAGAAATATGTCAGGAAAGAAAAGTGTGGCAGTCCATTCTTTCTGCCTACCCCTTCGGGGAGACGGCGTGATGGTTAGTTAGTTAGTTAGTTAGTTATATTTACTACCAGAAACGCATGAGAGATGGTTTAACATTAGGAAGATCCAGAATTAAGAGTATTTGCATTCTGAACGTAATTTCACTAATATGAAAGACGTCGATCTCCGAAGACACCGCGTTCAGCAGATTAATTTCTCTTTCCACTGTTGTCACCAGAGGCAGGTTGGTTCTGGCGGCCGGTAGGTAAAACAATCTATGCTGTCGCTGTCGGAGATATCTATCAGGGACAAAAAGCCAAAAAACCTCCAGCACGTCTAAGTTCTCGAAATATCCCCTGAGTAATCTAAAGAAATGGGTTTATGAGATGCCCATCTCTTCGAAGCTGCAGAGAGTTGGCCCCAAGCATTCCAAAATGAAATGCCGTGGGATATAGCCACGGATACCATACTCCCTCATGTAGAGATACCTCAGAACTTTTTTCTGAACCCTCTCCAGGATAATGGAACCCTCGCCTCGTGAGGACTCCATATCACAGGACCACTTTCGAGTCTGCTCCAAACCAATTCATTGTATACGACTCTGAGCACATGAGGATCCCTGAAAACTCTTCCAGTCCGGACCATGAAGCCCAACGAGGATGTTGTGCTTCATTATCTCAAACTCGTTTAGTTATGACTGTGTCTGCCCTTGCTTCAACGCCATATGTTATTATTGGTCTTACGCATTCTTTATAAATTATCATCTAACTCTTTATAGCCATATCTTTGGTTTTACATATTGTGTATTTAAGAGCACCAGAAATTGTAGCTAACTTGTTGACTTGGGCTTGTATATCTTCCCACAGATCAGCTCCTCCAACCAGTTCTATGCCTAGATACCTGAAGGTTTTGGCCTGTTCTATGGGTTGATTTTCTACAGCCAGATTACATGATATTATTGTTTATCAATGTACATTTCGTCTTTTCGACAGCAATTATCATGTTATATTTTAACTTCTTTTTAGACCATTGTTCTGTTCCTCTAATAACAAAAATATCAAGCAATAATATGTTATATTATATGATGTGTTAATAAGCAGTGCGTTTTACCATTTAAGATACATCCTGGTGACGGCTTTTGGATTCCGATCTACGCGATGCATCGCAATCCTCAATACTTCAAGGACCCTGAGAAGTTTGATCCTGAAAGATTCTCCGAAGAAAGAAAGGGAGAAATTCTACCCTTCTCCTACCTACCCTTCGGAATTGGACCGAGAAACTGTATTGGTAAAGAAAATCCTTATTTAATATCAAACTTATTTGATTATTGTAGAGATATACTGGAAGGGTTTAGCACAAGTTTATTTTCGACATTTTTATTAAAATGGCAAAATGTATTGATTACAAATCAACTATTAACGGTCAAATATACACTCTGTAGAAACAATGTTGCCAGTTTAAAAACCAAACCCCTAAAAAAAAAAACCTATATAGTTAGTTATTTAATTAATTTATTAACTGTTTAATTAAGAAAATTTGCTAGTCTTAGTGTCAAGGATGTATAAGGTATGCAAAAAGAGTGACCTGGTGATGAATGTGTCTAAATATAAAGTGATGGTTTTCGAGAAAGAAGAATGTATGACGATTTGTGATATAAGTGCGATGGGCGAGAAATTGGTGCAAGTCACTGAATTTACGTATCTGGGAAGCATGTTTACAAGAGACGGAAAAATGGAGAAAGACATCGAAAGAAGGGTTGGTGCTGGGAATAAAATAAATGGTGCACTCAAAGTCATTACTGCAAATAGAAATATATCAACAGAAGCAAAGATGGCAGTACACAATGGAGTTATAGTGCCACAAGGATGAAAGCAGTATAAACGCCGTAAAAACGAGATCACTCAGAAGAATGTGCGGGAACGCGTTGTATGATAGAATACCGAACGATGAAATAAGAAAGAAATGTAAGGCAGATGACTGCATCATGAATAAAATTAAAAAAGGATCCCTGAGATGGTTTGGACATATGGAACGAATGGATGAGAGTAGAATGGTTAAAAAGTTGTACACAAGCAGCGTGAGTGGGAAAAGAAGCCGAGGAAGACCGAGGAAAAAATGGCATGACCAAATTAATCAATTACTAAAAGGCGGCCACATTCGTTGTCGGAATAATCGACGTGCGTGCATGGTACGATGTATGAATGTAGAGGAAGCCCGAGAGGTATGCCAGGACAGGACATTGTGGCGATCCATCCTCTCTTCCTCCGAGGTACACCTCCGGCGAAATGGCGTGATGGTTAGTTAGTTAGTTAGTTAACTGTTTAATTAAATCACTGTTAAAGAATATCAGAATTGATTTTATTTCTTTTGAAATTGTCGCGACAGCTGTTTCGCAAACCAACGTTAGCATCGTCAGGTGTTACAATCATATTTTTTATGTTTAGTTATAACAAACTAAATGTATTTTTTTTTTCTATTTTCCAGGTTCAAGATTCGCCCTGATGGAAGCCAAGTCTATCATCTTCCACTTGCTTCAAAAATTCGATTTCGTGCGTACGACGAAGACAAGAAATCCTCTTCGGTTCAAAATGGACTCATTCAATCTGAGTTCAAAGGATGGATACTGGATTGGATTAAAACCCCGGGGCTAACCTCATGGTGTTGCCAGAATTTAAACAAACACCAAATAATCTAGCTTTAAAATTAACTAACCAACTAACCATCACGCCGTCTCCCGAAGGGGTACACAGAAAGAATGGACTGTCTCACTTTTCATTCCTGACACACTTATCTCGATCCCTCAACATTCATACACCTATCATGCATGCGCGTCGATTTCTCTGACTTCTCACGTGGCCGACATTCAATATTTTGTTCTACTATACTTTCTAACCGATCGCGAAAATCAGATGGGTGGTTGAGGTGATTACATACAAAAACGGCGCTTTAAAAGTTAGCATAATTATTGTTTGATTTATTTGATCGTGTCACGTTTTCCTCAGTCTTCCTCTATTTCTAGTTCCATTTACATCGTTAACATATACTTGTTTTACCATTCTTTCTTCATTTATTCTTTCCATGTGTCCAAACCATCTTAATGTTCCTTTCATTATTTTGTTCATAACACTTCAATTCGAACTGAATTCACTTCTTATATTCTCATTCGGCACTCTATCATACACAGATTTTCCACACATTCGTCTAAGAGATCTCATTTATTCTACTTTCATCGCTTTCATACACAAAAGTCGGTACAAGAACACCATTGGGCACTGCCATTTAAGCTTTTTTGACTCACGGAGACATCGGCAGTTGTCCTGGCTGCAAAATATAAAAGATTAGACACAAATGGGCAGAATTGAGATCCTGTTCCAAGTGTGCAGGACAGAGATGCTTTTGCTGCAGTGATCGATTGGGGGGATCTGACAGTAGAAACTGTATTAGTTTTAGTACCCAGTATAATAATATGTTGTTTTAAATATATGTTTTAAATATTAACTCAATTAATAAATGGTTTTTTAAAACGTATGTGTTCTTTGAACAATATTATATTTTGTTGTATTATTTTAAAAACTTCGACCCAGAAATTACAATGAGAAAGGTATTCTGCGATGATAATCTTAATTTGAAACTCCGACAAATAATAGTTTAAGGTGGAAAGACTTAACAACGGGCCCGACATAGTGAAGTTTATAAAAATATGGCGTCTTAGATGGTAGGGACACCTCCAGCGAATGGAAGATTCTCAATTCACGACCAGATGGATAGCCAAGAGTAGGAAGACAGTGATTAAGTTGGATGGATGGTGTGAAGGGGTGTTACAAACTAGAGAATGCGAATGAATCGGGGAGAGTAGCGAAGAATTCTGGAGGAGAGCGTTTCCCATAGTGAGCTGTAGCACTATTGTTGTTAGATTAGACAGTATATTCTTGGACCATTAGCTCAAAACCCTGGGTTTCAAGCCGACCCAAAAACCTTTTTCAGAATGGTAGTTAAATGTAGCTGAAAGGGTTGGATATAGGTGGCAAAATGAGCGGAGTGTCAGTAAGCTGTCTCTTGTATGCGGATGACGCTGTCCTACTTGCAGACAACGAGCATGAACTACAAGTCCTGGTGAATTGTAGGAATGCATGCGAAATGATCTGATGATGAATGTTAATAAGTCCAACATTAGCGTGAATGGTGAAAATTTGGAGTAAGTAGTTGAGTTCGTGTATTTAGGTAGTATGTTTTCAAGGGATGGGCGAGTGGAAGGGGATATTGAAAGAAGGGTTGGGGCAGGCAACAAAGTAAATGGTGCACTTAAAGTTGTCATCGCAAACAAAAACCTTTCCAAAAAGCTAGAATGGCAGTGCACAATGGTGTTCTTCTACCGACCCTTACGTATGGAAGCGAAGCATGGAACTGGCAAAAGAAGGATGAAAGTAGAATAAAAGCAGTAGAAATGAGATCTCTTAGACGAATGTGTGGATATACTCTGTGTATGATAGAGTGTCGAATGAAAATATAAGAAGTGAATGCGGTGCGAATGATGGTGTCATGAACAAAATAATGAAAGGATCATTAAGATGGTTTGGACATATGGAAAGAATGAATGAAGAAAGAATGGTAAAAAAATTAAACGTTAACGATGTAAATGGAACCAGAAATAGAGGAAGACCGAGGAAAACGTGGCACGATCAAATAAATCAAATATTGAATGTCGGCCACGTGAAGAGTCAGATAAATCGACGCGCGTGCATGACACTATGTATGAATGTTGAGGAAGGGAGAGAAATATGTCAGGAAAGAAAAGTGTGGCAGTCCATTATTTCTGCCTACCCCTTCGGGGAGACGGCGTGATGGTTAGTTAGTTTTTTTTTTTTAATTGAATGTGTCCTTCCTCAGCTGTATGGCATCTTGGGTTCTTGGTATCCTGTCACACCGAAGGTCCCGGGTTTGATCCCCGGCGATAACATTGTGAACAAAAAAACAGTACGCTGTCTTCGGACTTGTAGAATTATCGTGAATATACAAATAGCTACAGACTGGCTACAAAATGTATATACAGTAGCGAGCACAGAAATCTTTTCACCCTGAAAATATCGTTTTTTTTTCATTATATAATTTTTTTTTGTGATTCCTCGATAGCTTTTCACTCCAAATTATTAAGCAACACTGTTTAAAGATGATCTGCAAGAAAAGGGCCTTCTTAGGGATCAAAAAAAAAATTCTTAATTTTAGAGTTAATTTGTAGATTTTCGATTTTTTGTCACAAAAATTAAAAATGCTCACATAATTAAAATAAACACATATTTATTTCAAATAAAATTACATGGGTATATAACACTAACAATTATCAAAAACCAACAAAATCAGTACTTTGTTGTTCCTCATTTTTTTTAAATAACTGCTTCAATACGTTTAGGCATGGATTTCACCAAATGATGTATGTAGTCTTGGATAATTTTTTCAATCACATTATTCGATGAAGTTTTTAAGGTTTTCCTGTGACGGAGGCTTCAGTTTATTTATTTCAATTGTATTTTATGCCACAAGTTCTGGATAGGGTTTAGGTCAGAGCTATTTCCGGGCCAATCCAGTGTTGGAATCCCATGAATTTTCGTATATTCTTTGACCTAAAAATTATTTTAACAGTGTTATATTTTTTAAATATTGTTTTGTGAACATTATAAATCACAGTATCAGAAAAAATAATACTTACAGTTTTTGCTCGGTGGCACAGTGCAGAGTCATCTTGAAAAATGTGGTAAGCAACGGAAAACAATCGGATTCTCGATGCAGCTATATTAAAAAGCAAAATATTTCAATATAATTAACCAAATCGAGTTCGAATAATATAATTAACCACGAACCAAATCGATCAATATAATTAACCAATGTCGAGAATGTATAAGGTATGCAAGTCGAACGATTTAATGATGAATGTCGAAAAGTCAAAGGTGTTAGTTTTTGAAAGGGAAGAGCAAATGACAGTTTGTAATATAAGTGTAAATGAAGAGAACTTGGAACAGGTGAGTAAATTTGTGTATTTAGGTAGCATGTTCACAGCGGATGCCCGAACGGACAGTGATATTGAAAGAAGGGTTGGTGCGGGTAACAAAGTGAATGGAGCTTTAAAAGTAGTTATTGGAAACAAGAATTTATCAATGAAAGCGAAAATGGCCGTTCACAATGGATTTCTGGTTCCAACCCTTATGTATGGAAGCGAAGCATGGAACTGGCAGAAGAAAGATGAGAGCAGAATAAATGCGGTAGAGATGAGGTCTCTAAGACGTATGTGTGGTAGAACGATGTACGACAGAATCTCAAATGCTGATATTAGGAAGGAGTGTAGAGCGAAAGAAGGTATTATGAACAAAATTATGAAAGGTTCGCTTCGTTGGTTCGGACATATGGAGCGCAAGGGTGAAGAAAGAATGGTTAAAAAAGTATACGTTAACAATGTAAATGGAGTAAGGAGTCGAGGTAGACCGAGGAAAACATGGCATGACCAAATTAATCAAATATTAAAAGTTGGTCATGTCAGAAGCCGGAAGAATCGACGTGCGTGTATGACTCGATGTATGAATGTGGAGGAAGCTAGAGAGGTGTGCCAGGATAGAGTAGTGTGGCCGTCCATTCTCTCTACCTACCCCTGCGGGGAAACGGCGTGATGGTTTGTTGTTGTTGTAATTAACCAAAATAACTTTTTTTAAAACGTGTAACCAAAATAACCGGTTATTTTAAAATTATGAAAGGATCGCTGCGCTGGTTCGAACATATGGAGCGCATGGATAAAAGGAGCATGATTAAAAAAGTGTACTTAAATTATGTGAATGGAGTATGGAGTAGAGGAAGACCGAGGAAAACATAAATTATTACCAAAATAACCCGTTATTTTTAAAATATGAAAGGCTCACCGTGTTGTTTCGGTCATATTCGGAATAGTTAAGAAAGTGTATATAAACGATGTTGATGTAGTCCGGTGAAAGATTGGGGCTAAAAATAAATGTCAGTAAAACCAATTGGATGACATTCGGACGGCTTGACTACAGTGGGTCAGTATTGCATTCGAACGGCCGTAACGTTGAAAGGGTGGAAAAATTTAAATACCTCAGCAGCATTCTAAGGCAATCTCTTGACCCAGATGTAGAGATAAAATGCAGAATTGAGGCAGCAAGAGCTACGTTTAATAAAATGAAATCACTGTTCTGCAATGATAACGTAAACTTGAAACTCCGTCAGATAATGATCAAATGCTATGGTACGGATGAGAAACGTGGACCTAGAAAGTTAACTCAACGAACGGACTGGAAGCATTTGAAATGTGGCTCCATCGCTGAATGCTCAGAGTTCCCTGGACAGATATAAAAAGTCACATATAACACAACATCTCAAAGAACTTCACTGGCTTAAAAGTCCAGAAAGAATCCAGTATAAACTCTGCTGGACAGTTTTCAAAGCGTAACATGGAATGGCACCAAGTTATATATCTGAACTCTGTATAACGGACAGCCTAAATACAAGGAAATCCACACTTCGCTCGGCGAACTCCTCGGCAATAGGAAGATTAGTTGAGCCGAAGTGTTGTCCCAGTACAAATTTCAGGGATCGAGCGTTCGCGGTAGCCGGTCCATCAGCTTGGAACAATCTCCCTTCACACCTCAGATGCATAAATGATCCGACAGATGTCAGATCTAAACTGAAAACCCATCTTTTTCATATTTCATACCCAATTTAAACATTTATACTTTGTTCTTCTATACTTTTTACCCGATCACGAAAATTTCGATTTTTAGACTTAAAACACGTCTTAATGCGCCCTTGAGGTGATTACATCACAAAAACGGCGCTATGAAAGTTAGCAAATTATTATTATTATTATTTTTTTTTTATTATTATTATTAAATGGTTACCAATATCGAAGTCCTGCGGCGAGCTAGAGTTGACAGGGAACTGTTATCAACTTTCAAGGTTCGAAAGATCTCACATCTGGGTCATATACTGCGTGGGGAAAAGTACCACCTTCTCCAACTGATATTGGAGGGGAAATTGAGGGACGCCGAGGGCCCGGTAGGAGACAAATGTCCTGGCTGTGAAACGTGAGGAGTGAACTGGCATCCTAAGTGTGGAGGAGCTGTTCCGAACCGCGCAGGACAAGGACAGGTTCACCGAGGTGATCGATGACCTTTATACCGAAGTTCGAGAACAAGTAAGTAAATCCTCTGCCGTGTCAGGGTGTCTGAAAAATCTGATCTGAAAGAACAAACACCTGCGTATCGACAGCAAGATCAGAATTTATAAGACATGCGTGCGACCTATCATGACGTACGATGTAGAGACGCGGGCCACTGTGTGAACCAAGGGACTACTAAGAACATCGGAGATGAAGTTCCTAAGATCAATTACTGGAAAAACTCTCCGAGATAGTGTCCGCAATGAGGACATAAGAAAAACTAGCGAAATAAAGGATATCGTAAGAAGAAGATTATCGTGACATGTGATAGGTCGGACTAAGATAAGATAGGAGAGTCGGACTAAGCTGGGCAGCATTCAAAAATCTTGGTCACATTTTGAAAAATCCGAAAATGCCCATCAACTTGAAAAGGAGAGTGTTCAATGCCTGTGTCCTGCCAGTGTTCACTTATGGAGAGAGCCATGTTGGGTATCAGTTCACGGGACAGACTCAGAAATGAGGACATAAGAGTCAGGACAAAGGTTTCCGATGTTATCAAGACGGCCGCAACCCTCAAGTGGCGATGGGCGGGACATGTCGCTCACGATCCAGATGAAAAGTGGACAAGGCGACTGCTGTGCTGGTGGCCAAGGACGGCAAAGCGTGGAGTTGGGCGCCCACAGTTGCGTTGGCGCGACGATGTCCGGAGAAGTGCGGAAAGTGCCTGGATGCGGATCGCTCAGGATAGAAGAGAATGGAAAATGCGAGAGGAGGCCTACGTCCAGGAGTGGACGGTCAATTCAGGCTGAAGAAGAAGAAGTGATAGGTAGCTAATGTATCGCCATTTTATTCTCACGTGAATTCTGCACCAGACCAAAGACAGTGTGACAATCACACTGCCATCGCCGGGAATCCAACCTGGGACCTTCAAAGTGGCACTCAAAGCACTTACCAACCTGCCACGAGGTCGTGTGTTGTTATTCTTGTGTCTGTTATTTTTTAAATGTATTTGTTAACATTATAACTGTTATATAACAGCTGGCACCATCTCTAGTGGCGTTGACAATGTCATGAGTGCTTTAAGAGATCCAATCAACGCCTGTTTTATATCTGAGCGTTAGCTCATTGTTCAATTGGCGGTCAAGGTGGTATAGTGCTTCCATGAAATTGTTTAATTCAACACGTAATAAGTAAAAATTGTTTAACACATCTGGAAACCTGTTTTACTCCAAGGTATATATAATGAAACTAAATAGTCCATTATTTTGGCCGAAACACTATGATACACTAACATTTTATAACTGTTAACCCCTTACTGCATGAATTAATAAATTTGTATAAAAAATATATGATGTGTAAAAGACGAAAAAAAAGACAGGTATTTTTTTATTTTTCAAATAAATCATTTTTTCCAATCAAAGAGATTATATAGATATCCCTAGATTTTACACAATATTATCCATAATTTAAGATAAAAGTTATAATTTTATTACTTACCTAATGAAAATAACAGTAAACCAGTGTAATATAATTATTTATGGCGTTTTACAAACAAAAAAATAACACTTTTTAATATCACGTTTGTACAGAAAATCATAAACCGACAGTTGGAAACAGTCGAACGCACATCTAGTACTACCAGAGACATCCAGCAAAAAGTTTGACAACTAGTAACGCGGATCATAGTTAAACCTTAGAATTATTGCTAGAAGCAAGACATATTTTATTATTTTGTTGTTTTTTATGGCGAAAGATTATTTTGGATCATATTTGAGCCAGTAGGGGTTAATGAAAAAACTTTGTTTTTATATCACAATTGTATTTATTTTACGACAGCTGTTTCATCGACCAATGTTGATATCATCAGGTGTTACAATAATATATCTTTGGGGGATGTGGTGAGAGTTAAAAGCAATCGGTGAGAAGTCGCAAGAAGGAATACTGTCCATGGTGGTCGGATGTACCGCTTTTATATGCTTTGCTTCCCTTTGCACACGATGCTCTGCTCTAGTGACCTAGTGACCTGTGTGAATAAAATCTGGGCCCCGATTCGTCACTTTTGATAAGTTGGTCATAAGTCAGGCGTTTTCGGTTATTCGTGTAATATATTTCATCTTGAAATATGCTGATTCAGCAGTCGAAGTTCGCTTATATGGGTTATGCATTTAACCCCGACATATCAAATGTCAAATTTTCGTAATTTTTCGAATCTTTATGTGTATTTGTTCCTCTGTTTCTATAGTGTTCCTATGTCAAAAAGAAGAAAGAACTAGATTCTAAACTCAACAAATTGAATAGTCGCCAACATCCTTCCAATTCAAGTAATTTAAGCGCTACAAGTGCTTCTAAAGTATCATTCCAACTTGAAAATACCTCCGAATAAATAGATTCTTCTACTAATATCAAATTTCATAAAAGAGTTGTCAATTTATCCCCCTTCGTGTTCCAAAAAGAAGCTCTCATATTACTTTCTAAAGGACCGAAAATAAACATCTGGCAACGCTCACGGAACGGGCATAGGCCCACTCTGGTTGCAAGCCCGAGGGCTACTGCCGGCGGCAGTGAGAACATTGAGCTCCTCGCGCTTCCACAGTGAAGTATGCAAGAGTGAGATGCGAATATAGTGTCGCGCACCCACAGCGCTGTTTATACGCGATTTTTTTTCCGATGTTCACAAAATATCTCCGATGTACCCGATAAATTCTGATTATTATTCATATTATTTTTTAAATCAATGCGTAAATATATTATGGAGTAATACCTAAAATCTAAAATTTGCATTTATTAAATGTATAGAGATATTGATGGTTATTAGAAGCAACGTGTAGAAGATATCCATCATAGAGAAGGGAGGGATAGCGTCACTATCCTCATACTTAATACTAACATGGAGGCTATTCTACGCCAACGGACCCGCAGCGCTGAAATCACGATCATAGAAACTTGCTTTATTGGCTCTGACTGGAATCGTTGTGTTGTTTGCACTTGTTTCTACTGATCGGAGTGAACGTTGCCTTTCCGTTGGCATGGGTGTCACGCAGAGGTCCGATATATACGCTGGCGCTCTCTGGTGTCGAATACTGTCAAACACAAGTTGCATTTTACTTGCAGGTATAAAAATCGCTGAATACACATGATAAATACTTAAATATAAACAAATGATGTAATGTTTTGTGATTTAGATGTCTTTGGATATTTTCGACGTGTTTCTTGCCACAATTGGATTCATAGGACTCCTTTATCTGTATGGAATATGGGAGGGAGGCTATTTTTCAAGGAAAGGTATCAAAAACCTGCCAACTTCAAGAATTCCTTTCATAGGGAACATGATGCCGATTTTAAAAAGGGAGATGCATTTTAAAGAGGCCCTGGTTCAATCCTATAGCGCGTTTCCAGATGAAAGGTATTTATGAATATCGGAAGAGCGTGAAAAGTATGTCAGAAATGACCATTTTCTCTGCCTACCCCTTCTGAAAGATGATGTGATGGTTATTAAGTCACTTGCATTTGGTCTATTGGCTTGTGGAGTTTTGTGTCCATGATGCTAAAAACACTGTACAATTGCAGGTACGTTGGATTCCAACAATTCATCAACCAAACGGTGATGCTGACCGACTTGGAGCTGATCAAGCAGGTGGCCATCAAGGACTTCGACCATTTCACAGACCGGGTCACCACCATTGACGAGAACTGCGACCTGCTCTTTGGGAAGAGCCTCTTTTCACTCAAAGGTACAATGTGACCAAATATTACTTAATGATATCCGAGAAGTTTTTCTTCTTCTTCTTCTTCTTCCTCTTCTTCTTCTTCTTCTTTATCATCATCATCATCATCGTCGTCGTCGTCGTCGTCGTCGTCATCATCGTCTTCTTCTTCTTCTTCTTCTTCTTCCTCTTCTTCTTCTTCTTCTTGTTCTTCTTCTTCTTCTTCTTATTCTTGCTCCTCCTCTTCTTCTTATCTTCTTCTTATTCTTCTTATTCTTCTTCTTCTTCTACTTCTATTTCGTTGTGAATCCCTTTTTAGAACTCACTCATCTTCCTTATTTATTTGTTATCGAATAGTTTATACGTCGTATTTATATTTTTGTGTTAAATCTCTTCTACAGCATTTCACCCACCCTCTTCATTTCTCCCATTGCTTATTTCATCATCATCATCAGGCATTTATCATCCAGTGGTGGACATAGGCTTCCTTTCCCCACTTCCACAACTCTCTATCCCTGGTCACTCTGTGCCATTGACCTCCTGCCACTCTCTTGATGTCATCAGACTCTCTTACTTGTGGTCTGGCCGGGTTTTTTTGTGGTCGGTTCTCGTCCGCTACTCCAGGGTGTTTCTTTATTAACCTTTCCCTTACGGTGCTAAAATAAAAAGGGCGCGTTCCGGTGTTGAGTAGTCAGTACCCGATTAAAAATTAGCGATTTTAAATCGGAAAAATAAGAACATTCATAGCTAATCCCCTTAATCAATTATAATTGTAGTCAAAAATTATAATAATTGAGATTTATGTACTGAAAACATAAAAAACCATTTGGCAATGCTCACGGAACGGGCATTGGTCCATTCTGGTTGCAAGCCCGAGAGCTACTGCCGACGGCAGTGAGAACATTGAGCTCCTCGCGCTTCCACAGTAAGTTATGCAAGAGTGAGATGCGAATATAGTGTCGCGCACTAACAGCGCTGTTTATACGCGAATTTGTTTCCGATGTTCACAAAATACCTCCGATGTACCCGATAAATTCTGATTATTATTAATATTATTTTTTATTTCAGTGCGTAAATATATTATGGAGGTATACCTATGGAGTTATACCTTATATTTATTGTATTTATATAGATATTGGTGGTTATTAGAAGCAAGGTGTAGAAGATACCCAACATATGGAAGAGAGGGATAAAGTGTTATATTGTGATTCAGGTCAGAAATGGAGAGACATGCGAGCCACCCTCAGTCCAGCCTTCACCAGCTCCAAGATGAGGAACATGTTCGAATTCGTGTCTCAGTGTGGGAATCAGATGACGGACTACTACCTCAAACAAATTGAAGAAAAAGGAATACCCAGTAAGAATTAGTATTGTTTTGATAAAAAAAACTTTCGTTTATTTAAATATGTTTACTTGCTTTATAATATAATAACAATAGAATCAAATAATACAGACCTAAAACTGAGAATACTCCTCATCAAGACCTATGTATGGAGTATCTTGATGTACGGCTGCGAGACATGGTGCCTTTCCGAAAGAGATAAGCGGAGACTAGAGGCTTTTGAGATGTGGTCCTATAGAAGACTCTTAGGAATTTCCTGGAGAGACCACATCACGAATGAGGAAGTTCTTTAAGGAATCGAAGGAGAAAGGCACATGCTCAGGACCTTGTAAAGAAAAGCGTGCAAGATGGATCGGCCATGTAATACGTCAAGAAGGTCTCTTGTCTGCCATAATGGAGGGTATGACCGAGCGGACAAACTCAAGGGGACGCCCACGCCGAGAGTACCTGGAGGACCTGTTGGTGGACGTGCGCTGCTCATCATATCCAGATTTCAAAAGAGCCGCACAAGACAGGGAAGAATGAAAGAGAAGAAATTGCTGCAAACCAATCCCAGGATTGAATCTTTCTAACTTGCTTTACATTGCCGTCCATTTGTTGAAAAACTTTAGCCTCATTGAGATTGTTATTCGATCCTGCGCCTTTCTACCAACAGGCCTTTCGGCCAACCTAGCAAGATTAGCCAGAACATTATATAGTACGTAAGGTGCTGTCTATGCCTTCCAAGAGGTCTTACTCCTGTTGCCAAGGGTGCACGCGGTGGTCAGAAGAAACGCTTCAAGGACTCCTTAAAAGGAGACCTACAAAAGACTAACATAGACTGTGATTGCTGGATAAAGACTGCAGAAGACAGACCTAGGTGGATAACTTGCTTACTTACTTCTTATGGCCATACAACTCTTGAAGAGTTTTAGCCTCCTTAATGATTTTTCGCCAAGCTCCTAGATCCTGCGCCTTTTGCTCCCAGCAGTTCGATTCGCCCAACCCAGCCAGGTCAGCCAGAACATTGTCCATTAGGCGCCGTCTAAGCCTTCCTAGAGGTCTTACTCCAGTCGGTCTAGACGCGTACAGGGTCTTGATTTCTCTGGTCTCTTCGGCTTGGCATACGTGCCCAATCCATGCTAGGCGATCGGCTCTCGTAAGAGGCTGCTGGGTCATTGTACGGATCTCTTGGTTGGTCCTATGCCTCCAAGTTCCCGCTGCAGCACCGGGCCTGGGTCCCAGGATAATTCTAAATATTTTATTCTCAAACCAGTAGATTCTTTGTTGTTCTTTTAGAATCATTGTCCATAACCTAACCATCACGCCGTCTCCCCGAAAGGGTAGGCAGAAAGAATGGACTGTCACACTTTTACTGATGCGGCACTCCATCCTTCTCTTTTCGCCCTGCGGGAAACGCGGTGTGATGGGTTGCGAACCTCATCGCCACCAATAGGCATCTCCCGCGCACACTTCGATCGTCCAACACCCACAAAATAAATCTAAAACAAATAATATAAAATACAATGATATAAAATAAAATAACAAAATAAAAATAATTTAATACTAAATGTTATTTTTAGATGGTGCACATTTGACTATTTAATTTGTGTTCCACGAATCCACCGTTTTTTAAATTTAGCACATAATGTAATAACACATAATGTTTTTCCGATGTTGCACATGTTGACATGGACGATCCGGACTTTTGTGTTTATTTAATTTATGTTACACGTATCCACCGTGTTTTAAATTAGTTGTTATATGATTTAATTAATGATGATGGCTTGATGATGGTGTTATAAATACGCAGCTTGGTGTTTCTGGATAGAAGCTTGAACTTTAGGAACGTTTGTCGGGAGGCTGCAGCTCTTAGGTGGATAACAACAGTACATAAAGGCCCCCAAGACTTTGAAGCACAGCGCAGGTATGAAGTTTCAGAGAGGAGGAGCAGGAGAAATGAGAGACCACTGGGAAACGGTAATGGCTCCATTACAAGCGCTTTCTCTTGACCCAGATGGCTTAGAATATGTGGGTCCAGGATCGGGCTCTCCAGTCCTGCAGTACTTTCTCGTTTGTTAATCTCTCTGTCCATGATATTTTAAATATTCTCCGATATATTCACATTTCAAAGGCGTCCAGCTTTTGGTGATAGCTTTTGGTAAGATTCATGTTTCCATGCCGTAGAACAAGACGGGTAGCAGGTTACATGGAACTATCTTCATTCGCAATTCGATAATAATAATAATAATAAATTGGATAATTTATAAAGCGCCATTTTTATGAATTACTCATCTCAAGGGCGCTGTGGAAGATGCTCCGTTTTTTCAACTAGATGATAATAATAATAATAATGATAAAAAAATTATAAATATATTTAGTATTAGGGCTGCACCTGACGAAGTCGATCAGCCCTTATTGTCAGGAAATGATAATTTGAAAAGGTGCGTTTTGAGTCTCGATCTAAACTCTGATTGATTCTCAATGCACTTAAGGTCTGCTGGAAGACTGTTCCAGGCTGAAGGGCCGGCTACCGCGAAGGCTCGGTCGCCAAAGTCTGTGCTTGGACAGCGTTTTGGCACAGTCAATCTACCGATCGCAGAAGACTTAGCTGATCGCAATGTAGACTGTCTAGCATTCAGGTTCTCGTTGATGCAGAGTTCAGATATATAAGCTGGTGCCATTCCATGCAACGCCTTATAGACCATCCAGCAGAGCTTGTATTGTATCCTTTCTGGACATTTCAGCCAGTGGAGCTCCTTGTGTTATGTGACAACTCTTTGGCACACCCCTTATCAGTCTTGCTGCTGCATTGAATGCAGACTGGAGTTTATTTGTTTGCTGTTTTGAGATGTTGGCGTAGACTCCATTGCAGGAATCTAGTCGGGACACGACGAAGGAATTGATTAATGTTTTAAAACTGTCAATGTCCCATAGCACCGGTTTTATTTTGATAAAGCTATTTCAAGGCATTTCTATTCGTATTCTTATACCCTGTATGCAGTCCCATTCATCTTTCAGCCATCAGCTCAGGTATTTGTATTTATTTTTGGTTGGTAAATCCTTATTCGCCTCTTATGGGCAATGGACACTTTAATCTGTAAAACTAGTCTGCATTGAAAGTTGAAGCATGTGTATATTTTCAGAGAACGGATCTATAGAAGTCGAAATGAAGGATGCCTTCACACGTTACGCAAACGATGTGATAGCCACGAGTGCATTTGGTCTGGAAGTCAACTCTTTGGAGCAGAGGGAAAATGAGTTCTACAGGATGGGAAAGTCGGCGTCCGATTTCACTGGACTGAGATTCTTTAAGTTCTTCGGGTTCATCTCATTTCCTAGAATCATGAAGGTAATAATCACCGATAGATTTGTCTTATTCTTCTTTTAGGTCACCTCTCATGGATGTAGGTCTCTTCAAACATATCCATTTTCCTCTATCCTGTGCGACTCTCATCCATCTGGGATTATATCTTCAGCCCACCTATTCGGGGTAGATGATGACCAATGTCTCTTTCTGTGGCGGTACTCTCATAGAAGCCCAGAAGCCCGGCTTGCCTAAGAAATATTGAATCTAAACCTATTCTGGCTTACAGAGGATCAACTCTTGTGACTTTGCCTCTTACGTCTGATGGGAATATTGCTATAAGGTGATTTGGTGGGTTGTTGATTTATACGGGGGTATGATTACTTAGATTTGGAGGTTTTGATTCAAAATTACGCAAGCCGGGCTTCTGGGCTTCTATGGGAGTACCGCCTCTGGTATTTTTTTCCCTCCCATGTTTCCACGTCAAGACTCTGCGTGCCCATCTCTCTGTTCTCTGTCGGTGGCATGTCCTGCCCATTTCTACTTCAGTTTAGCAACACGGTTCATCACATCGACAAGCTTTGACTGACCTGAATGGAGGCCAAGGTTTGGCCGAAGAAGTGTGATGATATTGTACGGACGCACGGCGGAAAGGGCCTGGAGAACACTGGCGAGAGACCCACAGAGATGGCGTGGGGTGGAAAGGCGTGGCGTGGACTTTAAGTTGTTGATTTCTTGTCATGCCATGTTTTCCTCGGCTTCTTTTTCCATTCACACTGCTTGTATACAACCTTTTAACTATTCTTTTCTCATCCATTCCCTTCTGCTAAGTTTTTTTTATGTGCTTTTTAGTTGTTCAACGTGTCTTTGTTCAGCGAAGAGACCAAGCAATTCTTCTGTTCCCTCGTTGCTGATACCATGGCAGAGAGAGAGAGGAACCATGTCTTCAGGCCTGACATGATTCAGCTGCTGATGGAAGCCAAGAAAGGCTCTTTAAAGCATGAGAAGACGGTGCAAGCAGACACAAAAGAAGCTGGATTCGCCACGGTGCACTGAGGTACCAAAGTCAATTCTAGCGGGAAATTGGGTATTTATTCACTATTTTTAATTCCAATTATTTCTTACATAATATCTTAAAACATAAATGGAGCATCATAAACCAAGTCAATTAACCACATGGCAATGGTGTTAACGCGATGCGAGGTTCCCAAAGTTGATAAGTAACGCATCAAACATTTCTCATTGTTTTAGTAGCGTTTGCATTCCCAAGTTGATGACACATTTTTCGCAAAGTGTTCGCATTATTGCTTGGTTTTACATTATGAATATTTTGATTGAAGGTATGTTCTTAATAATTCACTTTATTATATTATTTTGCTTTTTTATTTCATGTGTTTGAGGGGAAATAACTAAACAATGAATTATCGGATTATAAAAGTTTATCATTTAAGTTTGTGAAGGCCTACAAAAAAATCCCCGAGACACCCGGTCAATTTTATTATTTTATTTTGTGAAGTAATATATATGTTATAAAATCCATAAGAAATTAGCTGCCGGAAATTGCCTATTTAGAATGTATGTTACTTTTTATTTCAGATGGCTCAATTTCTCGAAGAATCTTGTTTGACATTTGGCGAAGAGGAAATAATAAAACTAAACTAAAATATATATTTCTCAGAAATTTCAACTAGAAATGTTTAATAAAGAGATTATTATGCCTATAAATAAACAAAAAAATGCGTTTGTGTGGCACATTAAGATCGAAATGGGTCGAAAGTAACAGAACACAAAAATATTTATGAAAAAAATTTCTAAGTGGTTGGATGCTGAAATATCTTTTCCTGAATTGACTTCCAAAGAGATTCAAGATATATCAGAGGTACCATCTACTTCTGGAATTACCAGCAGGAAGAAATCTTTTCGTAATTATACGAAAAAACGTAGCGAAAAATAGCCTATACTTGAGTTGGCGTCTGGCGACGAGTTAATGTACGCTGCACAAATTAGTTGAAGATCTGCGGGAAGAAGTATTGAGGATATGCTGTAAAAATTATTGAGGAGATTACGTTTTCTCCAAAGAGAACAACTAGTTGCTTTTTATTCTAGAATAAAAAAAACATATAGAAAGTCTCCTAGGTCGGCTAAAATGTACTCACGTGAAAAAGCACTAGCTTTGTTTGTTGATGCAAAACTTACTAAATATGCTCATTCAATCAGAAGCTAAAGCTCTAGGTGCTAATATTTACCCATCTTACAAACATATTTTGGAAGCAAAAAAAGTGCTATCCAGTCAATTCAGTTAAAATAACTGAAAATTGTGCAGAAGTAAATTTACAAAAGATATTGGACAATATAATGGAATGCTCACATGCTCCTCATTTCCTCTGACCCTTTAATAACTTCCTACAGAAGTAACTCTCAAAGGCCTAAGGGTAGTTTTAATCCAGAGGTTATAAAATTGCTACAAAATCTGCAACCACCAGATACTACAGATAATCTATCTGCGATAGCATGGTTTTTATGAATCTACTTAATTTTCATTTTTGTCCTTATTTCACTTCACGTTTTTTTTAAAAATATTTTTACTACTTATACCTTCGAACAAGAATTACTTGTACATATGTATTTTACGGTATATCAATAGTTTAATTTCGTCTTAGATAAATGCATTTTCTAACAATAATAAGTAGATTTATCTACATAATAATTTCGATGATTTACTAAATTTTGATATTTCTAATATAAGTTGAAATATATTATGTATTCACATTTCTTTAATAAAACAAGTATTTCATACAACAAATATTGCAGTTTTTGTGTTAAAATTTTTTTTAAACCATTAATTACCATTTTATTACATATTTAAGAAATTTCCCGTCAGATTTGAATTTGGGACCTCTGTGCGGTGGAAGAATCCCACGTGGGTCAAGAAGCTGTCAAAAGAGGTAATGTCTATTTACAATTAGTTATCCGTGGCTCTATCCCACGGCATTTCTTTTAGAAATGCTCGGACCCAATTCTTTACAGCTTCGAAGAGATGGGCGTCTCATCACTCATTTCTTTAAATTAATCAGGGGATATTCCAACACCCTCTAGCACGGCTGACTCAGCCTGTGTTGGTCTTTTTGTCTCTGATAGATTTCTCCGACAGCTGCAGAACAGATTGTTTTACCTACCGGCCACCAGAACCAATCTGCTTTGGTGACACCGGTGGGAAGAGCAATAAGTCTACTGAACGCGGTCTCATCGGAGATCGACGTCTTTCATACTAGTGAAGGTACGTTCAGGAGACAAATACTCTTGACTTTAGAAAGTATATTGTCTTCCTAATGTCGAACCATCTCTAATGTGTTCCTGGTATTATGTTGTATTTTTATAATATTTTACCTGTAATCAATAGATGCCTTAAACATTTTTCTGTTTGCAAAGTCTTTAGAATTAACAAACTGATTTGATTTGATTTGATTTGATTATTACAAAATGTATTTTTTTGTCTTACTTTTAGATTGGTCCAACGATGACATTGCAGCCCAAGCTATTTTATTCCTTTTCGCTGGGTTTGAGACTGCCTCCACCCTTCTCTGCTTCGTAGCTCATGAGCTGACCATCAACCCTGACATCCAGAAGAAGCTGCAGGAGGAAATAGACTCGGTGGCCACCAGGAACAAAGGAAAGCTCCACTACCAAGATCTACAGGGCATGACGTATATGGACTGCGTCATCTCAGGTATGAGTAAAACCAAGTCACCAAAGCTGTGTCAGGTCCTCGATTGGCGATCACTGAATTGAAAGCATCTCTGTCTTGAGCTACTTGAAACAGGTCCTCAACTCCTCATTCATGTCCAATCCCTTATATTCCGCAGCCAGCACAACTGCCTTTTCCAACTTCCCCCGCCCTTCTATCTTTACCATGATTATAAGCTGCAGGAGATAGGTATTTTTCTTCCAACACATGACCCAAATATGAGACCTTTCTAACCTTCACACTAGACCACAGCTCTCTGTTGGCTCTGGCTCTCTGTAGTAGAGTTCATTACAAATTGAAGATCTCGTATCGATGTATGAGTGCGGTGATAGTTTTTTGCAATTTGATTGGTTGCCGACTCAAATGAGCCGCGCGGCGTCAGTACGTTTCGAGACATGGAGGGAACCGCGCGTATTTGGCATTCTTGGGCTTCTCGTATACTCGATGATTCAAAAAATACTCGTTTTGCAGGAGTATTTACGAAAAATTATTTTTATTATTGATCCATCAGCTGACTGAGTCAGCTCTGTACAGTTTAAATACATAATCCAGAAATAAATTGTATAATATACTAGAGATAATATTGTAATAATAAATCAAATAAAATCAAATCATTATTATTAAGTCTCACCCTAAGTCGCTTTCCCAAGAAAAAATTAATAATAAATTATAATTTTAATGAACTTAATTTTAATAATTATTACGATTAAGCCGATAGCATTTTTGTTAATAAAAAAATAATAAAAATAACATGTTTATTTATTTCAATGTTTGAATATACGATGGAAATTTTTTATTTGGTATTCCAATCATAAAAAAAAAAATAAAAAAAATAGCGTCTAGATTTTTTGTAAACGCACTCTCACCCATACTATTGCAGACGATCTGCCTGTCGTGAAAGGACTCTACGTCTGCATTACTGACCTTATCGGTTCACGGTATACGGAGCATTCTGCGGTATATCCACATCTCAAACGCCTCCAACTAGTTCATTACATTCAATTTCAGAAACCAAGTTTCATAGCCATATAGTAGAACAGACCATATACGAGTATAACATCGTTTCTCCAAACACATGACCCAAATATGACACCCTTCTAACCTTCACACTCGACAACAGCTCTCTATTGGTCCTTCGTGGCAGAGTGGCAAAAGGTATGACTCTCGCATAAGGTCCCGGGTTCGATTCCCGGTGTTGACAGTGTGAACAATTTACGAAAGTCGATTGACATTTCGTGCTCAGATCGAGAAGGTATGTGACGTTTCGTTAAAGATGCTGGGTTTTGTTCTTCGAACTGTTAGGATTTTCAGAGATACCCGGGTCCTTAAAACTCTATATAACTCCTTAGTCAGAAGCAGACTCGAGGGAGGTGACGTGATATGTAGTCCTTATGAGGCTCAGTATTCTCTCATGTTGGAGAGGGTCCAAAGAAATTCTTGAGAGCCCTCTACATGAGAGAGTACGGGGTATATCCTTGGCTCTATCCAACGGCATTTCTCTTGGGTATGCTGGGGTATAACTCCCTCCAACTGAGGAGGGAAGGATTACTGTCAACACATTTTTTCAAACTGATTCGGGGCTCTATTGAGAACCCCTATGTTCTGGAGCAAATAGGTCTTTTTGTTCCTGATAACTACCTGCGACAGCGCCGATATCAATGATTCTTTGCTCCGTCACGCAGAACCAACCTGCCTTTAGTGATGCCAGTAGGAAGAGCAATTCTATTCAATTTTTTGGTCTCATGTTGTTTTATCTTATCTTTGTAATACCGTTCTGTGTCCAAATGAGTCACCTTAATGTTTCGTTTGTAATGTCTCATTTGTGTATCATGTATAAATAAATAAATAAACAATTGATTATGTCTTTGATCTTGCAGAATTCACGTGATAATCAAAATATCTATAGACTAGCTACCTCTCAAATGTCATGAGAATCAATAGCTAAACAGTTGTGTAAAATGAATATCTTCAATTAATCTGTTGTATACAAAAATATTAAAAGCATCGGTAAACTAGCACACCAAAAAGGTAGAAGTATTATCCCAAGAACCAGATTGAAACTAAAAATAATTGAATTCATTATGCACTCACCGATATGAACAGAAAATAGCTTATGAAAAAGAAATTGAGTTTTCAGCCCATGTCCCTTGGATAAAAAGTACTTGTTCTGTTCCCTAGACCACCACAGGTATGGTTGTGGGACAATTAGGTTGGATAAATACCGAAATCATGGCTTCTTCTTCCTCAGCCTATTTCCGTCCACTCCTGGACAAAGGCCTCCTCCATTCGCTTTCGTGTCACTCTGTCCTGTGCAGACTGCATCCAGGTTATTCCGACGTGTCTGTTCAGATCATCCTTCCACCGTAGTTGCGATCGCCGTGCACTTCTCTTTACCGTCCACGGTCTCCAAGTCAGCAGTCTTCTTGTTCACTTTTCGTCTGAGCTTCTTGCTACGTGACCTGCCCATTGCCATTTAGAGTCGCTACATGTGGATGATGTCAATGACGTTTGTTTTTTCTCTCACCGTATCGTTTCTGACTCTGTATCTTAGGCTTATTCTTAATATGGCTCTTTCCATGGCTCTTTGGGTCACTCGTAGATTCTCGGCACTTTGTTTGGACAGTGTAACAGTTTCAAGACCATAAGCACTGGCAGAACGCAGACTTTTCGTTTCAGGTTGATCGGTATTTTCCGGTATTTAAGGATGTAACTCATGTTTCCGAAAGCTGCCCAGCTTAATCCAAATCTTCTTTTTAGCTCTGCGGTTTGGTTATCTCGGCACAATCGAATATTGTGTCCCCGGTATATTCTTGGACATTCTCAATTCTATTGCCGTCCACGTTGATTTCAAGCCTTTCCGTGCTCATCACCTTGGTCTTTGCCAGGTTCATATTCATGGCATTATAAATCATGGCATACCAATAGGCGATGTTAAGTTGAATGTTAATATTTTGGATATATTTCAGAAACTCTGAGGTTATGGCCACCGGTTGTAGGAGTTGATAGAAAATGTATCAAAGCCTACACACTTCCTCCACCGAATGATAACAGTCAAAAGGATGTTGAGGTACATTTTTGCTATTACTTGCTTTCATTTACAAAATAGCTTTTAATCGCCTATTTTCGGACATCACAGGGACTTAAATCAAATTTATTCGCATTTATTGAAAAAGGGATGTGGTCGTGTCCAGATTTGAACCCATGTCCCTTGGATCATTGTTCTTTGAATAGTAAAAATATCAAGCAATAATATGTAATATTATATGATGTGTGAATAAGCAGTGCGTTTTACCATTTAAGATACATCCTGGTGACGGCTTTTGGATTCCGATCTACGCGATGCATCGCAATCCTCAATACTTCAAGGACCCTGAGAAGTTTGACCCTGAAAGATTCTCCGAAGAAAGAAAGGGAGAAATTCTACCCTTCTCCTACCTACCCTTCGGGATTGGACCAAGAAACTGTATTGGTAAAGAAAATCCTTGTTTAATTTCAAACTTATTTGATTATTGTAGAGATATACTGGAAGGGTTTAGCATAAGTGGAAGAATTTTTATTATTTATGAAGCATGTTTACAAAAGATCGGAGAGTGTAGAGGGATTTTGAATTAAGGGTTGGGGCAAGCAACAGAGTGAATTGTGCACATAATGTTGTCATCTTAAACAAAAGGCTATCCAAAAGAGATAAAGGCGATCATGTGCCGACCCTTATCTCTCGCAACTCTCTTCAACTCCGCATAGGAGATACAGCCCATATCTAGGCAAATCTAGTCTAGGTACTCCTGGCAAGGTCGTCCTCTGCCAATCGATTCCTCGACCATTCCCTCCAATATATCATGCAGGAAACATTCGTGTCAATATGTGCCTGTTCTCTTCAACTCTGCTGAGAACCTCCTCATTTGTAACGTGGTTCCTTCATGAAACATGGGCAATTCGTTGGTAGGTCCACATCTAAAACGTCTCCAGCCTTTTGCGTTCTCTTTCGCCCAGATACCAAGTCCCGCAGCCGTACAGTAAAACACTCCACACCAATGTTTTTATAAGTTGTTTTCGGAGGTTTAGGTCTATGTTATTGGACACGAATATTTTAGATTTTTTGTTGAAGGCAAGTTTAGCCTGGTGAATACGACTATCGAGGTCTTTCTTTGATCGACCATCCCATGTAATGCTGCTCCCTAGGTGTCTCACTTCCCACTAGGTTTTCACTATGTATCGTAAAATTGGTATTTAAAAGCTTTGCATTAACCTCGTGCGATTTGCCCCAACCGTGGAGCCATTATATAGTTAGTTAGTTAGTTAGTTAGAAAGTTTCAATCCTGGGATTGGTTTGCAGCAATTTGTTCTATTCTTCTCTTCCATTCATCCCTGTCTTGTGCGGCTCTTTTGAAATCTGCAAATGATGAGCAGCGCACGTCCACCAACAGGTCCTCCAGGTACTCTCGGCGTGGGCGTCCCCTAGAGTTTGTCCTCTCGGTCATACCCTCCATTATGGCATGCAAGAGACCTTCTTGATGTATTACATGGCCGATCCATCTTGCACGCCTTTCGGACAAGGTCCTGAGCAGGTGCCTTACTCCTTCGATTCCTTGAAGAACTTCCTCATTCGTGATGTGGTCTCTCCAGGAAATTCCTAATAGTCTTCTACAGGACCACATCTCAAAAGCCTCTAGTCTCCGCTTATCTCTTTCGGATAGGCACCATGTCTCGCAGCCGTACATCAAGATATTCCATACATAGGTCTTGATGAGGAGTATTCTCAGTTTTAGGTCTATATTATTTGATTCTATTATTTATATATTAACTGTTATAGAATATTACAAATGATCTTATTTCTTTTGAAATTTTCGCCACAGCTGTTTCGCAAACCAACGTTAGCATCGTCAGGTGTTACAATTAACTTTTTTTAGTTTAGTTAGTTTAATTATTTTTTCAATTTTCCAGGTTCAAGATTCGCCCTGATGGAAGCCAAGTCAATCATCTTCCACTTGCTTCAAAAATTCGATTTCGTGCGTACAACGAAGACAAGAAATCCCCTTCGGTTCAAAATGGACTCTTTCAATCTGAGTTCAAAGGATGGGTACTGGATTGGACTAAAACCCCGGGGCTAACCTCATGGTGTTGCCAGAATATACACAAACACCAAATAATCTAGCTTTAATATTTACTAACTAACTAACCATCACGCCGTCTCTCCAAAGGGGTAGATAGAATGAACGGACTGCCACACTTTTCATTCCTGACATATTTCTCTCGCTTTCTCAGCATTCATACATCCTGACATGAACGCGCGTCGATTTCTCTGCCTCCTCAAGTGGCCGACATTCAATATTTGATTTATTTGATCGTCCCACGTTTTCCTCAGTCTTCCTCTATTTTTAGTGCCATTTCCATCGTTAACATAATGTGTTTCTTTCATTATTTTGTTCATAACACTTTCAAAACTAACTAACTAACCATTACGCCATTTCTCCGGAGGAGTTGGCAGAGAGGATGGATCGCTACAATGGCTTGTACTGGCATACCTCTCGGGCTTCCTCTACATTCATACATCGTACCATGCACGCCGTCGATTATTCCGACTTCGAATGTGGCCGCCTTTTAGTAATTGATTAATTTGGTCATGCCATGTTTTCCTCGGTCGTCCTCGGCTTCTTTTTCCACGCTGCTTGCGTACAACTTTTTAACCATTCTACTCTCATCCATTCGTTCCATATGTCCAAACCATCTCAGGGATCCTTTTTTAATTTTATCCATGATGCAGTCATCTGCCTTACATTTCTTTCTTATTTCATCGTTCGGTATTCTATCAAACAACGTTTTATCGCACTTTCTTCTTAGTGATCTCATTTCTACGGCATTCATCCTGCTTACAAAAAAACTCGTAACATCATTCTATACACTTAATCATACATCGATTAATAGTGAAGTTTATAAAAATACAGCGTCTTAGATGGTTGGGACACCTCCAGCGAATGGAAGATTCTCAATACATGACCAGATGGATAGCCAAGAGTGGGAAGACAGTGACTGAGGTGGATGGATGGTATGAAGGAGTGTTACAAACTGGAGAATGCGGATGGATCAGGGAGAGTGGCGAAGAATTCTGGAGGAAGCCGGGAGCTGCTGTAGCACCACTGTTGTTGTTGTTGATTAGACAGTATTTTCTTGGACCATTAGCTCAAAACCCTGGGTTTCAAGCCGACCCAAAAACCTTTTTCTGAATGGTAGTTGAATGTATCCTTCCTCAGCTGTATGGGATCTTGGGTTCTTGGTATCCTGGTGAATTCGAACTTCTGCAGCACATGATAGACGACTGCTTTCACTTCCATCAGGGCAAATCTTGAACCTGAAAATATTCAAGGTATAAAATCTTCTTCATGACTTAGTTTGAAAACTATTAGTGTTTAATTCGACAATATTTGTTAAATCGCAAACCAACTAACTTACCATCACGCCATATCCCCGGAGGGGTAGGCAGAAAGAATGGAACTCCACACTGTTCTGTCCTGACATACTTCATTCGATTCCTCTACATTCATACATCTTGTCATGCACGCACGTCGATTTCTCCGACTCCCAACGTAACCGACATTCAATATTTGATTGATTTGATCGTGCCACGTTTTCCTCGGCCTTCCTCTATTTCAAGCTCCGTTCACGCCGTTTACATATACCTTCTTTACCATTCTGTCTTCACTCATTCTTTCCATGTGTCCAAAACAACTTAATGACCCTTTCCTTATTTTGTTCATAACTCTTTCATTCGCACCACATTCACTTCTTATACTTGCATTTGTCACTCTATCATATACAGATTTGCCACACATTCGTCTTAGAGATCTCATTTCTACTGCATTTATTCTACTTTCATCCTTCTTTTGCCAGTTCCATGCTTCACTTCCATACATAAGGGTCGGCACAAGAACACCATCCAAGCAAACCAAATCAATGAAAATATTAAATTATTAAATAGCATTAAAAATTCTTCTTCTTTCTCCTTTTAGTTTATTTCGTATGACCTTTTTATGACGATGAGCTGTCCTGGGATGATGATGTCCAGACATCACTCCATCTTTTTGGCGGCCTTCCTGGTAATCTCTTGCTGCTTAGGCTTTCATCTTTAACAATTTTTGCAATTGTTGTACTCTCCATAGGGTCCACAACAACAACAACAAACCATCACGCCGTTTCCCCGCAGGGGTACGCAGAGAGAATGGACGCCACACTACTCTATCCTGACATACCTCTCTAGCTTCCTCCACATTCATACATCGAGTCATACACGCACGTCGATTCTTCCGGCTTCTGACATGACCAACCTTTAGTATTTGATTAATTTGGTCATGCCATGTTTTCCTCGGTCTACCTCGACTCCTTACTCCACTTACATCGTTAACGTATACTTTTTTTAACCATTCTTTCTCCACCCATGCGCTCCATGTGTCCGAACCAACGCAGCGATCCTTTCATGATTTCGTTCATAATACCTTCTTTCGCTCTACATTCCTTCCTAATATCAGCATTTGAGATTCTGTCTTACATCGTTCTACCACACGTACGTCTTAGACCTCATCTCTACCGCATTCTGCTCTCATCTTTCTTCTGTCAGTTCCATGCTTCGCTTCTATACATAAGGGTTGGGACCAGAACTCCATTGTGAACGGCCATTTTCACTTTCATTGATAAATTCTTGTTTCCAATAATTACTTTTAAAGCTCCATTCACTTTGTTACCCGCACCAACCCTTCTTTCAATATCACTGTCCGTTCGGCCATCCGCTGTGAACATGCTACCTAAATACACAAATTCCCTCACCTGATCCAAGTTCTCTTCATTCACATTTATATTACAAACTGTTATTTGCTCTTCCCTTTCAAAAACTACCACCTTTGACTTTCCGACATTCATCATTAAATCGTTCGACTTGCATACCTCATACATTCTCGACACCAAGACTTGTAATTCGTCCGCACTATCCGCAACAAGAACTCTCTAAAATCGCCTTTTGCTTCTTTTCCATCTTACTATGTCCTCAACACCACAGACAGACCTGATTGTTTCATTTCTGATCCGATCTCTGAGGGTTTTGCTGTGATGGAGCGTAGGGTTCGCATTTCTGCTACTCTAAGAAGGTTCTTAGTCCTATTGGTGTCGGCTTTGACTTCTATCCCAGACGTCATGATAGGGCAGAAGTTTGCTTGTATATTTTGACATTACTTTCGGTTAGCTTGTTTAAAACACTGTATTAAAAAGTGGACTATGGAATTTATTTTCTAGTCATGTTTTTGGAAAGTTTTACACCTTGATCTTCAGGAGAATGGACTTTCGTTGCAGTGTGGCAACAGTTTTGACTACTTCACCGAATTCCCGGGTTTGATTCCCAGCGGTGACAGCGTGACGTAGACATGATCCACGCGCAGACGTGGCGCATTAGCAGCCATTAAGCATACGCAAACATAACATGTTGATTTCGCGAAATGAAATGTATTTTGGCTCACCTATACAATTCCTTGGTCCAATGCCGAATGGTATATACGAAAATGGTTTGATGTTGTTTTTATTTTCATCTGAAAATCTTTCTGGATCAAAGGAGGACGGATCTGGGAAGTACTTGGGATCATGGTGAAGTCCATATATTGGAATCCATATGCCTTCGCCGGTTTTAAACTGAAAATTAATCAAATAAATCATATTACAAGATAAATATTATGTTGTGAAGTGATGGGTCAAGTAATTAAGGCTGCGGTCATCTCAGGATGTTTGAAGAATTCAATATGGAAAAACCCAGATATGGAGATCAATAAAGCAAAGTAAAGATATATAGGACTTGTGTGCGACCCATCGGAAGAAGGAGAAGAAGGAGAAGAAGGAGAAGAAGGGGAAGAAGGAGAAGAAGGAGAAGAAAGAGAAGAAGGGGAAGAAGGACAAGATGGACAAGAAGGAGAAGTAGGACAAGAAGGAGAAGAAGGAGAAGAAGGAGAAGAAGGAGAAGAAGGAGAAAAGGAGAAGAAGGACAAGATGGACAAGAAGGAGAAGAAGGAGAAGGAGGAGAAGGAGGAGAAGAAGGAGAAGAAGGAGAGGTAGGAGAAGAAGGAGAAGAAGGAGAAGAAGGAGAGGTAGGAGAAGAAGGAGAGGTAGGAGAAGAAGGAGAAGAAGGAGAAGAAGGAGAAGAAGGACAAGAAGGACAAGAAGGACAAGAAGGACAAGAAGGACAAGAAGGACAAGAAGGAGAAGAAGGACAAGAAGGAGAAGGAGGAGAAGAAGGAGAAGAAGGAGAAGAAAGAGAAGAAGGAGAAGAAGGAGAAGAAGGAGAAGAAGGAGAAGGAGGAGAAGAAAGAGAAGAAGGAGAAGAAGGAGAAGAAGGAGAAGGAGGAGAAGAAGGAGAGGTAGGAGAAGAAGGAGAAGAAGGAGAAGAAGGACAAGAAGGACAAGAAGGAGAAGAAGAAGAAGAAGGAGAAGAAGGAGAAGACGAGGAAGAAGGAGAAGAAGCCATATACTTTATTATTCTCGCAGATTGCGCCCAAAATCTGGTTAGGATTTGGCGTTCAACTTCTGGGAATCTACAACACTCAGCGTCCAGGCCTCCGCTCCATATATCAAGACTACCCTTATAAGTGTTTTACATGAGTAAAGTTTTATTTTCTTTGATATATCGTCACCCCAGAGCAATAGTGCCTAGGGCCTAGGAGACTCAAATCAGTGCAAGGCCTCCACCAAGTCAAACCATAAACAATATCAAAGGAGCTTGTCAAGATGGCACTGGTTTATCTCACTATTGCTCTGGGGTGACGATATGGTGATGTCTGCGGATATATTTTAGATATTTTTGGAGGCTGAAGTAGCATCTGTTGGCTGAGATTGTTGGCTTTTTTATTTCGTCACTTGTTCTGTTATCACAAGTGATTGTTGACCCTAGGTACACAAATTCAATGGCTAATATTACTTACAATATATGATTTCTTGCTCTGGCTATTCGGTGGTGGAAGACTGTATGGTTTTGCACACTTTCGGTCCGTTGCAACGGCGGGCGGCCATAGACGAAGAGTTTCTATAATATTGAGTAAAATAATTCAATGATATTTTGGTGCTTTGAGCGTAGTTAGTGCAATGAGCAGAAAGATTGAAAATTGAGCTCGCGGTGTCAATTTAGAAGTTTGGAGTTGTCTATTTTGAAGTATATGTGAAGCAACATCATATCGCACGTTGAAAACAAATGTGACACTATACAAAAATCTAAATTTTTCAGTACGGTCATTTAAAGTTTTTGTGAGGTCAATAACTTGACTGTGAGTAGAAATATATCTAATGTTGTTGTTTTATATATTAGTTTATATATTATTCCATCAGAATCAAGTTGATTTTAATTAGGTTAATAAGCAGGCAAAACTTTAAATGACCGTACTGAAAAATTTAGATTTTTGTATAGTGTCACTTTTGTTTTCAACGTGCGATATCATTAAGTGTTCTATTTTCAAAAGAGTTCAACGAGTGAAAAGTTAAGGTAGGCATAGAATTTGTTAACCCTCCGTTCCCTATGGGTATCTTCTACACGTTGCTTCTAATAACCATCAATATCTCTATAAATATAATAAATACAAGGTTAAGATTTTAGGTATTCCTCCATAATATATTTACGCATTGATTTAAAAAATAATATAAATAATAATCAAAATTTATCGGGTACATCGAAGGTATTTTGTGAACATCGGAAACAACAACAACAACAACAAACCATCACGCCGTTTCCCCACAGGGGTAGGCAGAGAGAATGGACCGTCACACTACATTCATACACACATTCATACAACGAGTCATAACGCACGTCGATTCCTCCGACTTCTAACATGACCAACCTTTAAAATTTGATTAATTTGGTCATGCCATGTTTTCCTCGGTCTACCTCGACTTCAAACCCCATTTACATCATTAACCATTAACTTTCTTCACCATTCTTTCTTCATCCATGCGTTCCATATGTCCGAACCAACGCAGCGATCCTTTCATAATTTTGTTCATAATACCTTCTTCCGCTCTACATTCCTTTCTTACTATATTCGCATCTCACTCTTGCATACTTCACTGTGGAAGCGCGAGGAGCTCAATGTTCTCACTGCCGCCGGCAGTAGCTCTCGGGCTTGCAACCAGAGTGGACCTATGCCCGTTCCGTGAGCGTTGCCAGATGGTTTTAAAACGTTTCAACAAATAAATCTCAATAATTATAATTTTTTACTTAAATTATAATGAATTAAAGGGATTAACTATGAATGTTCTTATTTTTCTGATTTAAAATCGCTAATTATTGATTGGGTACTGACTACCCAACACAGGAACGCGCGTTTTTACAGGGCGCACTAGACTGGTCCCCTATGGGGGGAAAGAGGAAGCGAGGCAGACCTAGAGCCACCTGGAGAAGAACCCTGCAGGACGAGGTTAAGGCAGCAGGCCTTGAGATGATGTTAGGCATCAGGCATGCGATAGAGTCGGGTAGAGAAGGTTCCATGAGGCCCTATGCACCACGGAGGTGTGACAGAACAAAAAGAAGAAGGTATGGGTTAATAACACTTTGTTATCTTACCTGACACAACCATATCCATGTATTTCATGTTCTGTAAATCATGGTAGGTCAGTTTTCCATCGTTGCCTGCTGTTATGAAGTCCACTTCCTCGAGGAGCGTCTTCTGGACTTCTGGATGTAAGGCCAACTCGTGCGCTAGGAAGCAGAGGACTGTTGATGACGTCTCAAATCCAGCCACGAAGAAAAGTATAGCCTGGGCTATAATATCGTTATCCGTCCATTCTGAAAACAGTAGTACAAAATATTTTATTCACCACTAATAGAGAAAGCCTGAATACATGACAAGAGCTGAAAGGGTTGGATGCAGGTGCCAAAATGAGCGAAGTGTCTGTAAGCTGTCTCTTGAATGCAGATGACGCTGTCCTACTTGCAGACAACGAGCATGAACTACAAGTCCTGGTGAATAGTATGTAATTAGGTATGCTTGCGAAATGATCTGATGATGAATGTGAATAAGTCTAAAGTACCGATTTTTTAAAAAGACGAAATCATGACAGTCTGCAACGTTAGCATGAATAGTGAAATTTTGGACCAAGTAGATGTGGAAAGGGATATTGAAAGAAGGGTTGGGGCAGTCAACAAAGTGAATGGTGCACTTAAAGTTGTCATCGCAAACAAAAACCTATCCAAAAAAGCTAAAATGGCAGTGCACAATGGTGTTCTTGTATTGACCCTTATGTATGGAAGCGAAGCATGGAGCTGACAAAAGAAGGATGAAAGTAGAATAAATGCAGTAGAAATGAGATCTCTTAGACGAATGTGTAGACACTATGTGAATGATAGAGTGTCGAATGAAAATATAAGAAGTGAATGCGGTGCGAATGATGGTGTTATGAACAAAATAATGAAAGGATCATTAAGATGGTTTGGAAAAGTTTTTCATTAAATTAAATATTCATTTAAAGTCATTGTTGAAATAGAAATAAATACAAGAAAACTCACTTCTTTTCACATTGGCCTTCCCTATAGAAGACTCTTCAACCATAGCGAATCCTGCCTCGTTATCGTCTTCCTTCGCATCATGAGACAGGGATCCTCTTCTGGCTTCTATCAGCAATTGAATCATGTCTGTCCTGGTGATATTCAGCCTCTCCCTAGCCTCCATAGCGTCAGATATGATGGAACGGAAGAAGTTCTTTGATTTATCCGAGAATAGGGGGATTCTAAAAAACTGTAAAAATAAACAAAGTAACTATATTTTAAGGATAACAACAACATGAAACATGTATAATATATATGCTACTATGTCGAGAAACACTTCACATATTTTAGTTCATATTACACTAGCGCCATCTATTAAGATTGGATGTATTATTACAAATTATAATTATATTTAACTAACTAACTGACCATCACGCCGTCTCCCCGAAGGGGTAGGCAGAAAGAATGGAATGCCACACTTTTATTTCCTGACATATTTTTCTCGCTTCCTCGACACCTCACATGGCCGACATTCAATATTTGATTTATTTGATCGTGCCACGTTTTCCTCGATCTTCCTCTATTTCTGGTTCCATTTACATCATTAACATGTAATTTTTTACCATTCTTTCTTCATTCTTTCTTTCCATATGTCCAAACCGTCTTAATGATCCTTTCATTATTTTGTTCATGACACCATCATTCGCACCGCATTCACTTCTTATATTTTCATTCGACACTCTATCATACACAGAGTATCCACACATTCGTCTAAGAGATCTAATTTCTACTGCATTTATTCTACTGTCATCCTTCTTTTGGCAATTCGCTTCCATACATAAGGGTCGGTACAAAAACATCACTGGGCACTGCCATAGTTATTTACATGTAAATAATGAAATACGCACAATGTGTTAACGTAAGTTAAGGCGTGTTACCTTCATCAGCTTTGGAAAAGCCGCATATCCATAGAACTTCAGCATCTGCATGCCAGAAAAGTCAGTGACCTTCCTCCCAAGAAGATAAAATTGATTATCCCTGTCTTCCAAAGAGTTGACCTCCAGGCCAAACGCAGTACTAGCTATGACGTCGTTGGTATATCTTGTAAAAGCATCTTTCATCTCGACTTCTAAAGAATCCTTACCTGAAACATATGTTTTTCTTAATTTTTTCGCATATAAATATATGAGAAATAGGCAGTATGTTTACAAACTCGACAATGGGAGTGAAAGTCAAAGGCGAATGCATCAAGAATATAATATATGCTGATGACACCGTCATCCAGGCCAATAGCATCGCAGCTCTTCAGGAGCTCCTTAGGAGCATTAGCAATGCAGAAGAAGAATTGGACCTAAACATTAAAATAAAAAACACAAAATGGATGGCATTTGGCAGAGCGGATTACTCCGCCCTAACATTACGACTCGGTGGTGAACCATTGGAGAGGGTGGACCACTTTAAGTACCTTGACAGTATGATTACATCATCTATAGACAAAGATATCAAAGTGAAGTGCAGAATCAGAAGTAGTTCATTCAACAAAATGGGATCAATATTCTGCAATGACAACTTGAACTTGAAACTAAGGCAGAGAATGTTGAAGTGCTATGTCTGGTCTGTATTACTCTATGGCTCGGAGACTTGGACCCTGAAAGTGCACACTATGAACCGGTTGGAAGCATTCGAGATGTGGTTGCACAGGAGAATGCTTCGCATACCGTGGAGAGATGGAGGTTTTGAGGAGAGCCAATTGTAGCAGACAACTGCTAAAGGACGTTAAGGTCCGTAAGAATTCATATCTGGGTCACATTCTGCGGGGAGATGAATACAGTTTGCTCCAACTAATACTGATGGGAACAATTGAGGGGCAGCGTGGTCCTGGTAGAAGGCAAAGGTCTTGGCTGTGCAACATAAGAGACTGGACCGGGATGAGACATGTGGGGGAGCTGTTCCGGGTTGCGCAAGATAGAGAAGCCTTCGCCGGAGTGATTGCCAACGTCAGGGGGACC
The DNA here is from genome assembly GCA_022606425.2 of Lepidostoma basale. Taxonomy (NCBI): domain Eukaryota; kingdom Metazoa; phylum Arthropoda; class Insecta; order Trichoptera; family Lepidostomatidae; genus Lepidostoma; species Lepidostoma basale. The sequence goes on along the minus strand of JAHDVF020000849.1, from coordinate 271,131 downwards.
TGATACGGCACGCGAAAAAGAAGAAGATGTTTACAAACAATGGGCGAGTGGAGAGGGATATTGAAAGAAAGATTGAGGCAGGCAACAAAGTGAATGGTGAATTTAAAGTTGTCACCGCAAACAAAAGCCTATTCAAAAAAGTAAAAATGGCATTGCAAAATGATGTTCTTGTATCGATCATTAGGAATGGAATAGATCACGGTGTTACGACAATATAGACATAGAGGATTCCCACCGCTTACCCGAAGCTGTTATAGGCGAACAGCGCTTTTCGCCAGTTTCACTCATTCAATCCCTAGCCCCTTCCCTCATCCATGCGGGACTTAGTTAGAAAAAATATATGTAAGAAATCAAGAAGGAATCGAAATCAAATCCTTATGTGTGGAAGCCAACATGGAACTGGTAAACAATGATGAAAATAACAAGTTTAGAACACATTATATGCTTTATTATATTTTTTTTCGATGACTTGTATTTTAAGTGCGCCGTTTTGTAAAATAATTACTCCAAAGGTGCACTAGGAAATGACTGACCGAACAGTGCAGTCTTCAGAAGTTTCTTAAATTTAACGTCACTATCCTCATACTTAACCACTTCAATACCGTAAGGCCACTGGTGGCCGCTACGTAGGCGCACCACCAATACCGTAAGGTCACTTTGCATTAAAAATGATTCCAGTAGGAATTTAAACATTTTATTGTGTGGCTAGCGACATCTATACACTATCTCTGCAAGAAAAATGAACCTTCTGACGTTGGTCGATCTTATTGAAAAAGGGATTTTTGTAGAAGTCGAGCACTAGGGTTACTACTTATGGTGAGATTGATATAAAGCTGGGAGTCCACCTCAGTAATAATCTACTTTATTTTTTAAAAATACTAGGGACAGTCGATGATGTTTACAAACTAATACTTGTATCAATCACACATAGACAAGGACAAATCTAGTAAGTACAAGTGCTCAACTGACAAAAGTGCGTCGCTGCGTCCTAAAACTGTTTCGGATGTGTGTACGTCCATAGGTCACAAATTGTCTATGATTCAAGTTTACAAACCAATGTTTTCTGGCTTCTCCAACTCTTTGAGGTAATAGTCAGCCATTTGCTTTCCGCACTGTGCCACGAAGTCGAACATTCCCCTCATCTTGGAGCTGGTGAATGCTGGACTAAGAGTAGCACGCATGTCTCTCCATTTCTGACCTAAAAACAAAGACAAAAACCCTTAATCTATCTAGCATATATGTATTCGTTTAAAAGTGTAAAAACAAATACGTAAGCGGTGGCTTTATTCTATGTCTTATGGGGCAATCCATTATCTCTGATTACCCTTACAGGGAAACAGTGTGAAAGTGTATTGTTGTCTTCTTCTTCTTCCTCTTAGTTTAGGCCGAATGACCTGTTTGTGAAGGTGGGCTGTTCTGGGATGATGATGTCCAGCCATCTCTCCATCTCTTTGGCGGCCTTCCTGGTAATCTCTTGCTGCTTGGGTTTTCATCTTTAACAATTTTTGCAATTCTTGTATTATCCATGCGGTCCACGTGGTCTCTCCCTCGCCCCTTCTACTTCTTCCCCTATTATGCTGTTGTATAATGTTGTATTCTTATAGGCTGGCTCGAGTGTGGTTCAGTGATATGGAGTCCCCACGAGGCGAGATACTCGCTCATGTTAGAGAGGGTTCAGAAAAGATTTCTGAGATATCTCTACATGAGGGAGTTTGGTAGCTATCCGTGGCTTTATCCCACTGCATTCCTCTTGGGCATGCTGGAAGTCAATAGACCACAGATACGGAGGGATGGGTTCACACCTATCCATTTCTTCAGACTTATCAGGGGATTCTTTGAGAATTCCGCCATCTTGGAAGCTATCCATCTTTATGTTCCGGATAGCTATGTACGACAACGTCAGCATAGACTGTTTTATCTCCCAATATGCAGAACCAAACTGCCTATGGTGATACATGTGGGGAGAGCGATTAAACTGCCGTACATGATCGCTTCGAAGATCGACGTCTTTCATATTAGTGAAAGTACGTTCAGAAGACAATAATACTCTTGACTTTGGAGAATATCTTGTATTCCTAAAGTCGAAACAACTCTCATGCGTTTCTGGTATTATACGATGTTCTCAATAGATGCCTTAAACCATGGGTATACAACCTTTTCAGCAGCCGGGTCAGATTTTAGAAATGATATTTCCTACCGGGCCGCAAAGCAAAATTTCTTTTATTATTCAAAGCAAACAAGAAATATATTGTTTTTTAAAAAAGATATAACAAAAATTAGAATCAAACATATTTATTAGATTAGAGTTGTCGGGGTTAAATGCATAACCCATATAAGCGGACTTTGACTGCTGAATCAGCACATTTCATGATGAAATATATTACACGAAAAACCGAAAACGCCTGACCTAGGACCTACTTATCAAAAGTGGGGAATCGGGGCCCAGATTTAATTCACACAGGTCACTAGGTCACTAGAGCAGAGCATCGTATGAAAAGGGAAGCAAAGCATATAAAAGCGGTACATCCGACCACCATGGACATTATTCCTTCTTGCGACTTCTAACCGACACGAGTCTACGCCGTCAAGTCTACGTACGAGAAACCTCCGACCCCCCTCCTCCCTCGTTAACGTATGATTACTTGTGGTCTGCAATAAACGCTGAAACCTCCACTGCTTTTATCTCTCACCACATCCCCCAAAAAGTTAGGCAACACAAAAAATAATAATAAAATAATAATAACGTTCCGATTCGGAGCGGAGATTTTATGCAATTCTATTGGTGGATTTTTACCTCGCTCACCGCTCTGCAACCTAGCTCCGCTCCGGTGGACAGGCACACTTAAACTATAATATTATTTGTAATGTCTGTTGAGAAATTAACCTTTCCCTTACGGTGCCAAAATAAAAACGCGCGTTCCGGTGATGGGTAGTCAGTACCCGATCAAAAATTAGCGATTTTAATTATGAAAAATAAGAATATTGAGATAATTTAGATTTATTTGCTGAAAACATTTTTAAAAATTTGCAACGCTCACAGAATGGGCATAGGTCCACTCTGGTTGCGATCCCGAGAGCTACTGCCGGCGGCAGTGAGAACATTGAGCTCCTCGCGCTTACGCAGTGAAATATGCAAGAGTGAGATGCGAATATAGTGTCGCGCATATGCGAATTGTTTCCGATGTTCACAAAATACCTCTGATGTACCCAAAAAATTCTGATTATTATAAATATTATTTTTTAAGTCAATGCGTAAATATATTATGGAGGAATACCTAAAATCTTAACCTTGTATTTATTAAATGTATAGAGATATTGATGGTTATTAGAAGCAACGTGTAGAAGATACCCATCACAGGGAAGGGAGGGTTAAAGTGATTTGATTTGATAATCTTACCTCTTAGCGAAAAGAGACTATTGCCGAAGAGATCGTCCGATTGCTCATCAATACTTCCGAGATGATCAACGAAGTGGTCAAAGTCCTTGATGGCAATCTGTTTTATCAGTTCCAAGTCTGTCACCATTATCAGGGGAAGCTGAAATTGTCTTACTCCAACGTACCTATAAGAATAAAACAATGCTTGAATATTAATTATGAAAGGATCGCTGCGTTGGTTCGGACATATGGAACGCATGGATGGAGAAAGAATGGTTAAGAAGAAAAAAAAACTAACTAACCATCACGCCATCTCCCCGAAAGGGTAGGCAGAAAGAATGAACTGTCACACTTTTACTGATGCGGCACTCCATCCTTCTTTTTTCGCCCCGCGGGAGACGCGGTGTGATGGGTTGCGAACCTCATCGCCACCAATAGGCATCTCCCGCGCACACTTTGATCGTCCAACACCCACAAAATAAATCTAAAACAAATAATATAAAATACAATGATATAAAATAAAATAACAAAATAAAAATTATTTAGCACAAAAGGTTCTTTTTAGATGGTGCAAATATTGTCTATTTAATTTATGTTCCACGTATCCACCGTTTTTTTTATTTAACACATAATGTAATAACACATAATGGAGAAAGTGTACGTTAATGATGTTAATGGGGAACGAATTCGAGGTAGACCGAGGAAAACATGGCATGACCAAATTAATCAAATTTTAAAGGTTGGTCATGTTAGAAGTCGGAGGAATCGACATGCGGGTATGACTCGTTGTATGAATGTGGAGGAAGCTAGAGAGGTTTGCCAGGATAGAGTAGTGTGGCGGTCTATTCTCTCTGCCTACCCCTGCGGGGAAACGGCGTGATGGTTTGTTGAATATTAATTGTTTCTTGAACATCATCAAATGGTCATCACGGGCGGTGGTCTAGGAAACAGAACGCTTGGCTCCTGATCCAATGCACTTGGGTTCAAGCCTGGACACGACCAGATTCCTTCTTTATAAAAAATTAAAGGCATTTCAAAAAAGTCCCATATAACACAACATCTCAAAGAACTTCACTGGCTTAAGAATCCAGTATAAACTCTGCTGGACAGTCTTCAAAGCGCTACATGGAATGGCTCCAAATTATAAATCCAAATTCTGTATAACGGACAGCCTAAATACAAGGAAATCCACACTTCGCTCGGCGAACTCCTCGGCAATAGGAAGATTAGTTGAGCCAAAGCGTTGCCCTAGTACAAATTTCAGGGATCGAGCGTTTGCGGTAGCCGGTCCATCTGCTTGGAACAATCTCCCTTCACACCTCAGATGCATTAATGATCCGACAGACTTCAGATCTAAGCTGAAAACCCATCTTTTTCATGTTTCATACCCAATTTAAAACTTGCATATTTTGTTCTATTATACTTTCTAATCGATAGCTAATATCAATCAGATGCAGCGTTCATGTTTAGATTTAAAACACGTCTTAATGCGCCCTTGAGGTGATTTCATCACAAAAACGGCGCTTAAAAAGTTAGCATATTATTATTATTATTATTATGAATAATTAACTTTTTCCTGCTATATATTGAAGATTGTATAATAAATTCTATTGCCATTGATTCAAATCCTTAGAGATAGTATTAAATAAAACTGTTATTGGAAGAAAAAATGGCTGTTCATAAAGGAGTTCTAGGGCCAACCCTTATGTATAGAAGTGAAGCTAGGATCTGTCAAAAAAAATATGAACTAGGATTAATGCTGTACCAATTAAATCACTGAGAAGAATGTTCGCCATCTATTAATAATGTGTAAGCATTACCAGTATTTGTCTTCAAGTATTTGTATACAAAAAAAAACAAATTCTATAAAAAAATGGTACAAGTAAATAGCATAAAAATTGGAGATTCACTCCAGGCGTTATCTAGCAATGTGATAATTGCGTAAAAGCCTTTCATAAATAAAGATTTTCTGCTCAATGATTACTAATTATCTTAATAGATGGCGCTAGTGTAGATGGACCTACGAACAGTGAAGTTATTAAAAAATATTTACATATATACAAGTTCCAAAAATTTGTCAGACGTGGTGTCGTAAGAAGGGCGGTGTGGTGAATGTTGTTGAACATAAAGTGATCGAGGATTAATTGTATCTCAATAGAGACGAAGATGCAAACTGGAAACTGAATATGGTGATCGAGGTGTTTACAGGACTTATGACCTGTCATTGGTTGGGTTAAGCGCACGCTTTATGTAATTACAACATTCCCCATTCCACCTTTGTTATGACCACCATGTCTGACAAATTTTTGGAAGTTGTATATATGTGTCTTCCAAAAATTTGCCAGACATGGTGGTCATAAAAAAGGTGGAATGGGGAATGTTGTAATTACATCAACCAATGATAGGTCATAAGTCCTGTAAACGCCTCGACCACCATATTCTGTTTCCAAATAATTTACATCTTCGTCTCTATTGAGATACAATTAATCAAAATTTCTTACGCAAGCCGGGCTTCTGGGCTTCTATAGGAGTATCACTGCTGCCTACCTGCTTGTGGAAACGGCGTGATGGTTAATTAGTTGTTTGTTAGTTTTTAATAATACCTTTCCTCGGGAAATGCGTTGTACACTTTGTATATCACATCTTTGAGATGTTCTGTCCTTTTGAGGGCTCCCAACATATGCCCTACAAGAGGAAGAGATGCAGGAAGCTCTCTGACTCCCTTTTTCCGGAAGTAGGCAGCCTCCCATCTTCCGTATAGATACAGAGAAAAGATCACGACAGCTGTTATCAAAATAATATCATGAAACTCCATTGTTGATCTGAAACGAAAATGGCGTAATTATAGAATGTTTTTTTTAGAGGTTTGGTTTTTAAACTGGCAATATTGTTTCTACAGACTGTCAATTTGACAGTTGATAGTTGTTTTGTAGTCAGTACGTTTTGCCATTTTACCCAGTTGATCGATAAATTTCTCGAAAATTGGTCTTTACAATTGCGCTTCATTCGAGCTAGCCGTGGCGCTCATATGCCCGAAATCATATTTAAACAATAATGGCATAAAATTATCTATTAAATAAAGCCAATATCATAGACATTTACATTATTTTAATGTGTTTTTTTTTCATTTTGAATTCGTGTACCTTTAAAAAAGCACCCTTTATGTAACAATGTGTATTAACAATGTTATGACCACAATGTGTATGTAACAATGTAACAATGTGTAACAATTTTAATTCTGCTGTCATCCTTCTTCTGCCAATTCCATGCTTCGCTTCTATACATAAGGGTTGGGACTAGAACTCCATTGTGAACGGCTATTTTCGCATTCATTAATAAGTACCAACAATATTAATGAAATAACATTATTAAAAATATTCTTCTTCTTCTTCTTCCTCAGCCTATTCCCGTCCACTCCTGGACAAAGGCCTTCTCCATTTGCTTCCATGTCACTCTGTCCTCTGCAGACTGCATCCAGGTTATTCCGACGTGTCTGTTAAGATCATCCTTCCACCGTAGTTGCGGTCGCCCTGCACTTCTCTTCGCCGTCCACGGTCTCCAAGTCAGCAGTCTTCTTGTCCACTTTTCATCTGAGCTTCTGGCTACGTGACCTGTCCATTGCCATTTTAGAGTTGCCACCCGGTGGATGATGTCAGTGACCTTTGTTTTTTTTCTCACCGTATCGTTTCTGACTCTGTCTCTTAGACTTTCCATGGCTCTTGGGTCACTCGTAGTTTCTCGGCACTTTGTTTGGACAATGTAACAGTTTCAAGACCATAAGTACCAATTGGCAGAACGCAGGCTTCATAGACTTTTCGTTTCAGGTTGATCGGTATTTTCGGGTTTTTAAGGATGTAACTCATGTTTTCGAAAGCTGCCCAGCTAAGTCCAATTCTTCTTTTTAGCTCTGCGGTTTGGTTATTAAAAATATTAATTGTTTCGAAAAAGCGCGATTTTTTTAAATCATTTTTTGACTTTTGACAGCTGTCAAAACAGTTCGGCCCCACATTAAACATTGCGGTCTGGTGATTTCGAGTCGGCATTGGTTTTACATCATTGTTAAAGAAAAAAATAAATACCTTATCTAAGAGATTATCCAATATTTACATCACAAAATAACAATGGTATCCGATATATTAAATATGATTTTTAACTGTTTTTAAAATTGAACCTCCGGTTATTATGACGTGCAGTCTGTTACTGAGTTTAAATTATACTTAAGAAACTGGCAAGCTTACATAACACAGGCCAAATCTGGGTTACACCAGAAATCTCGAACCTGCAAAGTACACTACAGTTATAAAAGTAACTAACAACAAACCATCACGCCGTTGATGTACTCAATAGATGCCTTAAACATTTTGCTGTCTTTCGAGTTAATAAACTGATTTAATTTGATAACTAACTAACTAACCATCACGCCATTTCCCCGGAGGGGTAGGCAGAGAGGATGGATCGCCACACTGGCCTGTCCTGGCACACCTCTCGGGCTTCCTCCACATTCATACATCGCACCATGCACGCACGTCGATTATTCCGACTTCGAATTTGGCCGCCTTTTAGTAATTGGTTAATTTGGTCATGCCATGTTTTCCTCGGTCGTCCTCGGCTTCTTTTCCCACTCACACTGCTTGTGTACAACTTTTTAACCATTCTACTCTCATCCATTCGTTCCATATGTCCGAACCATCTCAGGGATCCTTTCTTAATTTTATTCATGATGCAGTCATCTGTCATACATTTCTTTCTTATTTCATTGTTCGGTATTCTATCATACAACGTTTTCCCGCACATTCTTCTTAGTGATCTCATTTCTACGGCGTTTATCCTGCTTTCATCCTTCTTTTGCCAGCTCCAAGCTTCACTTCCATACATGAGGGTTGGCACTAGAACTCCATTGTGTACTGCCATCTTTGCTTCTGTGGATATGTTTCTATTTGCAGTAATGACTTTGAGTGATAATTTTTGAATGATAATTTGATTTAATGATAATTTAATTATTTTGTTCATAACACGCATTCTAACTTACTAATTAACCATCACGTCATCTCCGAAGGGGTAAGCAGAAAGAATAGAGCAACCCAGTGTTCTTTCCTGACATACTTCTCTCGATTCTTCAACATTCATGCATCGTGCCATGCACGTGCATCGATATTATTATTATATTAAAACTAACTAATAATAATAATAATAATAATATGCTAACTTTTAAAGCGCCGTTTTTGTGATGTAATCACCTCAAGGGCGCATTAAGACGTGTTTTAAATCTAAAAATCTAAATGTGAGCGCTTAAAAAAACGATTGGTTTAAAAGCATAGTAGAACAAAGTATAAATGTTTAAATTGGGTATGAAATATGAAAAAGATGGGTTTTCAATTTAGTTCTGAAATCTGAACTAACTAACTAACCATCACGCCATTTCTCCGGAGGGTTAGGCAGAGAGGGTGGATCGCCACAATATCTTTCCTGGCTTCCTCCACATTCATACATCGTACCATGCACGCACGTCGATTATTCCGACTTCGAATGTGACCGCTTTTTAATAATTGATTAATTTGGTCATGCCATGTTTTCCAGCACATTCTTCTTAATGATCTCATTTCTACGGCGTTAATCCTGCTTTCATCCTTCTTTTGCCAGCTCCAAGCTTCACTTCCATACATGAGGGCCAAGCTTCACTTCCATTATATATAACTAACTAACTAACCATCACGCCGTCTCCCCGAAGGGGTAGGCAGAAAGAATGGACTGCCACACCTTTCTTTCCTGACATATTTCTCTCGCTTCCTCAACATTCATACATCGTGTCATGCACGCGCGTCGATTTCTGACTCCTCACATGGCCGACATTCAATATTTGATTTATTTGATCGTGCCACGTTTTCCTCGGTCTTCCTCTATTTCTGGTTCCATTTACATCATTAATATATAATTTTTTTACCATTCTTTCTTCATTCATTCTTTCAATATGTCCAAACCATCTTAATGATCCTTTCATTATTTTGTCCATGACACCATCATTCGCACCGCATTCACTTCTTATATTTTCATTCGACACTCTATCATACACAGAATATCCACACATTCGTCTAAGAGATCTCATTTCTACTGCATTTATTCTACTTTCATCCTTCCTTTGCCAGTTCCATTATATGTTATATTATTATTATCATTATCATCATCTTTACTATTATTATTATTGTTATTATTATTATAATTGTAATTATTATTCTAATTGTAATTATTATTATGATTATTATTATTATTATTATAATTATCAGTATTATTATAATTGTTTTTATTATTTTCACCACCCAAATTATAATTATTATTATTATTATTATTATTACTATAGGGACAATCAAATAAATCACATATTGAATGTCGCCCACGTGAAGATTCAGAGAAATCGACGCGCGTGCATGACACCATGTATGAATGTTGAGGAATCAAGAGAAGTATGTCAGAAAAGAAAAGTGGGACACTCCAATCTTTCTGCCTACCACTTCGGGGAATGGTTAGTTAAATATTATAATTATTATTATTATTATTATTACTATTATTATTATTATTATTATAATTTTTTTTATAATTATTATTATTATTAAGATTTCGATTCTATGAAGTATTATGCCCCCTTAACGTCGGACCATTGCTCTTGTGCTCCTGGTATAATGTGCCATCTATCCCGTTGGATTTTTCTCTGGTTAAATTGACATTTGTTATGAGTTAAAACTGTGAATGTCAAAATGAACTCAAGAGATTCGATCGATAACAAACATATTATTACAGTTTATATATTTTATATTCGCAGTGTACAAGCTGTTTAATCTCGGTCTGACCACAAACTGGTTATAAGCTTTCGATTTCGTTATAAACAGCTTCCTCAAAAGTACATCTACCATTCCAATAACATAAACAATGACAAGAACAGACACTTAGGTCTACAATAAGGAAGAAGAAGAAGAAGTCGCTACAGCTGTTTCGCTAACCGATGTAAGCATCGTCAGGTGTTACAATCAACTAAAAATTACAACAGAAAAGTAAGTTTATATAGGTTACAAAATTATTAAAAACAGCTGTCGCGATAATTTCGAAAGAAATATAATCAATTGTGATTCGAATTCTTCGAATCTACAAGACATGAGTACGTCCTATAATGACATATGGAATAGAAACGAGAGCTGATACCATCAGAACAAAAAGTCTCCAAGGAACCACAGAAATGAAGACCCTCCGATCACTGACACCGACACTCCGAGACAGAATAAGAAATTCTGAAATAAGAAAGATCTGCAATGTGGAAGATGTCGTGCGATGGGGAAGACTGAGAAGACGCTACTGGAGTGATCATGTGGAAAGAGCATGTTCTGAAAGAGTGATAAATATAGCCGCAAATAAAGTACCAACAGGAAATGGACCTGTAGGAAGACCACTTAAAAGATGGCGAGACAGTTGGACATCTGTATCCCAGGAACAGGCTCCGAGAAATAACAGGACACATTCCTAAATAAAGTAGAAGAAGAAGAAGAAGAAGAAGTGATTCGATAACAGTGTTTTTATTTAACCCTTAACGTACCGTGTTCAAAACAAAACGCTCGCTCCCATGTGGTCAATTCAGTTTACCGCTAACTTATCTAAATATCAAGCATATGACTCGATGAATCAAAATTTAATTTATGTCATCTTGTAGGGAATTTCATTAGGAATAGATCGATATCTATAACATACATGGATTATTTGAAAAACATATCATTATTAATTTTTTTCTGGAACCATGCGATTTCTGATATGGAATGCGTCACAGCATACGAGCAACTGGACACCAAGTATAAACATGTCTTGCGGCCGGCGGCCGGCGGGGCGAAACTTTACGAGATTTTACGTATGATAAAGGCAGCTAGGCAAAATGTATAGTACGTTCAAGACAACGAGTACGTTTTAATATTTGTCCCTTTTGGTAAAGTGTTAATATTTTCACAGTTCTGATATTATTAAGTTGCGTGCTGCGTTTTCATCCACAGTCGGTATTATTGAAAAGGCCAGACATATAATTTATAATACGTTCAAAACAGCGAGTAAGTATTTGTCACTTTTCATAAAGTTGTAAATATTAGCAAAACAAATTCTACCTTAACACGAATGAAGGTGAGGGCATTCTTAGAAAATATTTTTTTTTGGGATGAAGGAAGTAATTTTTTGCTTTTTTTTTATTACGAAATATTGAGAACACTTCAATGGAGGATTACATTTTTTTTTTTATAATATTAGGGTCCATAGGTTTTAAGAAAATCAACTTTAAATTGGCAGTGGAAACTCAATTTACCACATGGCAACGCGACGGTTAAGCAGTTAGTAATTTAATTATGGAATTCCACAGTGTAAACTCCTTAAGTTTATCTGCAATTTAAAAAATGTATCAATTTAAAAACATGACGCTAAGAGTCGCTAAGGATAATTGCTACAGAGTGATTACAAAATATCTATTTGAACGAAATCTATGTGAACAGGGTAATTTTCCTTTCAATTAACATTTATAAAGATATAAAATTACAACTATCACGCCGTTTCTCCAGAGGGGTACGGAATACTTCTCTAGCCTCCTCTTCAGAGATGGACATCTTTCATACGAATGGAGCAATATCCACTTTGGATTCTACGGCGAATTCTGCCTCCTCAACGTCGGACCATTGCTTTTGTGCTCCTTTTGGGCAGAGATATACATCTTTTATATGAATACAGCAATGTCCAACTCTTGATTCTATGAAGTATTCTACCTTCTTAACGTTGGATCATTGCTCTTGTGATTCTGGTATAGTGTATCATCTATCCCACTGCATTCCTCTCGGGCAGTAATGGACATCTTTCATACTAATGGAGCAATGTCCAACTCTTGATTCTATGAAGTATTCTGCCTTCTTAACATCGTACCATTGCTCTTGTGCTCTTGGTATAATGTGTTATTAATCCTACTGCATTCCTCTCGGGCAGAGATGGACATCTTTCATACGAATGGAGCAATGTCTACTCTTGATTATATGGAGTATTCTGCATCTTTAACGTCGGACCATTGCTCTTGTGCTTCTGGTATAGTGTGTCATCTATCCCACTGCATTCCTCTCGGGCAGAGATGGATACATTTCATACGAATGGAGCAATGTCCACTATTGATTCTACAGAGTATTATGCCTTCTCAAAGTCGGACCATTGCTCTTGTGCTCCTGGTATAATGTGTCATTTATCCCACTGCTTTCTTCTAGGATAGAGATGTATAAGGGATTTAACAGTTGTATTCACCCATTAGTTTGAACAAAACGTAATGAACGTATAAACGGTCAGAACATGTTTATTAATTATTAGTTATTTAAAGCAGAGATATCATTCTATGTTATTAGATGATTTATGCTTAAAAGGAAATGATTAAAGTAGTCTCATATGGGTTATATTGACCGACGTGTTTAATCTGAGTGATTCATTTGACAATCTTCTGTTTCTGCGGAGGAGTAGGCAGTTGATGGACCGCCACACTACTCTATCCTGGCACATCTGTAGGTGACCCACATAAGTGGAATTCTACTGCTAAACCAGCATATTTCATGATGAAATATATGACACGAATAACCGAAAACGCCTGACTTAGGACCTACTTATCGCAATGATGACATACATTGCACTAAGTCACTAGAGCAGGGCATCGTGTACTAAGGGAAGCAAAGCATATAAAAGCGGTACTTCCGACCACTAAATACGTCAGTCAGTATTACGACTTCTAACAGACACGAGTCTACGTTAATAAGTCTACGCCATGAGGGATATCGGACTCCCTCCAGCCGACCTACGAAGCCACGCTACTACGTCATTCCTTCTTGCGACTTCTAACCGACACGAGTCTTCGCTGTCCAGTCTACGTACAAGGAACTTCCGACGAGTCTTCGCTCCAGCCGACCGACGCTACTACCCAGTGAGCCATCAGCCCCAGCTGTTATCGACGTCCAGGCGCACGCTCCATCACGAGTACATAATACTGTTAAGGTATGATTACTTGTGACCTGCAATAAACACTGAATCCTCCACTGCTTTGATCTCTCACCACATCCCCCAAACATCTCTCGAGGTTACTCTGTGTTCATACATCGCAACATGCACGCTCCTCGATTTTTCCGACTTCGATTTGATTAATTAGGTCATGCCATGCTTTTCTTGGTATTCCACGGCTTCGCTTTTCGAAGATTCCTGATTTTAAATTTACTCATGATCCAGTCATCTTTCCTACGTTTGTTTCTTATGTCGTCTTTCGGTATTCTATCACATATCGTTTTCTAATTGGAAGCAGGTGCAAAAATTAACGGTGTGACAGTAAGTTGTTTGTTCTATGCGGACGACGCTGTGCTACTTGCAGACAACGAGCATGAACTACAAGACCTGGTGTCTAGTCTGTATGAGGTATGCAAGCGATACGATTTGAAGATGAATGTGAATATGTCCAAGGTAATGATTTTCGAAAAATAAGGAAGCATGACAGTCTGCAACATTAGTGTAAACGGTAAAAATCTGGAACAAGTGGATCAATTCGTTTATTTATAAAGTATATTTACAAAGGATGAAAGGGTGGAGAAGGATATTGAAAGAAGGGTTGGGGCAGGCAACAGAGTAAATGGTGCACTTAAAGTTGTCATCGCAGACAAAAACCTATCCAAAAAAGCTAAGATGGCAGTGCATAATGGTGTTCTTGTGCCGACCCTTATATATGGAAGTGAAGCATGGAACTAGCAAAAGAAGGATGAAAGTAGAATAAATGCAGTAGAAATGAGATCCCTAAGACGAATGTGTGGCAAATCTGTATACGATAGAGTGACAAATGCAAGTATAAGAAGTGAATGTGGTGCGAATGAAAGTGTTATGAACAAAATAAGGAAAGGGTCATTAAGATGGTTTGGACACATGGAAAGAATGAGTGAAGACAGAATGGTTAAGAAGGTATATGTAAACGGCGTGAACGGAGCTAGAAATAGAGGAAGGCCGAGGAAAACGTGGCACGATCAAATCAATCAAATATGGAATGTCGGTCACGCGAGGAGTCGGAGAAATCATTCATACATGACAAGATGTATGAATGTAGAGGAAGCGAGAGAAGTATGTCAGGACAGAAAAGTGTGGCAGTCCATTCTTTCTGCCTACCCCTTCGGGGAGACGGCGTTTTCTAATTTCAATGTGGCAGCCCTTCAACGATTGATTATCCTGGTCATGCCATGTTTTCATCAGCGGTCCTCTTTTATGTAAAAATAAAATTGTTATAAAAAAATTGCTTGTTTTCTTTTATATCAAGCGCTACTTAAAGGCGGGCCACACTGTTATAAACAAGCTCTCCACATCGGTCTCCACTAACGGTTTAAAACTGTGTAGACACTTGTTTTAAACCAAAATTCGTTTGACCTTCAACAAACTTTATGGACGGACGCGCGTTTAACCACGCATTCCACGTGTGGAGAGCTTGTTTTAAACCAAGTGTGGACGCTACACCAACCGCGGGCTCCATAGCTCTCCACCAAGGTCACCCCTGTGGAGAGTTTGTTTCAAACAGTGTGGCCCGCATTTACTTGAAAAAACATGCCTCGTATAATAAAATACCTGTTTCAAAAGACCCGTATTTTCCCTATCTGGCATCCAATTACAAATCTATATATTATTTATACAATTATAACTTGTACTGTATTATTGAGCAAATATATCATTAAATGAACCTTCAACATCAGTCAGTATATATAAGAACTTTGTTTTAAATATTAAACTCTAAGTCTTATTGTGAAAACGGCGTGTGTTTTGATGGTAAACATTTATATAAAACTAACTAACTAACTTACCATCACGTCGTCTCCCCGAAGGGATAAGCAGAAAGAATGGACTGCCACACTTTTCTTTCCTGATATATTTCTCTCACTTACTCAACATTCATACATCGTGTCATGCACGCGCGTCGATTTCTCTGACTCCTCACATGGCCGACATTCAATATTTGATTTATTTGATCGTGCCACGTTTTCATCGGTCTTCCGATTCTATTTCTGGTTCCATTTACATCGTTAACGTATAATTAATTTTACCATTCTTTCTTCATTCATTCTTTCCATACGTCCAAACCACCTTAATGATCCTTTCATTATTTTGTTTGTAACACCATCATTTGCACCGCATTCACTTCTTATATTTTCTTGAACTTAAAAAAATGTGAAGCGTGGAGCGATATTGAAGCATATATACATCTTCCAAAAATTTGATGATCATTCCAGACGTGGTGGTCGTAAGAAGGGCGGAATGGGGAATGTTGTATTACATACAGCGTGCGCTTAACCCAACCAATGACAGGTCATAAGTCCTGTAAACGCCTCGACCACCATATTATGTTTCCAATTTACATCTTCGTCTCTATTGAGATACAATTAATCCTTCAAAATGATAACCCGCAATGGGTAAAATCCAGTATTCGTCTACAAGTATTTGTATACATTCAAAATGTCTTATATTTTCATTCGACACTATATCATACACAGAGTATCCACACATTCGTCTAAGAGATCTCATTTCTACTGTATTTATTCTACTTTGATCCTTCTTTTGCCAGTGCCATGCTTGGCTTCCATACATAAGGACCCTTTCTTAATTTTATTAAACTGTTCTGTGTGAATTAAACAGTTAATAATGTTGAAATATCAAAGTGTTTCCGCTAAAACAATGGATTATCCTTAAACCCTTACTACATTTTTTTTTTAATTTGTAAAAAAAATATTTGATGTGTAAATGATGAAAAAAAAGACAAGTATTTTTTTTTGTTTTTCAAATAAATTATTTTTCCTATAAAAATACAAAAAAATATTTCTAGGTATTCAAATATTCCCTTAATATCCCTAGATTTTACACAATATTATCCATAATTTTATATAAAACTGATCATTTTATTACTTACCTAATGAAAATAATAGTAAACCAGTGTAATATAATTATTTATAGCGTTTTATAAACAAAAACAATAACACTTGAATATCACGTTTGTACAGAAAATCATAAACCGACAGTTGGAAACAGTCGAACGCACATCTAGTACAACAAGAGACATCTAGCAAGAAGTTTGACAACTAGTAACGCGGATCATAGATAAAACTTTAGTATTTTTGCTAGAAGCAAGACATATTTTATTATTATGGCGAAAGATTATTTTGGATCATATATGAGCCAGTATGCGGTAACGGGCTAAAATGTGTTTTAAATAACTGATTTAATGATTTTTATTTTACAGATAATAATGTTTTTCGCGTATACAATATGGACAACTTTATTAATTGTAGTAATATTATATTTAATAAACCATACAAAACATTTAAACTATTGGAAAAAATGCAATGTTCCACACTTGAAGAAAATACCTTTCATTGGAAATATCCACCAGATTCTGATGTTCAGAGAATCAGTGGGAAAATTCATGGAAAATTTGCATATAAAATGCCGGGAAATTGACTCAAAATACATCGGGTTTTGGATATTCAACGAACCTTGTATTTATATAAGGGATTTGGATGTTATCAAGCATATTTTGATTAAAGATTTCAACCATTTCGACGATAGAGTCGTAAATTATAAATCCAGTCACGACATAGTTGGATCTCGTACGGTATTTGCTCTGAAGCAACCTCACTGGAAGAACATGAGGACCAGGATGTCACATTTGTTCTCAAGCACAAGTTTGAAGAAAATGGCGCATTTGATTTCGCAAAATGGCGACTGCTTGGTCAAATATATTGAGGCGCACAACGAACTATCAGGTAAGAGAAATGTCCAATTAAAAATAGTTTGAACAATGTTTATGTCTTTATAAACATCACTAACTTTATTTACCTTTAAATAGTGACGTGGGTGTCCCACAGACGTTTCGAATTTATTTCGTTGTTATAAGTAATTTAAAAAAACTGATACGGGCGGTTGCTTCTCTCTACGAAGGGAGCACTGCCAGTGTTAGGGTAAATGTAGACATCACGCCCTGGTTTGATATCATGAAGGGTGTTAAGCAGGGCTGCGTGATGTCTCCATGGTTGTTCAATCTGTATATGGACAAGTGTATGAAAGAACTTAAAGGTATAAATGCTGGTGCTAAGATGAGTGATCTGTCTGTAAATTGTCTGCTGTACGCGGACGATGCCGTTCTCGTTGCGGATAGTGCGGACGAATTACAAGTCTTGGTGTCGAGAATGTATGAGGTATGCAAGTCGAACGATTTAATTATGAATGTCGGAAAGTCAAAGGTATTAGTTTTTGAAAGGGAAGAGCAAATGACAGTTTGTAATATAAGTGTAAATGAAGAGAACTTGGAACAGGTGAGGGAATTTGTGTATTTAGGTAGCATGTTCACAGTAGATGGCTGAACGGACAGTGATGTTGAAAGAAGGGATGGTTCGGGTAACAAAGTGAATTGGAGCTTTAAAAATAGTTATTGGAAACAAGAATTTATCAATGAAAGCGAAAATGGTCGTTCACAATGGATTCCTGGTCCCAACCCTTATGTATGGAAGCGAAGCATGGAACTGGCAGAAGAAAGATTAGAGCAGAATAAATGCGGTAGAGATGAGGTCCCTAAGACGTATGTGTGGTAGAACGATGTACGGCAGAATCTCAAATGCTGATATTAGGAAGGAATATAGAGCGGAAGAAGGTATTATGACCAAAATTATGAAAAGATCGCTGCGTTGGTTTGGACATATGGAGCGCATGGGTAAATAAAGAATGGTTAAAAAAAAGTATACATTAACGATGGAAATGGAGTACAAGGTCGAGGTAGACCGAGGAAAACATGGCATGACCAAATTAATCAAATTTTAAAGGTTATGATCTCAAAAGCGATCATGTTCAGCAGTTTGATTGCTCTCCCCACCGGCATCACCGGGGGCAAGGTGTTTCTGCATTTTGGGAGATAAGAAGTATGTGCTTACGCGTCGAAGATAATAAGCTATCCGGGAACATAAAGATGGATACTCTCCAAGATGACAGAATTCTCAAAGAATCCCCTGATAAGTCTGAAGAAATGGGTAAGCTACACATCTGTAGACTATTGGTCCTCAGCATGCCCAAGAGGAATGCATAAAGCTACGGATAGCTACCAAACTCTCTCATGTAGAGATATCTCAAAAATCTTTTCTAAACCCTCTCTAACATGAGCGAGTATCTCGCCTCGTGGGGACTCCATATCACCGAACCACACTCGAGCCGGCTCCGGACCTGATGATAAGTTATGCAGTAGTTATGCAGTATTGTACCCAATGAGTTATGCAGTATTAGCAAAACATAGGGATTTCTGTACACTCTACCAGTTCGTTTCTTCTTCTATTTAACTTTTAACCTTCTAACTTCAATCCTCCACTGTTTTTTTCAGGTTGTACACGCAAAGAGATAGACGCAAAAGATATCTGCAGTCGTTTCACTGTGGATAACATTGTGGCTATATCTATCGGGCTACAGGGACAGTGTCTTGCAGACATTCCAGGACAATCAAAGACCGCTAAAACGAACGAAAAAGTTCCCCAATTCAACAAGTTGGGCGAGTCCATCATGAGCCTGTCGCCTCTGAGGGCTCTGGAGATATCGTGCATGTTTCTATGTCCAGAAATAAGCCACTTATTCGGGTAAGTCAACACAACTTCCATCGTTACTTGGACCCCTTTTGAATACAATTCTTTGGCCTCCTCTCACATTGCTATGCTGATGACCAACCACTTTATTTTTTCTGCAATCCTGATGACACCAAACATCTTACGTCAATAGCTGTCAACTGCATTGATGCCATATCTAAATGGATGGCATCGAACAAACTTAAACTAACTAACTAACTAACCATCACGCCGTCTCCCCGAAGGGAAAAGACGGCGTTTCAAAAGGACATCTCCAGACTCCAAAGACAACAAAATAAAATAATTAGCATATAACATTGACTACCTTACCCCAACCATACAAGTTTACAGACAAACAAAACAAACGGATATATCAGACCTGACCAAATATGAGACCCTAAAAATTGTACACAGAGTGACCATGGAAAAGACAACAGACAGCACCTACAAATTAACTAAAAATTCAGACATACACACACACTGGACCAGGAATTGTGACAGATATCACTTACCGATTGCACGAACTAAGACAGGACAATCAAGGATATTGAACAATGGACTGAAACTTTACAACGAACTACCAAAAGACACAAGGAGTCTCACTACAACTCAATATAAAATATATCTGAAACATTACATCATTAATAGTAAGATCTAAAAATGTAACCATATAACCCAAATGGGTTTTTAAAAAAATAAATTAAATAAAAAAAAGGGGTAAGCAGAAAGAATGGACTGCCACACTTTTCTTTCCTGACATATTTCTCTCTCTTCCTCAACATTCATACATCGTGTCGTGCACGCGCGTCGATTTCTCTGATTCCTCACATGGCCGACATTCAATATTTGATTTATTTGATCGTGCCACGTTTTTTCCTCGGCCTTCCGATTCTATTTCTGGTTCCATTTACATCATTAACATATAATTTTTTTACCATTCTTTCTTCATTCATTCTTTCCATATGTCCAAACTATCAACATGTGGCCACCTTTTAGTAATTGATTAATTTGGTCATGCCATGTTTTCCTCGGTCGTCCTCGGCTTCTTTTCCCACTCACGCTGCTTGTGTACAACTTTTTAACCATTCTACTCTCATCCATTCGTTCCATATGTCCGAACCATCTCAGGGATCCTTTTTTAAATTTATTCATGATGCAGTCATCTGCCTTACATTTCTTTCTTATTTCATCGTTCGGTATTCTATCATACAACGTTTTCCCGCACATTCTTCTTAGTAATCTCATTTCTACGGCGTTTATCCTGCTTTCATCAATCTTTTGCCAGCTCCAAGCTTCACTTCCATACATGAGGGTTGGCACTAGAACTCCATTGTGTACTGTCATCTTTACTTCTGTGGATATATTTATATTTGCAGTAATGACTTTGAGTGCGCCATTTATTTTATTCCCAGCACCAACCCTCCTTTCGATGTCTTTCTCCATTTTTCCGTCTCTTGTAAACATGCTTCCCAGATACGTAAATTTAGTAACTTGCACCAATTTATCGCCCATCGCACTTATATCACAAATCGTCATACATTCTTCTTTCTCGAAAACCAAGACTTTAGATTTCCGCTGTACTTTATTGAATAAATAAACATAATATATAATTGGTAACAAAACATTCTTCTCTCTACTACCAGCGCTCAAATCAAGAAACGTACACTGGAAAACCAAAATCACCCTGTATAAAACAATCATCCGAACAGTAGTGACCTATGGGTGTGAGGCGTGGACAATGACAGCGAAATCTGCAGAGCGACTGGATACCTTTGAGAGAAGGGTGCTGCGCAGAATTCTGGGGCCTGTGAATGACGGTGAAGGCTGGAGAGTGCGGCATAATGACGAGCTGTACAATATTTACAAAGCTCCCAGTCTCTCCACACAGGTCAGACTGAATAGACTGAGATGGGCCGGTCACGTACAGAGGATGCCGTCATCGCGAACCCCAAAAAGATTGCTGGAGTGGCACCCAGGTGGTAGAAGACCAATTGGACGACCAAGGCTGCGATGGGAGGATGAAGTTGGGAGAGATGGAACAAGATTGTTAAGAGTGTCAGATTGGAGGGTCGAAGCGGAGGACAGGAGGAGTTGGAGGCGAAGAATACTGGAGGCTAAGGCTCGATATGGGCTGTAGGGCCATCGAAGAAGAAGAAGAGGAATATATAATTCATGAACATTTTAGGAACATTATATAAAATATAATGACAGGAATATATAGCGGGAAGAACAGGAGAGGCAGAGGAGACAAATGCGGGATGGGAAAAAAAATAATGTGGAGTACAGTTTTTGCCATGTAGGACAAAGGACGAGGTTTAGAAAGCATTTCATAATATTAAATAAATAAATAAAACCAAGAATTAATTGTATCTCAATAGAGACGAAGATGCAAATTGGAAACAGAATATGGTTGATCAAGGTGTTTACAGGACTTACGACCTGTCATTGGGTGGGTTAAGAGCACGCTTTATGTAATACAACATTCCCCATTCCACCTTCCTTCTTATGATCACCATGTCTGACAAACTTTTTGGAAGTTGTATATATGTTAAACTCCAAGACCACTCTTTACGTGGAAGTTTATTCAATCTACATACTAACGCCATCTATGAAGATTTGTGTTTATTAAACATTAAGCAGAACATCTTTTTAACACAATGTGAAAGGCTAACGCCATTAGCGCATTGTTAGAAGCCGCCTGGAGATGTCACTCCTATCTATATGCCAAACTTGGACCAGTTATGTTTACAACATTTTTTGAATGTATATATTGAATGTAAATCCAGTATTCGTGTACAAGTATTTGTATATATTAAAAAAAATGAAATAAAACCACTTCTCAAATTATTATAATGGCCAAGAGGGAGAGGAACGAGAGTGTTAATTAAAATTGTATTTTTGCATGTCATCAGCTTTACGTTCTTCGGAGAAGAAGCTACAAAAGCCATGCGAGATGTGTTTTGGGCCGCCGCCCGTCTGCGTCGTCAGGAACGGGCGAGCCATGCTGAAGCAAATCGAGAAGACCTCTTGGATCTGATGTTGAAGTTTGAAGACGAACAAACAAAAATCGATGGATTAGGTGAGACATGTGATAGTATCTTAATCTGTTTCTGCTTTATTTAAGAGTGTCCTGTTGTTTCTCGGAGTCTGTTCCAGGGATTAAGGTGTCCATCTGTCTAGCCATCTTTTGGGTGGTCTTCCTGTTAGTACATTATTTGCGTTTTGCTTAATTTATTCTCCGAACTGGTAGAGTTTTCAGGAATCGCTATGTTTTGCGAATTTTGCATAACTCATTGGTCCGGAGCCGGCTCGAGTGTGGCTCGGTGATATGGAGTTCCCACGAGGCGAGATACTCGCTCATGTTAGAGAGGGTTCAGAAAAGATTTCTGAGATATCTCTACATGAGAGATTTTGGAAGCTATTCGTGGCTTTATCGCACTGCATTCCTCTTGGGCATGCTGGGGACCAATAGTTTGCAGAAAAGAAGAGATGGGTGCACACTTACCCATTTCTATTAGGGGATTCTTTGAGAACTCCGTTATCTTGGAGGCTATCCATCTTTATGTTCCCGATGGTAATCTTCGACAGCCTCATCACACACTGTTTTATCTCCGAGCATGCAGAACCAACCTGCCTCTGGTGATGCCGGTGGGGAGAGCAATCAAACTGCGGAACATGATCGCTTCAGAGATCGACGTCTTTCATATTCGTGAAAGTACGTTCAGAAGACAAATACTCTTGACTTTGGAGAGTATCTTGTATTCCTAATATCGAACTGTCTCTCATGCGTTCCTGGTATTATATATTTTTTTATGTTTTACCTGTTCTCAATAGGTGCCTTAAACTATAATTGTTGTTTGTAATATCTTTTGAGAAAATAAAATGATTTCATTTGATTTGATTTGATCACATTGCATTGTCGTTCCCACAATGGATCGGAGGGTCCTCATTTCTGTGGTTCTTAATTGTTCTGATGGTGTCATCCGTATCCCAATTCATATTCTTCATCATCTCCTGTCCCTCGTGTCCGAGGAAGACTGTCCTCCACGGTTGTGGGTCTGCATGTGACTGAAGAGCCCAATCCAAGACCCACACATTCTGAGGCATCTGGGATTGGGGAAGGCGCTTGTAGTGGAACCTTCATCATCTCGCGATGTTCTCTCCTTTCTCCTCCTCTCTGCGGCGTCGTCTCTGCGCTATGCTTCAAAGTCCTGCGTGCCTTTTTAGACTATAATTCTCTACCTAAGTCTGTCTTCTGCAGTCGATGTTGGTCTTTTGGAGGTTCCCTTTAACCTTCCCTTCCCTATGATGGGTATCTTCTACACGTTCCTTCTAATAACCATCAATATCTCTATACATATAATAAATACAAGGTTAAGATTTTAAGTATTCCTCCGTTCATGCATTGATTTAAAAAATAATACTAATAATAATCAGAATTTATCGGGTACATCGGAGGTATTTTGTGAACATCGAAAACAAATTCGCGTATAAACAGCGCTGTGAGTGCGCGACACTATATTCGCATCTCACTCTTGCATACTTCACTCTGAAAACTCGAGGAGCTCAATTTTCTCACTGCCGCTAGCAGTAGCTCTCGGGCTTGCAACCAGAGTTGACCTATGTCCGTTCCGTGAGCGTTGCCAGATGGTTTTATGTTTTCAGCAAATAAATCTCAATTAGTATTATTTTTTACTTCAATTATAATTAATTAAGGGGATTAGATATGAATGTTCTTATTTTTCTAATTTAAAATCGCTAATTTTTGATCGGGTACTGACTACCCAACACCGGAACGCGCATTTTTATTTTAGCACCGTAAAGGAAAGGTTAAGGGAGTCCTTGAAGCGCTTCCTCGGACCACCGTGTGAACCTTCCATAGGCTGAGGATATTATAAGGTGGAGTAGACAGCGAAGGAGGGTCTATCATATCCAAAGAATGGACACCACCAGACTCCCCTATATTGCATTGCATAATCAACCTCATGGGACTCGTCCTCGTGGAAGACCTCTAAAAAGATGTAAAAACAGCTGAGAATCCACCTAACAGTAAGAGTAACATTCTGGAGAACTGACCACAATACAAACATAAAACATTTTCAGAATATTCTGGAGACACTCTGGTCTCCCAGTTCTTGGTATTGTTTGCGGCGGGGTTCGAGACGTCCAGCTCCACAATGGCACTTCTGCTCTTCACGCTGACGGCCCATCCAGAAGTTCAGGTTTAGTTTATTATAAACCAACTAACTAACTAACCATCACGCCGTCTCCCCAAAGGGGTAGGCAGAGAGAATAGACTGCCACACTTTTCTTTCCTGACATATTTCTCTCGATTCCTCAACATTCATACATGGTGTCATGCACGCGCGTCGATTTCTGACTCCTCACATGGCCGACATTCAATATTTGATTTATTTGATCGTGCCACTTTTTCCTGGGTCTTCCTCTATTTCTAGTTCCATTTACATCGTTAACATATATTTTTTTTACCATTCATTCATTTCATGTGTCCAAACCATCTTAATGATCCTTTCATTATTTTGTTCATAACACCATCATTCGCACCGCATCAACTTCTTATTTCATATTCGACACTTTATCATACACAGACAAATTCGTCATTCAAACACATTCGTCAAAGAGATCTCATTTATACTGCATTTATTCTACTTTCATCCTTCTTTTGCCAGTTACATGCTTCGGTTCCATCTACGTTTTTGTTTTAACTATAATCTTAACTTTAAGTGCACCATTTACTCTGTTGCCTGCCCCAACCCTTCTTTCAATATCCCTCTCCACTGTAAACATACTACCCTTATACACGAATCTGATTTGGGTAGTATGTTTATTATTATTATTCTTATTATATGACAGTGTACAATGGTGCTCTTATGCCGACCCTTATGTATGAAAGTGAAGCATGGAACTGGCAAAAAAAATATGAAAGTAGAATAAATGCGGTAGAAATGAGATCTCTTAGACGAATGTGTAATAAATCTGTGTATGAAGTGTCAAATGCAAATATAAGAAGTAAATGCGGCTCGAATAAAATAATGAAGGGGTCGTTAAGATGGTTTGGACACATGGAAAGAATGAGTGAAGACATAAAAGTGAAGAAGGTATTTTTTATTTATTGTAGGGTGATACAGTGATTGTCAATACAAATGAACAAATATACAGTTAAATAAATACAAAGAAGATTGCCCACCGCTTACCCGAAGCTGTTATAGGACGCAGCGGCGCCTTTTCGTCGACTTCGCTCGTACATCGCCCGTCCATGCGGGACTTCCATTAACTGGGGAATGCACCATTTCAGAAAAAAAGCAAAAGGCAAAAAGGTCTCCATACCACATGGTGAAGAAGGTATATGTAAACGACGTGAACGGATCTAGAAAGACCGATGAAAACGTGGCAAGATCAAATCAATCAAATATTAAATATCTGCCATGTGAGGAGTCGGAGAAATCGACGCGTATGACACGATGTATGAATGTTGACATTGCACTGAGGATTTTGGGCTTCATCATTCGGACCGGAAGAGTTTTCAAAAATCCCAATGTGCTCAGAGTCCTATACAACGCGTTGGTTCGGAGCAGATGATATGGAGTCCTCACGAGGCGAGATATTCCGTTATGCTGGAGAGGGTTCAGAAAAAAAATCTGAGGTATCTCTACATGAGGGAGTATGGTAGCTATCCGTGGCTCTATCCCACGGCATTTCTGTTAGGAATGCTAGGAACCAATTCTTTACAGCTTCGAAGAGATGGGCATCTCATTACCCATTTCTTTAAATTAATGATATTACAAGAACTCGGCCGTGCTAGAGGGTGTTGGTCTATTTGTCCCTGATAGATTTCTCCGGTAGCGACAGCACAGATTGTTTTACCTACCGGCCACCAGAACCAATTTCCCTCTGGTGACACCGGTGGGAAAAGCAAATTATCTGCTGAACGCGGTCTCCTGGGAGATCGACGTCTTTCATATTAGCGAAGGTACGTTTAGGGGACAAATACTCTTGACTTTAGAAAGTATCTTGTCTTCCTAATGTGGAACCATCTGTAATGCGTTCCTGGTATTGTGTTGAATGTATATAATATTTGACCTGTACTCAATAGATGCCTTAAACATTTTGTTGTTTGTAATGTCTTTTGAGTTAATAAACTGATTTGATTTGATTTGAAGAAGCGAAAGAAGGGTGCCAGAATAGAACAGTGTGGTGTGTGTTAATAAGAAATATATTGTTACAGGAGCGTCTTCGAAGGGAAATCAACGAGGTCCTAAAAATTCATGGAGATGTGTCATACGAAGCCATTGCTGACATGAAATACCTCTCTATGGTTTATAACGGTATAATATATATTCCTATAAATTATCCAATTTATTTCTTATTAATATAGTATTTTTATTAACTCAATGAACAGACTGGAAGCATTTGAAATGTGGCTCCATCCCCGAATACTCAGAGTTCCCTGGACAGACATGGTTACCAATACCGATGTCCCGAGGCGAGCTAGAGTTGACAGGGAACTGTTATCAACTATCAAGGTTCGAATGAACGAAGGCTAAAGTACGGGTGGCAGAGATGAGGACGCTGAAGATGATAGCAAGAAAGACTCTTCGCGATAGGGTGAGGAATACGGCCATCCGCGAGATCTGCAAGGTGGAAGATGTCGTGTGATGGGGCAGACAACGCAGAAGATACTGGAATGCGCACGTGCAGAGGATGGATCCCACCAAAATCCCACACGCTGTGGCGCATCAGATTCCTGCCGGCTGCCGTCCCCCCGGAAGACCGGTGAAGAGATGGAGAGATAGCTGGGAGTCAACCTCCCAAGAGAGGCCAGCCTGATTTCACGAACAGACCAAAGGTCTATAAGGAGAAGAAGAATATTCGAAAGATCTGGGTCATATACTGCGTGGGGAAAAGTACCACCTTCTCCAACTGATATTGGAGGGGAAAGTTGAGGGACGCCGAGGGCCCGGAAGGAGACAGATGTCCTGGCTGCGAAACGTGAGGGAGTGGACCGGCATTCGAAGTGTGGAGGAGTCGTTCCGAGCGGCGCAGGACAGAGACAGGTTCGCCGAGGTGATCGCCAACGTTGGGGGGACCCGACAGGGCACTTGAAAAAGAAGAAGGAGATAAGTCAACACACATAACATCAAGTGGATGAGTGATTCCAGGAATAATAATGGCCTAACATCGCAGATTTGCATGGTGGTAGATACAATTTAACTACAATATACAAATAAGCTAAAGTGGAAGTGCACAATGGTGTTCTTTTACCGACCCTTGTGTATGGAAGCGAAAGTTTGGAACTGGCAAAAAAGGATGAAAGTATAATTAATGCAGTCGAAATGAGATCTCTTAAACGAATGAGTGGATACTCTGTGTATGATAGAGTGTCGAATGAAAATTTAAGAAGTGAATGCGGTGCGAATGATGGTGTCATGAACAAAATAATGAAAGGGTCATTTAGATGGTTTGGACACACGGAAAGAATGAATGAAAGAATGGTAAAAAAAAAGTATATGTTAACGATGAAAATGGAACTAGAAATAGAGGAAGACCGAGGAAAACGTGGCACGATCAAATTAATCAAATATTAAATGTCGGCCACGTGAGGAGTCAGAGAAATCGACGCGCGTGCATGACACGATGTATGAATGTTGAGGAAGCGAAGGAAATGTCAGGAAAAAAAGTTTGGCAGTCCATTATTTCTGCAAGTTCGTTAACTAAAATCTGTGTATGATAGAGTGTCGAATGAAAATATAAGAAGTGAATGCGGTGTGAATGAAAGTGTTATGAACAAAATAATGAAAGGGTCATTAAGATGGTTTGGACACATGGAAAGAATGAATGATAAAAAAGTATACGTTAACAATGTAAATGGAAATAGAAATGATCTGGCTAGGTTTGGCGAATTGGAGTGCTGGGTGCAAAAGGCGCAGGATCGAGGAGCTTGGAAGAAAATCATCAAGCAGGCTAAAACTCGTCAAGAGTTGTATGACCATAGGAAGTAGTATTCCACGGTATCCTCAGCATGCGACGCCACCACCACATTTTAAAGGCGTCAATCCTGGCGTGGTCACGGGAAGACTAACATCAAGGATTTATATCAATGATATTAGAATTTTTAATTACAATCTTCAATGTGAGCCGAAAATAGCTCATTATTATGAAGAAGGAATCTGGTCGTGTCCAGGCTTGAACCAATGTCCCCTGGATCAGGAGCCAAGCGTTCTATCCCCTAGACCACCACCATATAGCCTATGAGTTACGAACTAGTAAAAGTTAGTTTTGATTGTCTTGCAGAGGTTCTTCGTCTGTACCCTACTCTTCCGTTCCTGGACAGGCTATGCACAAGATCTTACCGCGTGCCTGGGACGGAGCTGATCATAGAAAAGGGCACGAAGGTCTTCCTGTCCCTCACCGGCATGCAGACAGACCCGAGACACTGGAAGAACCCGGAGCACTTCGACCCTGAGAGATTCTCCAAAGACAATCTCTCCAAGATTGTGCCCTACTCGTTCATGCCCTTCGGAGAAGGACCTAAGATTTGCATAGGTGAGAACAATACTCTTAACTTATCGAAATGTAATTCGTTTATGTGCGTGAAAAATTAAAATCTATAATATATAAATAAAAGCGAATGTGTGTTATTGTGTGCCTAGTTATCTCTGTAAATACCAATCAGAAAAGGAATAAATTTTTAATATTTATTAATTGTACTTCGTCGGTTGTTCCTGTAATACTTTAGTTACAATTCGAGATCTAATTAACTTTAAAATTAATAAATTAATTGATTATTTTCGTAGGACAGACGAATGTATACCTACCTACAAACAAATAATTAATATTTTTAATTGAAATTTCTTGGTAGAAGTTCATTTTAAATAATGAAAACAAAAAAAAAATATTACAAAATTTCTTTATTATCGATTGGATGGCAGCAAGCTGCCGAAACCGGTCGACGATAAACACAAGTGGAAGCACACTAAATATATAATAATAAAGAAATTTTGTATAATTTTTTTTTTCATTACTTTGAATATACGAGTAGACCTACTACCGAGATGAGATGAGATGAGGAACACGGCCATCCGCGAGATCTGCAAGATGAAGGATGTCTTGAGATGGGGCAGACAACGCAGAAGATACTGGAATGCGCACGTGCAGAGGATGGATCCCACCAGAATCCCAGACGCTGTGGCGCATCAGATTCCTGCCGGCTGCCGTCCCCCCGAAAGACCGCGAAGAGATGGAGAGACAGTTGGGAGTCAACCTCCCAAGAGACGCCAGCCTGATTTCAGGAACAGACCAAAGGTCTATAAGGAGAAGAAGAAGAAGAATAGACCTAAATCTAGAGTCTATATTTCCTTGTCTAATATAAGATACATTTTACGTTAGGACATTCATATAATATTATTTATAATAACATACCTTTAAACGTGTATTTAAGGTGAACGACTGGGGCACTTGCAGTCCAAATTGGGTCTTGTCAAAATCCTGAGCCAATACCGATTGGAATCGTCGTCTCCACCATCCAAGGAGTCCCGTATTCTCTGCACGCCGAGAGGAGTTATCCTGACTCCAAAGTATCCATGCAACGTGTCATTCATACCGGATTAGCAGTAATTATTGGATGGAACCCAATCCAACGCATCTCTTATGT
Organism: Lepidostoma basale; assembly: GCA_022606425.2. Classification (NCBI taxonomy): domain Eukaryota; kingdom Metazoa; phylum Arthropoda; class Insecta; order Trichoptera; family Lepidostomatidae; genus Lepidostoma; species Lepidostoma basale. Next base: position 241,433 of record JAHDVF020000849.1, on the reverse strand, counting down.
AGGAAGTGAGCAGCTGGCAAAAGCATCATCCCAGGAGACATGATTTCTGTTCAACATATCTTCAGATCTATTAAAAGTAAAATAAGAATGTAGAAATGTAGAATAAGAATTAGAATTTCACCTAAGGCAGCTCAAAGCAATCAAAAGAAATATTCCCACTGATGCATTAAAAACACTTGTTAATTCCTTCGTCGTATCTCGACTCGACAATAACAACGCCATATAAATAACTACAACATGAACATAAATAAAGAAAAAACAAAGTTGCTGACTGTAGGCCGAACGCAACATCAGATGAGAGTAGTGATGTCAGGAGTTCCACTAAAGAACACCAAGGAGTTTGTCTACCTCGGGAGCAAAATACTTCCCGCACTTCTCCGGACATCGTCGCGCCAACGCAACTGTGGGCGCCCAACTCCACGCTTTGCCGTCCTTGGCCACCAGCACAGCAGTCGCCTTGTCCACTTTTCATCTGGAGCGCGAGCGACATGTCCCGCCCATCGCTTACCTAGCTTATGTAGACTATTAAAAATAATAAGTATTATTAAGAAATGAAAGGCAATTTATTATTCAATATTATTTATTTCCTATAAATATTAAGACATTTTGTGGAAGTCGAGAAGGGTTGAAATATATTTATACAAAGCTTCGGAAAGTCTAATTATGAATATATATATTTTTTACATTTCCTGTAAATGGAATATAAGAGGCGATTAAACACCATAGAATGGTGTGCTTAATTCAATATATTTCCAACAGATAAAGCTCTTTTAACCTGTCTGGTAGTTAACTAACTAACTAACTAACCATCACGCCGTCTCCCCGGAGGGGTAGGCAGAAAGAATTGAACGCCACACTGTTCTGTCCTGGCATACTTCTCTCGCTTATTCTACATTCATACATCTTGTCATGCACGCACGTCGATTTCTCCGACTCCTCACGTGACCGACATTCAATATTTGATTGATTTGATCGTGTCACGTTTTCCTCGGCCGTCCTCTATTTCTAGCTCCGTTCACGCCGTTTACATATACCTTCTTTACCATTCTGTCTTCACTCATTCTTTCCATGGGTCCAAACCATCTTAATAACCCTTTACTTATTTTGTTCATAACACTTTCATTCGCACCACATTCACTTCTTATACTTCCATTTGTCACTCTATCATATACAGATTTGCCACACATTCATCTTAGAAATCTCATTTCTACTGCATTTATTCTACTTTCATCCTTCCTTTGCCAGTTCCATGGTTCACTTCCATACATAAGGGTCGGCACAAGAACACCATTGTGCACTGCCATCTTGGTCTGGTAGTTAGTTTCTTAAAATTAAATAAAAACTAAAAATATTCAATGCCAAATCATAGAATCTGTAATTACAATATACTTAAAATTCGATATTAAACGATTTCCAAGAAAAATTTCATTTTCGTCAATCATTTATAAGGATTAATTGTATCTCAATAGAGACGAAGATGTAAATTGTTTTCTGGGAACAGAATATAGTGGTCAAGGCGTTTACAGGACTTATGACCTGTCATTGGTTGGGTTAAGCGATCGCTTTATGTAATACAACATGCCCCATTCCGCTCTTCTTACGAACACCACGTCTGACAATTATTTTTGAAAGTTGTATATACGCTACCATGTTGAGAAACATTTCACATATTTTAGTTCAATCTACAATATAAGACAAGGTCCTGAGCAGGTGCCTTCCTTCGTCGATTCTTTGGAGAACCTCCTCATTTGTAATGTGGTTTCTCCAGGAAATTCCTAATAGTCTTCTATAGGACCACATCTCAAAAGCCTCTAGTCTCCGTTTATCTCTTTCGGATAGGCACCATGTCTCGCAGCCGTACATCAAGATACTCCATACATAGGTCTTGATGAGACCTATGTATGGAGTATGTATGGAGATAGATGTCCATACATAGGCCCACGTCGAGAGGACCTGTTGGTGGACGTGCGCTGGTCATCATATGCAGATTTCAAAAGAACCGCACAAGACACGGAAGAATAGAAGAGAAGAATAGAGAAAATTGATGCAAACCAATCCCAGGATTGAAACCAGAAAGAGAGAGAACTGATCCAACTGATCAAACCATCCAGGGATTCAATCAAACACAAAAAAAATCATCAAAATCGGTCCAGCTGTTTAGGAGGAGTTCAACTACATACGCCAGTACAGAAAAATGAAATATAAAAATGATTTGTAGACTCGACAGTACCTATACTGGCATACCTTCAGACAGGTTAAGATATTTTGTGGAAATGAGGCTACTTAGGTAAGTAAGTATTTTTTACATTTCCCGTAACACCGATTCAATAAATCTTACTTATTTAAATATATTTCCAATAGATAAAGCTCTTTTAATATAAAATACTACAAGTTGAACAAACACGATTATCAAGCCAGAAGACAAGATGGCTATGTTTATTTCCCTCCAACCAGAAGAATGCTTAGATCACGTCAATAATATGATTAAGACTCTTCATGTTATGTTATATAATGTTTGAAGTCACACTTCTTTTGGCGCGTTTAATAGAAGGTAAAATTGGGAGCTGCGCGCGCACCCTGTAACGGAAGTTAGCCGTTTAACCGAACATTTCATGCGTGTCAACTCACGAATTGCGAAAACATGTAAAAAAAAAACAAGACATAAATGAAGTTAGTTATCAATTATAAATAACGTCCGGACATTTCACGCGTGCCATCTCACCAATTGCTTAAGCATGTCATGAAAGGAGACATGAATGAAGTTAGTTATCAATTATAAATAAAGACCGGACATTTCACGTTTGCCAACATACCAATTGCGAAAACATGTAATGAAACAAGACATGAATGAAGTTAGTTAGTAATTATAAATAAAGTCCAGACATTTCACGCGTGCCAACTCACCAATTGTTAAAGTATGTAATGAAACAAGACATAAATGAAGTTAGTTATTAATTATAAATAACGTCTGGACATTTCACGCGTGCCAACTCACCAATTGCTAAAGCATGTAATGAAACAAGACATAAATGATGTTAGTTATTAATTATAAATAACGTCCGGACATTTCACGCGTGCCAACTCATGAATTGTGAAAATATGCTGTCAAAAGGACGGCCTGGATGAAATTAGCCTTCAATTATAGGTCGCGGAAGGACATTTCACGCGTGCCAACTCACAAATTGCGAAAACTTGTAATGAAACGAGACATGAATTAAGTAAGTCATAAATAGTGTAAAATAGTACCAACAAGCTGTCATATTTTAGTGGGGTAATTTCGGATATTTTGCAAATATATATTTTTTTTTACTTTTTTATAAGAAAGAAGCTGTACCAAATATATTAGTACAATAATCGGAATATAGTAATACAAATCACAATTTTTGAAGTAACATGATGAAGTCAGCTTTCAGCGATAAATAATGAATTCATTTTTCCCACATTATGTAGTGAAAAAAATATCAGTGACAAAGTTTGTGTTTAAAAACTTTAATTTTTCTTAACACCAAAGAAGTGTAACTTTTTACGTGGGTACACAATTTTTTAAATATAATTTTGTATTCATAATACAATCTACAATTTTTTATATACATATTTTTGGGTAGTGTGAATGGGGTTTTTATTAATATTTTGCTTCTTATAAGCTTCTAGTAATACGCAAATTAAATCCTTGACATTTATAAATGGCGTTGGCCACCTTGAAGCAGTTGCTTCATCAGCGACCAGGAGCAGCAAGAGATGCATTTTAAGCTCTTGCAGGTATTGAAAATGAACATCAGGAATAAAAAATAATAAATAAAAAAACAAACAAACCATCACGCCGTATCCCCGGAAATGTAGGCAGATAAAACGTACCGCCACACTAATATATTCTGACACACCTTTCTAGCTTCTTTCACATTTATACAGCGAATAATACACGCAGTCGATACTTTCGACTTCTAAAATGGTTTAAATTTGTATTACTTAGTCACGGCATATTTTCCTCGGTCTTCCTCGACTATGTTCTCCGTTCATATTGTTAACTTAAACTTTCTTATCCATTATTTCTTCTTCCGTTCGTTATATATGTCCAAACCAACGCAGTGATCCATTGATAATCCTTTATTTCGCTCTACATTCCTTCCTTACATCAGCATCTGAAATTCTGTCGTACCAATGTAAAATAAACTTTTTTAACACACATACTTCTAAGGGATCTCAACTCTACCGCATTAGTTCTGTTCTCATCCTTCTTCTGCCAGTTCCAAAAACAGTTTGTTATTAAATTACATAACGCTCGACCTCACATCGCAATCGCGTAAAAACTACGCCCAGAACGTGGGTTGGCAGATTATACCGCACCCGCCTTATTCACCAGACGTGGCACCTTTTGACTATCGCTTGTTCAGATCCATGACGCATGCCTTAGAAGAGCAGCACTTCCATTCATATGCAGATGTCAAGAATTGGGTCGATGCCTGGATTGCCTCAAAAGACGAGGCGTTTTTTCGACGATGGAACAAAATAATGAAAGTAACATTAAGATGGTTTGCCCACATGGAATAGAACACATAAAATATCAGCATTTGAAATTCTGTTGAATTTTTTTACCTCACATACGTCTAAGGGATCTGATATCGCCTGCACTGATTCCAGTGCCTTCTTTCTTCTGCCAGTTGCTTAGTTTCCAAATATGTATAAGGGTTAGAACCAGAAGTCCATTGTGAACGATCATTTTCGTTTTTATTGATTATTTTTGTTTCCAAAAACTTATTTTAAAGCTCCATTCATTTCGTGACCAACGCCGAACATATCTTTGTTTTTCCATATTGTGGATTTTAGAGCCCCAGAGATTGCAGCTGCCATGTTTATTTGGGCTTGTATTTCTTCCCACAGATCAGCTCAGATATGCCTAGATACTTGAAGGTCCTGACCTGTTTTATGGGTTGATTTTCTATAACCAGGTTACACGTTTAACCATCTAAGCGATCATTTTTTTTTTTTTTACTTATTTTCTCGCACATTCTTCTTAGTGATCTCATTTCTACAGCATTAATCCTTCTTTTACTGACTCCAAATTTAATTTACATACATAAGGGTCGGCACTAGAACTCCATTATGTACTGCCATCTTTGCTTCAGTGGATATATTTTTATTTGTTGTGATGACTTTGAGTGAAATCCCTGACCCTTATATAGAATATTTAATTCCGGCTTTCTTATATAATATTTGCATTTGACACTCTCAGATTTACCACACATTCGTCTAAGAGATCTCATTTCTACTGCATTTATTCTACTTTCATACGCATTTCTTATATGTATGAATAAAAAAAAACATATTTAAATTATATATTTAATAAAAAATAAAAAAACGATAATTCTAAATATTAATAATTTAATAACTAAACAAAATTAACAAAATTTTAATTAAAAAGCTTTTTTATACAAATTTATACACGAGAAAAACGGGAAAGAAATTTTAACAAAACAATAACAAACCATCGCACCGTTTCCCCGCAGGGGTGAGAAGAGAATAGACCGTCACACTACTCCATCCTGACACAACCCTCTAGAATCCTCCACATTCAAACAGCGAGTCATACAAGCACGTCGATTCTTACGACTTCTAACATGACCAACCTTTAAAATTTGATTAATCTGATCATGTCAAGTTTTCCTCGATATCCCACGATTCCTTACTCCATTTACATCGTTAACGTATACTTTTTTAACCATTATTTATTCATCCATGCGTTCCATATGTCCAAACCAACGAAGAGATCATTTCATAATACTTTTTTCGCTCTACAATCCTTCCTTATATCAGCATTTGAAATTCTGTCATACATTGTTTTAACACACACACACGTCTAAGGGATCTCAACTCTACCGCATTAGTTCTGTTCTCATCCTTCTTCTGCCAGTTCCAAACAACAGTTTGTTATTTAATTACATAACGCTCGACCTCACGTCGCAATCGCGTAAAACTACATACAGGAACGTGGGTTGGGAAATTATACCGCACCCGACTTATTCACCAGACGTGGCACCATTCGACTACCACTTGTTTAGATCCATGACGCATGCCTTATAAGAGCAGCACTTCCATTCATATGCAGATGTCATAAATTAGGTCGATGCCTGGATTGCGTCAAAAGACAAGGCGTTTTTTCTATGATGGATTTATCTATTGCCAGAAATATGGAAAAAGGAGTGGCTAGCGGTGGACAATATTTTGTATGTGTTTTTTTTAAATTTACCTTTCAAATAAATGCTAACATTCCGAAACACCCAATATACAATATTTATGTCTGGAAATAAAGCATGGAACTGGCAAAAGAAAGATGAAAGTAGAATAAATGTAATAAAATGTGATATCTTAGACGAATATGTGTAAAATCTTTTTTGAATGAAAATATAAGAAGTGAATGCTGTGCGAATGAAACTGTTATGAACAAAATAATGAATGGATCATTAAGATGGTTTGCACATATGGAAAGAATGGTAAAAAAAAGTATATTTTAAAATATCTTGTACCGACCCTTATGTATGAAAACGAATCATGGAACTGCCAAAATGATACAAGCAGAATAAATGCAGTAGAAATGAGATCTCTTAGACGAATGTGTGGAAAATCTGTGAGTGTCGAAAAATATATAAGAATTGAATGCCGTGCGAATGATAGTGTTATGAACAAAAAAATTAAAGGATCATTAAGATGGTTTGAACACGTTGAAAGAATTAATGAATACAGAATGGTAAAAAAGTATATGTTTACGATGTAAACGGAACTAGAAATAGTGGAAGACCGAGGAAAACGTGGAATGATGAAATAAATCAAATATTAAAAATCGGTCACGCGAGGAGTCATAGAAATCGACGTGCGTGCATGACACGATGTATGAATGTAGAGGAATCGAGAGATATATGTCAGGAAATAAAAGTGTGGCAGTCAATTATTTCTGTCTACCTCTTCGGGGAAACAGCGTGATGGTTGAATGGTTGAAACAGAGAAAGAAAACAAATATTGAATAAAGACAAGTCAGTGATACAAGTTCACTTGTATCATTTGTGATACAAAAAAAAATCACTAGTATCATATGTGATACAAAAAATGTTTGAAGGCATCGTATTTGTTACATGTTATAGGGTCGAAGCACTAGTATTTGACCGCCCCCCAGTAAATGACCATTGGTTGATAAAACAAAATATAATAAGAATTGCTCTGTGTCCAGTCAAAAAACTTTAATCCCAAGAAACTATGACACAAGAGGTAGGCAGAGACAACTGTTGGTAAGAAACAAATCAGTTTTGAACTGTGCCTCGTCAAACGGTAAAAGTGCGTCTTCCCGTTGTTGTTCTGAGATTGTTAGTAGTTTTTTATAAGGAAAAGTGTGGTGAGTGTTTTTTTAATGTTATTTCTTATGCAATTCTTTGAATATTTACATATTTTTATATGTTAGGGTGTTTCATAATGTGACAATGTAACAAAATCTCTGTATTATTGTATCAATATAACCTGAAGTGGTCAATGACTGGTGATTGTGCTATTTTTTTAGAGAAATATTAATTTTAATAGTAATACTCATATTTCAATAAAAAAAGTTAGAGAATTTAGAGAAGTCAATGTGTTTTTTATTGTTTTATTTTATTTTGTACACTGAAATAATTAAATTAATGCCTTTAATGTGGATTTCAGTACAAGCTGAACCTTAAACGGTCATTCATTGGTGCTTTGACCCTATACATTATAAAAAATGTAGTTATTTGATATTTCATGGTAGAAGTTCTTTGTAACTAACTAACTTACCATCACGCCGTCTCCCCGGAGGGGTAGGCAGAAAGAATGGAACGCCACACTGTTCTGTCCTGACATACGACTCTCGTCTCTACTTCATACATCTTGTCATGCACGCACGTCGATTTTGACCGACATTCAATATTTGATTGATTATCACTCATTCTTTCCATGTGTCCAAACCATCTTAATGACCCTTTCCTTATTTTGTTCATAACACTTTCATTCGCACCACATTCACTTCTTATGCTTGCATTTGTCACTCTATCATAAACAGATTTGCCACACATTCGTCTTAGAGATCTCATTTCTACTGCATTTATTCTACTTTCATCCTTCTTTTGCCAGTTCCATGCTTCACTTCCATACATAAGAAGTTCTTTGTAAATAATGAAATAATAAAAAAAAATTAAAAATCTTTTTGAAATGTATATTTAATTAAAATCCACTGATGTTTGTGTCTTCGACCGGTTTTGCCAGCTCGATGGCATCTTCTGGTACGTATATCAACTTTTGCTAGGCTTATATATGAAGACATCGAAAGAAGGGTTGGTGCTGGGAATAAAATAAATGGCGCACTCAAAGTCATTAATGCAAATAGAAATATATCCACAGAAGCAAAGATGGCAGTACACAATGGAGTTCTAGTGCCGACCCTCATGTATGGAAGTGAAGCTTGAAGCTGGCAAAAGAAGTATGAAAGCAGGATAAACGCCGTAGAAATGAGATCACTAAGAAGAATGTGCGGGAGAACGTTGTATGATAGAATACCGAACGATGAAATAAGAAAGAAATGTAATAAAATTAAAAAATGATCCCTGAGATGGTTTGGACATATGGAACGAATGGATGAGAGTAGATTGGTTAAAAAGTTGTATGCAGCAGCGCGAGTGGAAAAAGAAGCCGAGGACGACCGAGGAAAACATGGCATGACAAAATTAATCAATTACTAAAAGGCGGCCACATTCGAAGTCGGAATAATCGACGTGTGTGCATGGTAAGATGTATGAATGTAGAGTAAGCCCGAGAGGTGTGCCAGGACAGAGCATTGTGGCGATCCATCCTCTCTGCCTACCCCTCCGGAGAAATGGCGTAATGGTTAGTTAGTTGGTTTTAGTTTATATATGAAATGAAAATGGTGGGGGGTTGTAGTTTTACGATTCTATAGGGTCTTTCAAGGACGCTCCATTTTTATTCGCTTGTGCAGAATGTCCGTCCTGTTAGAACCATAAATTGTCAGTATGCATATCATCCAGTTTAAGCCACAAGTCTTAAATTTATGCATTAAACTACGTATTTTGGACTCTGCACGACGGCAATGAATGCCATAAATCGAAGAATAGACCACTGATTTTGATAACATATTTTAACAATTTCAACGCGTTGTTGAAGCGTGTAGCATTCCACGGCGAAATGTCTAACTAACTAAGCTAACTAACCATCACGCCATTTCCCCGGAGGGGTAGGCAGAGGATGGAACGCCACAATGCTCTGTCCTGGCATACCAAAGCGAGAATCATACCCCTATTTATTCAATAAAGTATAGCGGAGTATAGAAGTAAGATGGGGTAGATTAAATGTCGTCTGGTACCCCCTTGTTGTTGCTGTCTTTAAATGTATGTCCCGGATGGACCGGGGACAGGCCCAGGGAGTGTAAAAGGGCGCCGCTACGCCCTATAACAGCCTCGGGTATGTGGCGGGAACTTTTATGTTCCTTGTTTAAAAAAATGTCCTGGCATACCTCTCGGGATTTCTCTACATTCATACATCGTACCATGCACGCACGTCGATTATTCCGACTCCGAATGTGGTAATGCCTTTTAGTAATTGATTAATTTGGTCATGCCTTGTTTTCCTCGGTCATCCTCGACTTCTTTTTCCACTCGTGCTGCTTGTGTACAGCTTTTTAACCATTCTACTCTCATCCATTCGTTCCATATGTCCAAACCATCTAAGGGTTCCTTTTTTAATTTTATTACATTTCTTTCTTATTTCATCGTTCGGTATTCTATCATGCAACGTTTTCCCGCACATTCTTCACGGCGAAGTGTCAAGACTAAATAAGTAGTAATTTGACCAGGATATTTAGACGAAATTATATTCCATACATAACGTCATTGAATTTCCTTTCAAATAAAATAAAAATTGTAGCAATATCATTTAGACATGTCGTTTTATTTCATTTTAAAGTTCGAGCGCTCCTAATGAAAAATCCTATACAAGGTAGAACTGATTTTTAAGTCTGAATTCACTGATATCACATGTGATATAAACGCTTATTGTGACCAAAACTCAATAAAACTTAGTATAACATATGATACACAATTTAAAAGCAGAAAAAAAAAAACATTTTAGCAGAAAAAACTAAACATAACTATATTATAACATATTTTTTAAATAAAAACAATATATTTTTTTAATTAGACATACTTAAAATTAATTTTAACATTACAAATATGCATTTTAAAGGTACGTTTTTTTGTATAGCTATTATGCTCATTAATGTCATGGTATTAAAGCAAAATTTTTACATGTATCAATGGCGATACGGAATTAACGTTACTTCACAAAGAGACAGTTCCACGCGTTGTTATTCCTCGGAAGAACCCCAAGTCTTGCGCTGTATCGTATATGTACAAACAATTATAAGCAATATATATCTATCCTCTCTGCCTACCCCGTAAGAGAAATGGCATAATGGTAAGTGAAAAAAAAAAAATATTTTACAAGAAAATAATTATTTGGTTTCTTATGCGAAAACACGTTTTGCATAAATACTGTTTTTTTCACACAAATAACACTGTTTTATAAAGAAAAACATTGTTTTATACAGAAAACATTGTTTATACAGAAAACATTGTTTATACCGAAAACATTGTTTTATACAGAAAACATTGTTTTATACAGAAAACATTGTTTTATACAGAAAACACTGTTTTATACAGAAAACACTGTTTTGTACAGAAAACACTGTTTTATACAGAAAACACTGCTTTGTGTAGAAAACGCTGCTTTATACGGAAAACGTTGCTTTATTCAGTAAATGCTGTTTTATACATGAAACACTGTTTTATGCAGGAAACACTGTTTTGTTCAGGAAAACAGTTTTTATTTTATTAAATAAATTTTGCTCATTTTCGCCACAAACTCCCAACAGTCTCACCCATCGCCTTTAGTGAAGTGAGGCTAATTCTAAGCCATTATTTTCTATACCATATAATATTAATGGAAATTGGTGTCATGTCATGTTCAATATACAAAAGGAATAAAGAATTTTTTTAAACATTAAAAAATTCTATAGATACAAAACTCTAATATATATTTTTTGAATTAGGAATTAATTTTAAATGTGGAAAATGTTTTTTTTTTTAATATTAATATCAGAACCATCTCGGATCTTAACGTGCAGATTCATAGAGAAGTATAGTGTAATGAGTGCAACTCGGCTAAAATGTGTTTCAAATATCTTATATCCTTATTATCTTAATTATTTGAGTATTTCAATTCTTTTTGCAGTATTTTTAATAACTTCATTTGATAAAAAAACAGAGTTTTCAAAAAATAATATCATTTAATAACAATAAACAGTTTCTTTAAAACACTGTTTTTGCAACAACAAAAATCTTGAATTTTTTAGCTAAACCACAAGGTTATGAAATAAAATTAAGTGGAAATATTAATAATTGTAAGATTATTGACAATGAGACAGTATTTTTATAAAATAATAAACTTTTTTTAAAATTACATTTATTTTGCTAAAAACATTGTTTTCATTTTATTTAAAATGCAGTGTTTTTTTGACAGTGTTTTATACTTAACACCAAATTTCAGCGTACATACAATGTTATAAAATAAAACAACTATTGCTTTTTAGGTTATACAATTACACAGTGTTTTAATAAAATAATATCGCCTGTAAAAGCACTTTTTCTCTTCGAAATACATTTTTTTAATAGTAATTATTTTGGCAATGTGACATTATTCTGCAAAAACAGTGCAGTGCAGTTTATTTTTCTTCTTCAGAAAAAAAACACTGTTTTTTCTACTTCTTCAGAAAAACACTGCTTTTATTTTTCTGCTTCTTAAAAACACCGTTTTTCTACATCTTCAGAAAAACACTGGTTTTTTCAACTTCCTCAGAAAACGCTGTTTTCTACTTCTTAAAAAACACTGTTTTTTTTTTATTTCTTCAGAAAACACTGTTTTTAGCATCTTCAGACAACACTGTTTTTTCTTCAACTTTTTCGGAAAAACACTGGGTTTTTTTTCACCAGAAACTATAATAGTATAAATAATATCATCGAGAAACACAATCAATTCCATGGCATAACACTGTATCCTCAGCACGTTAAGAATCCGAGTTGAAGAAATAATTAATCTCTACACATTTCAGACCGGGTAGGCCGGGTATCCTCTATAGTATAGAATAACTTTAATTTGGCACAGTGTTTTAATTATATAACAATATCATGGAAATGGTCGAGATATAGAGAGGGAAAGAGAGAGAGCTCCGTAAATAACTTAACCGGCTAGAAAAAAAATTATATTAAATGGTCATATTTAAACTTTTAATGGAACACTAGAAGAAGAGGCATCGTGACAAACCGAGAAGCCAACAGATGTGAAGTAAGGCACGAATAGCAAAATTAAATAATAGTAGATTCCTCAACATTCATATATCGGGTGATGCAAGCACGTAGATTTCTCTGACTCGTAACGTGGCCGACATTCAAATATTTGATTTATTTTATCGTACCACGTTTTCCTCGATCTTCATCATTTCTAGTTCCATTAACATCGTTAAAATATAATTTTTTTACCATTCTTTCTTCATTCATTCTTTCCATGTGTCCAAACCATCTTAATGATCCTTTCATTATTTTGTTCATAACACCATCATTCGCACCGCATTCACTTCTTATATTTTCATTAGACACTCATACACAGGGTATGCACACATTCGTCTAAGAGATCTCATTTCTACTGCATTTATTCTACGGTCATCCTTCATATGCCAGCTCCATGCTCTAATGGATAGAAAAACCGAATAAGGCAACGCCAACCTAAACCTTTTGCAACTCTAATGGATGGAAAAACCAAATAAGGCGACGCCAACCTAAACCTTTTGCAGCTCTAATGGATGGAAAAAACAAATAAGGCGACGCCAACCTGATCCTTTTGCAGCTCTAATGAATGGAAAAATCAAAAAAGCTTACATATACGTAAGAGTCGGTACGAGAACACTATGTGCTCTATCGCTCGTCTAAGAGATCTAATATATACTGCATTTGTTCTACTTTCATCCTTCTTTTGCCAGTTCCAGCTTCGCTTTCGTACATAAGGGTCGGTACAAGAACACCATTGTGCACTGCCATTGTAGATTTATTATTTGCGATGACAACTTTAAGTGCACCATTCACTCTGGTTGCCTGCCCCAACCCTTCGTGGCATGACCAAATTAATCAAATACCGAAAGGCGTGTCCGTGTTCGAAGCAGGAACAAACGACGAGCGTGCGTGTCACGGTGTGCGAATGTAGAAGAGCGCGAGAGTTATGTCCCGTCCTCTCTGCGATTGTTACTTCACTTATTTCACAGACAGTTCTCATTATGTCTGATGTCAGTCTGTTGACTTCTCGGCGAGACGCCTCTCGTTGGTATTCCACGTCGGTTCCGTACCTACGATTAACGAGCTAAATATCTAAGGAAGCGGAAGTCTTCTAGTTGTTTTGGTTGGATTTCTGCTCAAACATGGCGGCCATGTCGCGGATGTTGAACGAGGGGGACCTCTTCTCCTTCCTGGAAGACAAAACAATCCATTATCAGTCATGAAAACGTGCAATTCAAAATTAATCTCTTCAGTATCTACATTCGACACAGATATCTCTCCTAAAAATGCAATAAAACTTCTTGGCGTCCATCTAGAGCAGTGATTCTTAACGGGGCCGCAAGCGCCCCCTTGTGGGCGTTTTAGAGGTCTGGAGGGGGCGTTTATAAATGTTTAAAATTTAGGGGGCGCTGCAGGAGTTCCAGTGGGCGTTATGTCGAAATACAAAAATAAGGTATGCTCTAAAACGGTGGATACGTGTAACATAAATTAAATAAACACAAAAGTCCGGATCGTCCATATCAACATGTGCAACATCGAAAAAAACATTATGTGTTGTTGCATTATGTGCTAAATTGAAAAAAAAAAAAACGGTGGATACGTGGAACATAAATTGAATGGACAATTTGTGCACCATCTAAAAAGAACATTTTGTCTTTAATTATTTTTGTTTTGTTATTTTATTTTAACTAACTAACTAACCATCACGCCGTCTCGCCGAACGGGTAGGCAGAAAGAATGGACTGTCACACTTCTACTGATACGACACTCCATCCCTCTCTTTTCGCCCCGCGGGAGACGCGGTGTGATGGGTTGCGAACCTCATCGCCACCAATAGGCATCTCCCGCACACACTTCAATCGTCCAACACCCACAAAATAAATCCAAAACAAATAATATAAAATACAATGATATAAAATAAAATAATGAAAGGATCATTAAGATGGTTTGGACAAATGGAAAGAATGAATGAAGAAAGAATGGTAAAAAAATTATATGTTAATGATGTAAATGGAACCAGAAATAGAGGAAGACCGAGGAAAATGTGGCACGATCAAATAAATCAAATATTGAATGTCAGCCATGTGAGTAGTCAGAGAAATCGACTCGCGTGCATGACACGATGTATGAATGTCGAGGAAGCGAGAGAAATATGTCAGGAAAGAAAAGTGTGGCAGTCCTTTCTTTCTGCCTACCCCTTCGGGGAGACGGCGTGACGGTTAGTTAGTTAGTTAGTTTTATAAAAATAACCAAGGGTTTTATTTTTATTTCTCCTATTTTTTTATTTATAGTAGGAAATCGATTGCATAAAATGCATACGTGGAGAAAAGTGTAAATTTTGAATTTAGAATTTTGTGGGGGGGGGGCTGGATAATTTTACCGTGGTAAAGGGGGCGATTCTTTCAATACGGTTAAGAAACACTGCTCTAGAGACTGATCTTTCATTGAAAACTCAAATCAATAAAACAGTCAGCAGTAGCTTCTTTCGTCTAAGGCAATTATGATTGACACCCACTGTAGGCTTTGTCTACGGGTCTACAGACACTCATCTTCATACACCTGCCGTAATTTTTGTAGGATTTCTGCAGGTTTTACACCGGTTACGACCAAAAATCTGATCACAGCATGTTGCTAAAAACTGAGTCAGTCATTTCTGCGACCGAGTTAAAAAACTTGTATGCCGATGGCTTGGAACATCGCGGCCATTTTTTCGTTCTGTCAAAATAATAATTATAACGTTAAGTGTTCGTAATAATAATAAAAATAGGGTTTGGATAACATAACAACGTTTTTGTAGGTCTAATGGCGGTTTGAAATTAAAATCAACATTTTTATTGGTTAAAAGAATCCTATTAAGACAGGCATCTCATACAAATATATAAAAAACTATAATATATAAAAATGAATACAGTGAAACTCGGATTTTACGTTTTCCCGCCATTTGTGTGTAATTATTTCAGTCCTGATATATTTTAGTACATTTATTACCTGATTTTACGTTTTTTCTCCGCAATGTACGTCGAAAATATTCAAAATACGAGAATTACGCGCTTGACACATTATTTCGGTCGTGATTGGTCAGCGAGCGACGTTGCGATTGGTCAGCGGACAGCGCCCAACGTGGTGATTGGCCGACATCTTTCAATTTTAGCCGTTTTTGGCATTATTATTATCATTCGGTTTTCGACTCGATTTGTATTGCTTTTGACAATCGCGATCATAGTTTTTCTTTGATTCTTTAAGTTTATTAATTTTCTTCCTTTTTATAAACTTAAAAAACTTAAAATAATAAAAAACGAACCAGACGCCCGATTACCATGAAATCTTCACTGCCAATGAGTGGAAAGACCTATCTAACCAGATGCATGCGCGCCAGTCATGCAGTATTGCCAGTTCGCACGCCACAACTAAATTCTCGGAATTTAATCGCCACACCTCGTATGAACCCAATTATGCTGTATACATTATCTCAAATGCTGATATAAGAAAGGAATGTAGAGCGAAAGAAGGTATTATGGACAAAATTATGAAAGGATCGCTGCGATGGTTCGGACATATGGAACGCATGGATGGGGAAAGAATGTTTAAGAAAGTATACGTTAATGTTGTAAATAGGGTACGAAGTCGAGGCAGACCGAGGAAAACATGGCATGACCAAATTAATCAAATTTTAAAGGTTGGTCATGTTAGAAGTCGGACGAATCGACGTGCGTGTATGACTCGTTGTATGAATGTGGAGGAATCTAGAGAGGTTTGCCAGGATAGAGTAGTGTGGCGGTCCATTCTCTCTGCCTACCCCTGTGGGGAAACGGCGTGATGGTTTGTTTGTACAACTTTATAGCTATTGATTAGCCATTTCTCACATGCTCGGAATTTAATATTGGCTTGATTTGATTGTGCCACGTTTTCCTCGGTCTTCCTCTTTTTCTAGTTCCATTTATGTCATTTACATGTACTTTCTCAATTATTCTTTCCATGTGTCCAAACCATCTTAATGACGCTTTCATTCTTTTTTTCATAACACATTCATTCACTTCTTACATTTGTATTGAAGACAAGAGAGAGCATTACTACTGTATTTATCGTACTTTCATCCTTATTGTGCCAGTTCCATGCTTCACTTCCATATATAATAATAAATAAAAATCTTACTTAACAGAAGACGAGCTGATGATCTCCGGTTTATGCGCATCCGGAGACTTCTCTTCCGTGAAACCGCCTAGAGTCTTCGGTCTGGAAGAAGCAGCTTCCTCGTGCGTCGCGGGGGGTTTGTTCTGACGCTGCGACGCGTCGAGGCTCATCTTCCTCTGCACGACTGAGACCACGCCGTCCGAGCCTTCGTCGTTCTGCGTCCTGGCGTTGAGGACGACCGAGAATTTTGTCCGCTGCGCTGCGTCCGCCGTGTTCCTCCGCTCCAGCACCTTCGCGGGATTCCTTAGCTGAACGCCCTCGAAGGACACGTCATCGTATTCCTCGTTCTTTTCCTTCGACGACAGCTGAAGATCGCCTATCCCGCGAAAAGAGTGTGGGCTGTATTTCTCGCGTAGAAACAATCTCCGTTCTTCTTTGTATTTCTCTATCCGTTCACGGCTCATCTTCTCTGTCGGGTTTTCGGTCAACGCGTCGCAAAGATCTTTCTGACTGTCTGTTAGGTTATGCTTCGATCTTTGGTTTCTCTTTGGGGACAGCCTCGCTTGTACGAGACTAATTTTATTTTCGGTCGTCGGCGTAATCGTAACAGGAATACGGGAAAAGTGCTCCGTTTCCTCTTCTAAACGATTGAAGCTCGTTAGATTCAAGGTGAGACTATCGCGATTAACGCAGGCGTTTTCGCACTTGCTCGTGTTGAAGTCCGGCAAACGTTTCGGTCTGCTTAAACACTTTGGATTCCCGGCTTCGAGACTCTTGCGTCTCTCGGACACGGTGAATATCTCTTCCGCTATTTCTCTCTCGGACGCATGATCCTTGTGCAAAGCCTGTCGTCCAAACTCTTTGACGAACGCGTTCTCGTCCAACGATCGCGTGTTCGTCGAGTGTTTAGCGAGTCTGTTGTTTCTCGCACGAATGCACGGTACGATCTTACCCGCGTTTGATTTCGTCCGTCCTTCGCACAGACTAGCCGCCTTGCTCCGATCAAACGGCTGTACATTCGAGTCTTTCTTTCGTTCCAGAGTGGACATCTTATCGGATAGATTTGTTTTTGAAGACCGATCGAATGTGAACGGTCCCTTGTTTTCCGTCGGGCTTTCGAACTTATGAGCCAGCTGCCTTACGTTGGTGCTCGACCTCCTCAACTTGCTTTTCTCATCCGGCGATTGCAAATTGTCGACGGCGTTCTCTTTATTGAATTCGAGACTCAATTTGGGTGACGTGCGTTCCGGCATTTCGACGTTTGACGCGGCAAATTGATCGCTCTTGCTATTATCCTTCTCTGAGAATGGCACTTTGTAATTTTCATATACATTTTTAACCCTAGCGTCTCCCGTCTTCAATCTCCGGTCCAGGCACGTCTCTGTTAAAGGCATCGAAGCATCCTGCGCGTCCTTAGTCACGATCACGTTCTCGTACGGATGCGGATTCGCCGCGTCAAACGCGACATTCTCGTACCAACCTAGAGGCTTCTCGCCGTCATTCAGACTATGGCACTTGACGTCGATCGCAGAATCTGCGTTTGCTTCCAAACTATCGGCGAATACCTCGTTTTCCGGCGTAATGATTAAGCTATTGACTTCGTGGATACTCTGTCGGAAAAACTTAACTTGATTATAAATATCGGCTTCCGCGTTTGCGTTCTCTTGCACGGGGGCTTCGTCGACTGGCGTGTCCAACACGATCATGTCGACGGCGTCTTTGACGGGTTGGCACGCCTGCTGCGTGGGCAGACTCGCGTCCCAGGTTTGAGGCACGGTCGCCAACTCCCCGATGCTTTGAACAAGCTCGTACGCTCCGTCGTCGGACGTCGCGTTCTCTTTCGAATCAGAATTCTTCTCTTTGATCGGAGACTTGTAAGTGATGCTTATCGTCGATTTGATCGGGGATTTGACGGGACTCGTCGGGGTGTTGCTACCCCCGCTGGAAGACGCGAGATGGATGTACGACGGACGGGCGAACGTGAAACACTCGTATATCTCTTCCGTGCGCTCCTGCTCGTAGATTGGCGTGCTGTCTGTCGAGATGCAATTCTTTCCAGAATCTCCCGAGAGATTGGAAAGCCTGTTCAAATTCTGGTAGCTGATGTTGGCCGGGGACAGCGACTCTTCCAAGCTGTCGGCCATCGCGCTGTTAATGTTGTCCTCGCTCGCCGTGACCGCGACGCTCGTTCTCGCGCCGTTATTGCATTTCACGTCGTTAGCGGCAACATCGTCGTAATCATCGTCACAGCGCTTGCATCCCGCGACGTCGCCGCACTTTGTGTCGAGATCGCTCGAAGCCGTTGACTTCTCGACGCTCGAAGTCATGGCGCAGTCGGACCACGCGCCATCTCCGATCTTGAAGCATTCCAGATTATCGTTTGACATGTCTTTCGTCACGATCCCAACGTAAACGGATTCGTCGGAATTAAGATCGTACGCGTTTTTGACAAGCTCGTCTTCGGGAATCTCGTCCTGCGTGGACATGTGGGTGAAGTGGTTGGACACGTTCATAGATTCTTGATCGTTGCTCCGACTCATCAGAGACTCCCTGGACTCGAGCAGTCTCCTGGCGAGGGAATCCCTGGACTGCGTGATCGGGAGAGAGCTCTCGGAATCGCTGTGTAGCTGTGTGTATCCAAACGGATGCATGGCATCCGAGTTGGGCCAATCGACCCTGATGAGTGTGGAGTGGCGATGGGGAGCTGTCGAGGACTTCGGAGACGGAGGGGTTCCGCAGTGGCTGTGCCGATTGGACGACTTGCTATTCTTGCGGGGTGAGCCTCGTTCCCTGAAAACATGTAAATACGATTAGTATTAACAAAACCAACCATCAAGTCGTCTCTCCAAAGGGGAAGGCAGAAAGATTAGACTGCCACATACTTCTAAATTCGTTTGTTTGAATGTTTGCGATGACAACTTTAAGTGCACCATTCACTCTGTTGCCTGCCCCAACCCTTCTTTCAATATCCCTCTCCACTGTAAACATACTACCTAAATACACAAACTCATCTACTTGCTCCAAATTTTCACCATTCACGGTAATACTGCGCAGACTGTCATGATTTCTTCTTTTTCATCATTACCTTGGACTTATTAACATTCATCATCAGATCATTTCGCATGCATACCTCATACATGTCCAAGACAGTAGACCTACAAGTGTCCACAAATGACTCCACCCCAATCTTGCTCCACGGTGTCCCCCTTGTGACCACGACCAGCTTCTGCTACCTCGGTAGTATGATAGCAGGCTCAGGAGGTACGGAGGAGGATGTAGCCAGCAGACTTGACAAGGCAAGGGGAGCTTTCGCTATGCTTCGCCCTGTATGGCGCTCCGGTATCATTTCGAGAAAGCTCAAGCTCCAAGTATTCAGCAGTAACGTTAAAAGCGTACTGCTGTACGGATGTGAGACTTGGAAGTCTACCGCAGACGTTATTGGTAAACTCCAGGTGTTTATAAATAGGTGCCTTCGCTCAATATTCAAAATCTATTGGCCCCAAACAGTGTCAAATGCCGTTCTCTGGACCATGGCAGGCGAAAAGCCAATTAGAGAACAAGTCGCTAGACGCAAATGGCAGTGGATGGGTCACACTCTGAGACGGAACCCAGCCTGCATCGCTCAGGGCGCACTAGACTGGTCCCCTATGGGGGGAAAGAGAAAGCGAGGCAGACCTAGAGCCACCTGGAGAAGAACCCTGCAGGACGAGGTTAAGGCAGCAGGTCTCACTTGGGACGATGTTAAGCATCAGGCATGCGATAGAGTCGGGTGGAGAAGATTCCTTGAGGCCCCTATGCACCACGGAGGTGTGACAGGACAAAAAGAAGAAGAAGACCTCATACATACAATTCACCAGATTTCGGCAGATATAAATGTATTACCTCATTTTTACTTTGAGCCCAATGGACTGTTGCGACGCAGACCCTGGACTGGGCTCGTTAGCGGTGTTCAGCTCCTTGCAGACCCTGCAACGAGAAAATACTTCTCATTTATAATATTCAACCCACAGCCACCAAGAAGATTCACATTTCAAAACAAAACATAATTTTTTTAACTCATTTTTGGCAGAATTAACTGTTGTATTTGAAACCTAAAATATAAGAAGTGAATGCAGTGCGAATGATGGTGTTATGAACAAAATAATGAAAGGATCATTAAGATGGTTTGAACATATGGAAAGAATGAATGAAGAAATAATGGTAAAATAATTATATGTTAACCATGTAAATGGAACCAAAAATAGAGGAAGACCGAGGAAAACGTGGCACGGTCAAATAAATCAAATATTGAATGTCGGCCAGGCAAGGAGTCAGAGAAATCGACGTGCGTACATGACACGATGTATGAATGTTGAGGAAACGAGAGAAATATGTCGGGAAAGAAAAGTGTGGCAGTCCGTTCTTTCTGCCTACTCCTCGGGGAGACGGCGTGATGGTTAGTTAGTTAGTTAGTTAGTTATATTTGAAACCTTTGAAAATTATACTAACTAACTAACCATCACGCCATTTCTCCGGAGGGGTAGGCAGAGAGGATGGATCGCCACAATGCTCTGTCCTGACATACCCCTCGGGATTTCTCTACATTCATACATCGTACCATGCACGCACGTCGATTATTCCGACTTCGAATGTGGCCGCCTTTTAATAATTGATTAATTTGGTCATGCCATGTTTTCCTCGGTCGTCCTCGCCTTCTTTTTACACATAACGTAAATGACAGATAACATTCTGACAACAGAAATGAAGTTCGTGACACATCGAATAGTAACATACTTCAGAGTGATAAAGCCCGGCTTCAAATCCATACAAAAAATTGTAGATATCTTCTGGTATATATGCACCTAGCTATATGATTACAAGCCAAAAATACATAAGTGTGACAAAGACCCTTTTACATTTTGTAAGCCCAATATGAAGCCCATCAAAAACATGAAACAAAACATGTGGACGTAGGCGATTTTGCGGGCATCTCACTTACGGTACGTATGAGTGAAATAAAATACGGCGCGTATGAGTGGAACAAAACATACACTAAGGTCATTTGCAATGCACAAATTAAATCACTTTAACTCGCGCGAAAATTCAAAATATTATTTTATTAGTAGACGGCTCAAACGCGCAATGCTTTATTATAGATTTTTTAAGGCAAGCCCGACTTCTCGGCTTGTATGGAAGTACTGCCACTGGCCTAATGTCCCTCGCCACTCTGTGCCATTGACCTCCTGCCATTCTTTTGATGTCATCAGACCATCTTGCTTGTCGTCTGCCCGGGTTTTTGCAGCCGATTCTCGGTCACCACTCCTAGCTGCGTCTGGTCCACCCATTATCTTTTGTCCTCGCTATATGGCCGGCCCAATTCCACCTCAAATAAGCTACTCTGCACGCTACACTAACAACTTTGGTCCTTTCTCTGATCCAATCATTCCGTTCCTGTCTCGCAGACTAATAAAACGTTAATGGCGGTAGCCTTTCACATTGCGTTAATAAAAAGATCTTCTGCTTAATGCTTAATCCATTCTTCATAGATGGCGCTAGTGTGTAGATTGAAATATAACATGTGAAGTGTGGTGTTACTTTGTAGCATATCATCATCATAGGCTGTCCCTCGTGTCCGAGGAAGACTGTCCTTCACGGTTGTGGGTCCACGTGTGACTGAAGAGCCCGATCCTGGACCCACATATTCTGGGGCATCTGGGGCAGGGGAAGGCGTCTGTAGTGGAGCCGTCACCGTCTCCCAGTGGTCTCTTCTTCCTCCTCCTCTCAGCGGGGTCGTCTCTGCGCTGTGTTTCTTGTGTGCCTTTATGTACTGCTGTTCTCCACCTAGGTCTGTCCTCTGCAGTCTTTTTCCAGCAATCACAGTCGATGCCAGTCTTTTGTAGGTTTCCTTTAAGGGAGTCCCTAAAGCGCTTCCTCTGGCGAGCGTCTTCCTTGGGTAAACTGAGAGTACATAATCTTTCTTGGGAGTCTTGCCTCAGGCATTCTGACGACGTGACCAGCGCAGTTGTTTTTGGATGATGGCAGCCTCAATACTTGTCATATTGACCTCAGCAAGTATGCTGTCATTTGTCCGTTTGTTCTGCCATTTCACTTTTAGGATCCTACGTAGGCAGCGTTGGTGATATCGCTCCAGGGCCTTTATGTGTCTTCTGTATGGGGTCCATGTTTCCGAGGCATACAGGAGTGTTGGCAGGACAACGGACTTGTAAACAAGCACTTTGGTGGTTTGTAGCATATACGAGGTCTGTTCAAAAAGTATCGCGAATTTTGTGTTTTTTCAAAAATTATTTATATATTCATGAATTTCTATTTTGTCCCCTTCAAAGTAATCCCAACCAGATATTATACACTTGTGCCAACGTTTTTTTCAATCCTCGAAGCACCCCAAAAAATCATTTTTTGTGATCTTGTTCAGCTCCTCCTTCGATGCCGTCTTTATCTCCTCAATCGTAGCCTAGCGTCGTCCTTTCATGGGCCTCTTCAGTTTCGGGAACAAGAAAAAGTCACAGGGGGTCAGATCTGGGGAATACGGTGGCTGCGGCATTATTGGTGTGTTGTTTTGGCCAAAAATTCGCGCACAAGCAGATGCGAAATTGAGCAATTTTGGTACGAATTTCGCGGCGACCGATCTCATGCCCAAATCATTGGTAAAAATCAAATGGCACGAGCCAAGCGATATGTTTAAGTCCTCAGCAACTTCTCTAGCGGTGATTCGACGATTGGCCAATACTATGTTATTCACTTCATCAATGTTTTCGTCTGTTGTTGACGTGCTCGGGCGTCCGGCAGGCTCTTTTTCGTTCACATCTTCTCGGTCCTCTGAGAACATTTTGTACCACCGATAAACGTTGCTTTGGTCCAAGATAGCTTCACCATATGCCACAGTCAACATTCGGAATGCGTCCGGGGACTTAATTTTGTTTTTCACTCAAAATTTGATACAGATTCTTTGATCCATTTTTTTGGAGTGGGCAAAAATCGAAGACGAGCCAAATCACGTGCAAGCAAAGTGGCTCTCAAAAATTAACCGAACATTCAAACTGGCCGAACTTATCGGCATAAGTGAGAGACATGAGTACCAACATAACGCCACAAAAAAATCAAAAATCGAATATACGTAACCGGCGGAAATTCAAAATTCGCGATACTTTTTGAACATACCTCGTATACAACTTCCAAAAATTTGTCAGTCATGGTGGTCGTAAGAAAGGTGGAATGGGGAATGTTGTATTACATAAAGCGTGCGCTTAACCCAACCAATGACAGGACATAAGTCCTGTAAACAACTCAACCACCGTATTCTGTTTCCAATTTGCATCTTCGTCTCTATTGAGATACAATTAATCCTTGAATTGATAGCCCACAATGGGTAAAATCCGGTATTCGTCTACAAGTATTTGTATACATTCAAAATGTTATCGCATATTAATGTTCAAGATTCTCCTCTCCATTGCTCGTGGGGTCACTTGGTTTGACTTCAATTCATTTTAAAATTGCTCACCGCTTGGCATCACCATCGGCATCCGGGGAATTGGCCGCCGCGGCAGCCTGGTCCTCGCTCCGGTTCCTGGCGTGCTCTGGGGTCACGCAGTCGATGAACAGCATCTCCGACAGCTGCTCCTCCAGCTTGCTCCTCTTCCTGGAGGATAGACAGACACTCTGAAGGATAGCCAAAGTCATAGAAGCAGAATAATAGACTCGGATAGATATAAATGGATCGACAGCCTTATTCCGGAATTAGAACTGTGGATGGAGCGAAAATTCAGAGATATTGGGTACTACCTAACAAAACTACGACAGCGACAGCATAGATTGTTTTAACTACCGTCTGCCAGAACCAACCTGCCTCTGGTGACACTGGTGGGAAGAGCAATTAGTCTGTTGAACGCGGTCTCCTCGGAGATCGACGACTTTCATATTAGTGAAGGTAAGTTCAGGAGACAAATACTCTTGACTTTAGAAAGTATCTTGTCTTCCTAATGTCGAACCATCTCTAATGCGTTCCTGGTACTATGTTGTATTTTTATAATAGTTTAACTGTACTCAATAGATGCCTTAAACATTTTCCTGTTTGTAATGTCTTTTGAGTTAATAAACTGATTTGATTTGATTTGAAAAATTAATAATTACAGCCGCTTACGAAATCCGATTCCTAATCGAAAATTTACCTGGTCTCCGGACTGCACTTGGCCGCAACGGCTGTACGCGGAAGCTTCACGGGGCTCGGTTCGGCGCTAGTGTCTCCGCTGCTGCCTTCACGGTTCCAGACCTGCAAGCACAAGTGCACAATGTGGTGATCTTTGCTGGTGCCAGGGTGATGGCGGTGCCGGAATGATGGAGTACCGGAAATGCAATGAGTTAAGGTATGCTATACATATTATTGTATTAGATTGACAGTTATTTAGATAGGCACCGAGATAAAGAGTGTCAAATGCAAGTATAAGAAGTGAATGCGGTGCGAATGAAAGTGTTATGAACAAAATAATGGAAGAATCATTAACCCATTGCAACACTAATAAGGAGACGTCATGTGTTCATACAACACAGTAATTAATTATGACCCCTTTTTTAACCTTTCCCTTACGGTGCTAAAATAAATGCGTGCGTTCCGGTGTAGGGTAGTCAGTACGCGTTAAAAAATTAGCGATTTTAAATCGGAAAAATAACATTCATAGCTAATCCCCTTATATTAGGTCCTTACATATGAAATTGGCGTTTTGTATGGGAGGAACATAAAGTTGATTTTTTTTTAATATAATATATTTATTTAATCAAAGTATGTACCATTGCTATCTATGCACTTTTGCCATCTCATAGGTAGTTCATCGATCCCTTTACTAAAAAAATCATTCGGACGGGAATCAATAAAATCTTTGAAGTCGGTTTGGACTGCCCCATCGGAGTTGAATTTTTTCCCTTGCAAGAAGTTATCCAAATTTCGAAAAAAATAGTAATCTGTTGGGGCAAGGTCCGGAGAGTACGGTGGATGTCTTAGACATTCCAATTGAAGCTCTTCTAATTTGGTAGCCGTCTGTTGTGCAGTGTGTGGTCTAGCGTTATCATGAAGCAGCAGTGGCCTAGAGCGATTAACCAGCCTCGGTTGTTTAGCAGCTAACTTTTCCATCATGGTTTGCAGTTGCTGACAATAGACATCTGCCGTAATCGTCTGGCCAGATTTAAGAAAGCTGTAGTGAACGACACCAGCACTAGTCCACCAAACGCTCACAAGTAACTTTTTTTGAGTCAATTTTCGCTTGGGGCATGGTATGGCTGGTTCGGCAGAGTTCAGCCATTGCGATGAGCACTTCCGATTATCATACAGGATCCACTTTTCATCACAGGTAATGATTCGATTCAAAATCCCTTCATTATTGTGCCGGTTGAGTAATGCAACGCAGCAGTCAACGCGCGTTTGTTGATTTGCTTCACTCAATTCGTGAGGTACCCACCTTTCAAGCTTTTTCACCTTCCCAATTTGCTTCAAGTGGATTAAAACAGTTTTATCACTAACACCGCAGCCTGCAGCTAACTCGGACGTGGTTTGCGATGGATCCGCTTCACAATAGCCTTCAATTCTTCATTATCAACTTTGGTCTCCGGCCGTCCACGGGGCTTGTTCTGCAGGTCGAAATTTCCAGAACGAAAACGTTGGAACCAAAAACGCACTGTGTTTTCACATCATTAATCCTTCGAGCCGTTTCTGCAGCACTGGTGCCACGGTGGAACTCGTACTCGTAAATAACGCGATATTTCAAGTTTTCCATTTTGTAAACTGAGTGACGCAAAGAAAAAAAAACAATTGAGGAAAAAACAAATGAATTATAATTTTCGAAACACAAATACTTGAGTAAATAGCTGTATAAATTTGAATTTGGAATTCCTAACCAAAGAGAAGATATTTGAGATCAAAGTTGCCAGTACGGCAAAACGCCAATTTCATATGTAAGGACCTAATATTATTTTTTAATCAATGCGTAAATATATTATGGAGGAATACCTAAAATCTAACCTTGTATTTATTAAATGTATAGAGATATTGATTGTTATTAGAAGCAACGTGTAGAAGATACCCATCACAGGGAGGGGAGGGTTATTTACGAGGGTTGTCCGTAAAATAAGTTTCCCTATTTTTTTCCCAATGAAAACCATTTGTATTTACAACGAGCAATACATCATTGGAAAGCTTAGACTTTCAGCTATTTTTCTACATAGTCTCCGTTGACTTCGATGCACTTTTTCATCCGGGTCACCATCTTTTAGCCGGCTTTATGTTGTAATGGGTTAATATAGGAAAGAAAGTATATATGTAAACAGAGCTAGAAATAGTGGAAGATCATTAAAACGCAGCACTATCAAATTAATCAAAATGAAATTATGAGCATCTTTAAAATGTGACATTTACAAGACTAACATTATTGTGTAAGTGCCGTTTTGACAACTACATTTGATTTTTTTTATACAACTGTGTCCATTGCTCAATAAATATTACAATACCCCATTTCAACAACTTGTTTTGACAACTGTTAAACTTAAGTGCAATGTTGACGACTATCGTCAAAAAAGTGCAGTTTTGACAACTTGCATAACCATGTGTCATTTCGACGACTATCATCAAAAAGCACAATTTTGTAATATTGCGTAATAAAGTGTCATTTCGACAACTGTTAACGTGAAGTGCGATTTTGATAACTTGCATAATAAAGTGTCATTTTGTCGACTATCATTAACAAGTGCAATTTCGACAACTAATCATAAAAAGTGCAATTTTGACAGCGTGGATAAGTGCCATTTTGACAACCATCGTAAAACTTTTACATTTTACAAATCATTACCTGTCTCGCCGTATCGTCCTCGCTGAAGATGTCCATCTCCCTCTCCTGCGAAGTCAGCCGAAGCCTCATGCCGGCCATCTCGGCCAGGCTGGCCTCGAAGTAGGAATCGCACGAGACAGACCTTAAACGGAAAATTAATTATTTATGTGATTATTTTGAACCCAGCACGTTCACAATGGATAGAAAACTGTTATTGAAAGGAAAAATACATTAATCAACGAAAGCAAAAATGGACGTTCTCTTCTGAGTTGATTAGTTACCCCAAGGGGAGAAAACAATTCGTCTCATATGTAATTTTTCAATCGGAACCTTTTCTTGTATATTCAGGGGTGCCACAAGGTTCAAACTTAGGGCCACTCCTCTTCACCATCTTCATATATGATATTGTGAAGGTAACAAACTTCTCGCGATTTCTTTTATTTGCCGATGATCTGAAATTATTCCTAGAAATTAACAATCTTGACGACTGTCTTCGCCTGCAGTCGGACATTAATAATATTGTTAACTGGAGTCACAGTAATCAAATCCAATTCAATGTCTCTAAATGCGTTATGCTATCTTTTACTAGAGCATTGAGAACTGTGTATCATAGATACACAATGAACAACCAGCAACTAGCACATGTATCTATGATGAGAGATCTCGGGATCATCTATGAGAGTAGGCTGACTTTTCGTACACATGTCGAGAGGATTTGTGGCACTGCACTGAGGATGTTGGGCTTCATCGTCCGGACAGGAAGAGTTTTCAGAGATCCCAATGTGCTCAGAGTCCTATACAACGCATTGGTTCGGAGCGGACTCGAAAGTGGTTCTGTGATATGGAGTCCTCACGAGGCGAGATATTCCGTTATGCTGGAGAGGGTTCAGAAAAAAATTCTGAGGTATCTCTACATGAATCTCATCTCTCTTGCATATGTCAAAGTTTCAACGCCATTATCTTGTTTAAATTAATGACCTTTTTCAATGAGGTGGTTAGCAAATTCAGAAAAATTCCGAATTTTTTTATGTAAAAAAAAAACAGAATGATTTGATTTGAATCAAATGCTAAAAGTCAGAAAAATCGACGAACGTGCACGTTACGATGTATGAATGTAGAGAAATCTAGAGAGGTATCTCAGGGCAGAATAGTATGGCGAACATTCCTTTCAGCCCACCCTCCAGGGAAACGGCGTTATGGTTAGTTAGTTACAGTAAAAGTCCATTAATTGGAACAACAAAATTTCGTAATTCGAAATTTTCACAATTTTCTCGGATCAAAAATTTACTCAGTCCATAGTAAATTCTACCATTAAATCGATATATCGCGTATTTCGTAATGTTTTTCATCAAAATGTACTTACAATTTCTAATAATTCAAACGATACATCAATATAAAGTGAAATGTCACATGAGAAAGAATCA
Organism: Lepidostoma basale; assembly: GCA_022606425.2. Taxonomy (NCBI): domain Eukaryota; kingdom Metazoa; phylum Arthropoda; class Insecta; order Trichoptera; family Lepidostomatidae; genus Lepidostoma; species Lepidostoma basale. The sequence goes on along the minus strand of JAHDVF020000849.1, from coordinate 212,681 downwards.
GGTTCGAGCGCTTACATACATTAGTGTAAGCGAGATATCTATATATTACGTATTTCTCTTGAAAATTTTGTACGCTGACCAATCGCAACTTCACTCGCTGACCAATCACGACCAAAATAATGTGTCAAGCGCGCATCTCGCGTATTTTGAATATTTTCGACGTACATTGCGGAAAAAAAAAACATAAAATCGGGTAATAAATGTACTAAAATATATCAGGACTGAAATAATTACACGCAAACGGGAAAACGTTAAATCCGGGTTTCACTGTATTCAATTTTTTTATTCGTATGAGATGCCTGTCTTAATACAATTATTTTAACCAATAAAAAAGTTGATTTTAATTTCAACCCGCCATTAGACCCACAAAAACGTGGTTATGTTATCCAAACACTCTTGTTATTATTATTATGAACACTTGACGTTATACTTATAATTATGACAGAACGAAAAAATGGCCGCGATGTTCCAAGCCTTCGACAATTGGCGCAGAATTTTTTTTTTTAGTGATCGCGTAATTCGTAATTCGATTTTTTTTTGGGAAATCCGGTACCTTGAAATTCGGATTATCCGACTTTTACTGTATTTAGTATCATAAGATGTTTCCTTGGCAACATTTTTAATGGTTTTGAAGAATCCCGACCTGTTGTGGTGATTCACCGCGAGCGTGTCCGGCTGCGCGGCCAACGGAGGAAGAGAGTCGCCCTCCGATAGCAGACTCTCGCATGACCTGGCCGCCCGGCTGTCTTCCACCTGAAAACGAGGCATAGTTTCATATATCAAATCCGAGAGCGAGTCAAATATAAATTGTGTTTGACAGTGTGTAAGACTCGACACCAGAGAGCGCCAGCGTATATATCGGACCTCTGCGTGACACCCGTGCCAACGGAAAGGCAACGTTCACTCCGATCAGTAGAAACAAGTGCAAACAACATAGCAATCAATCAGTAAGAGCCAATAAAGCATGTTTCTATGATCGTGCTTTCAGCGTTGCGGGTCCGTTGGCGTGGAATAGCCTCGTTGTTAGTATTAAGTATGAGGATAGTGACGTTAAATGTAAGAAACTTCTGAAGACTGCACTGTTGGGTCAGTCATTTCCTAGTGCGCCCTTGGAGTAATTGATTTTACAAAACGGCGCACTTAAAATACAAATCATCAAAATTATAAATAAAATAATTTATAAGACATGCGTGCGACCTATCATGAGGTACGAATAGAGACGCGGGCTGACACTGTGCGAACCAAGGGACTACTAAGAACATCGGAGATGAAGGTCCTAAGATTTATACTGGAAAAACTCTCCGAGATCGTGTCCGCAACGTAGACATAAGAAAAACCTGCGAAACAGAGGATATCCTTCAGTTGAGTAGATCCAGAAGAAGATACTGGAGGGACCATGTAGCCCGAATGGATAGTGACAGGCAGTTTTATATTTATTTTATAGGTTAAATCTAAAATGGCAGTGCACAATGGTGTTCTTCTAATGACCCTTATGTATGGAAGCGAAGCATGGAACTGGGCAAAAGAAGGATGAAAGTAGAATAAATACAGTAGAAATGAGATCACTTATACGAATGTGCGGATACTCTGTGTATGATAGAGTGTCGAATGAAAATATAAGAAGTGAATAAGGTGCGAATGATGGTGTCATGAACAAAATAATGAAAGGATCATTTAGATGGCTTGGACATATGGAAAGAATTAATGAAGAAGGAATAATAAAAAATGTATATGTTAACGATGTAAATGGAACTAGAAATAGAATCAGAAGACCGGGGAAAACGTGGCACGATCAAATAAATCAAATATTGAATGTCGGCCATGTGAGGAGTCAGAGAAATCGACGCGCGTGCATGACACGATGTATGAATGTTGAGGAATCGAGAGAAATATGTCAGGAAAGAAAAGTGTGGCAGTCCATTCTTCAATATTCGATTTATTTGATCGTGCCCCGTTTTCCACATTTTTCCTTTAATTCTAGATCCGTTTACATCGTTAATTTATACTATAATTAACATTATTTTTTCTTTCATTCTTTCCATGTGTCCATACCATCTGAATGACCCTTTCATTCTTTTGTTTATTACACTTTGATTCGCATTCACTTCTCATAACCGCATTCACTTCTTTAACCGGGTGGTGGTCTAGGGGATAGAACGCTTGGCTCCTGATCCAGGGGACATGGGTTCAAATTTGGACAGGACCAGATTCCTTTTTCATTCACATTGAAGATTGTAAAATGAATTCTAATATCATTGATGTAAGTACTCTTTTTAAAAAAAATAATAATAAATAAAAATATTTGTAATCATTCTGGTCAATTCTTTGGCTTATAAGATAGGAATAATACTCCAGGCGACTTCTAAACAATAGGCTGATAACCTTCGCATTGTGTTAATAAATTAGTTTGCTAAAATGCTAAAAATCATTCTCCATAGATGGCATTAGTGGGTGGATTGTATAGGTTAATCTTAAAAAGATTGACTAGTATAATCAAATCTACATAGATGGCCAATTAAAACTGACACGTGAAGATAGGTATGGATTAGGAGTATATATACAACTTCCAAAATGTATCATGCATGATCATAATAACAATGGTGGAATGGGGAATGTTGTAATTACATAAAGCGTGCGCTTAACCCAACCAATGACAGGTCATAAGTCCTGTAAACACCTTGATCATCCATATTCAGTTTCCAGTTTGCGTCTTCGTCTCTATTGAGATACAATTAAATAAAAATATATTTTCATTTGACACTCTATACAGATTTAACACACTGTCGTCTTAAGAGATCTCGTTTCTACTGCATTTATTCTACTTTCATCCTTCTTTTGCCAGTTCCATGCCTCACTTCAAAACGCAAGGAATATAATTATTATCTGGTAACAATAAGATGTGTTTCTCACCACCATGCTGTCCCCTTTTGTCTCCTCCTCGTCGTTCCTCCTCAGCACGATGTCATCGACGGTCGTGGGCCGTCTCCTCTGGTCTGTCGCGTTGCCACCGTCGTCGTTGACCGTCGAGTGTGCCGCCGGGCTCTGATTGGCCGGCGGGGGGCGGTGCTTGCTGGCGCGGAAGAACAGACCCCGCCAGCCCGACGGGGAACGCTTCAAACCGCGTTTCGTTGAACCTGGTAAATAATATGATTCGGTTTTGCGATATAACTGTTTTAAAAACTTGGATGGAAGAAAATTGAAATTAAACTTAAACAAATGAATTAATGATTAATGAATAGAACTGCTAATTAAAACATTTTTTAATGAATTAAAAGATTTTATTACGAATTATAACACTGTTTTTCCAAGAATTAAAACATTGTTTTTTTTATGAATTAAAACACTGTTATTATGAATAAAAACACTGTTTTTACTAGTTAAAACAGTGTTTTTTATTATTTAAAACACCGTTCTTATTAATTAAAACAGTGTTTTTTATTATTCAAAACGCTGTTTTCATTAATTAAAACTGTTTTTAAACACTGTTTTTTTATTCATTAAAACACTGTTTTTATTGTTTTTATTATTATTAAAAACACTGTTTTATTATTATTATTAAAACACTGTTTGATTATTATTATTAAATACACTGTTATTTTATTCATTAAATCACTGTTTTTTTATGAATTAAAACATTGTTTGAATTAATCAAAATACTGTTTTTATAAATGTTATGAATTTACGAATTGCAAATAATTTTTTTTTTTAAACATTATGAATTACAAATTAGAACACCATTTTTGGAAATTAAAACACTGTTTCATACAGGTAAACGTATGTATTAAAACCTTGTTTTAAAATGAATATTGATTATGGATTAAAATAGTTTTAATTCATATAAACAAAATTGTTTCCTTGTTGTGTGTTTTTTTGATAATTTGAAAGCTATCGTGGAGTCGGCAGAAGAGTTGTGCGAATGGACGAACCTGAGGGAAGCTGTATGATGGTGTGGTAGCGCGGAAGACTGCCGGGCCCCCCGCCCACCTCGATGTAGTGGGGCTCCCGCGAGACGGAGGGCCGCAGCTGCTGCTTGCTCCGAGCCTCTTCCAGACTACGGACATAGATACATCATAGGCGCAGGTTCTTTATTCTTATTAACCCTTAACGTACCGTGTTCAAAACGAAACGCTCGCTCCCATGTGGTCAATTCAGTTTACCGCTGACTTTATCTAAATATCAAGCATATGACTCGATGAATCAAAATTTAATTTATGTCATCTTGTAGGGAATTTCATTAGGAATAGATCGATATCTATAACATACATGGATTATTTGAAAAACATATCATTATTAATTTTTTTCTGGAACCATGCGATTTCTGATATAGAATGCGAGACAGCATATGAACAACTGACACCAAGTATGAACTTGTCTCGCCCCGCCGCGCCGTGGCGCTATAATTTTACGTATGATAAAGGCACCTAGGCAAAATGTATAGTACGTTCAAGACAACGAGTACGTATTAATATTTGTCCCTTTTGGTAAAGTGTTAATATTTTCACAGTTCTGATATTATTAAGTTGCGTGCTGCGTTTCCGTCCACAGTCGGTATTATTACGTACCTATGAGAAAAGGCCAAACATATCATTTATAATACGTTCAAAACAGCGAGTAAGTATTTGTCACTTTTGATAAAGTTGTAAATATTATCAAAACAAATTCTACCTTAACACGAATGAAGGTGAGGGCAGTCTTAAAAAAAAAATTTTTTTGGGATGAAGGAAGTAATTTTTTGCTTTTTTTTTATTACGAAATATTGAGAACACTTCAATGGAGGATTACATTTTTTTTTTTATAATATTAGGGTCCATAGGTTTTAAGAAAATCAACTTTAAATTGGCAGTGGAAACTCAATTGACCACATGGCAACGCGACGGTTAAGGAAGAATGAATTCAATATACTCGTACCTCAATAGTTTGGTGGGAGTTTGCAGAGGAAGGCTTTTGGGTCTCCGTCCCTGGCCTTCCGGCGGCTGGCTCATGTCACCGGAGTCCGTCTCCGACTCTGGCCGTGCCGGTTGGCCCTCGGAGCAGAAGATAAGCTCCGCGTAGCATATCAAGAACTCGGTGACCACAGCCTGGGAGAAGAGCATTATATCAATACATTGTATCACACTATCTACTTGAGACCTATTTGTGCCGCTTCTTCGTTAAGTCTACACAGCTTCTGCTCTGTACAATTTGAACAATACTGTAGAATAAATGATCATAGTACCTGAACGGCCACTCCTTGGAGGACGTGCTGCTGGACGGGGGAGCGCAGGAGATTCGGAGCCCACACGATGGCCATGTTGCGAGCCGTCATCCCCGTGCTGGCTCCCAGCAAGGACATGTGGTGCAGGTGGCGCATGAGGAAAGCCAGGGTCCTGGAATCAACACTCATCATTATTCAGAAATATATCCACTAAAGCAAAGATGGCGGTACTTTTATGAGTCGTTCAGTCAATATCACAGAGGTCGGTCGTCTTCTCTCCTGGTTCATATTGCATTCCTTAAAGTAAAACGCGTATTCGAAAACCCATTAAAACACAATGGAGTTCTAGTGCCAACCCTCATGTATGGAAGTGAAGCTTGGAGCTGGCAAAAGCAGGATAAACGCCGTAGAAGAGTGTGCGGGAAAACCTTGTATGATAGAATACCGAACGATGAAATAAGAAAGAAATGTAAGGCAGATGACTGCACCATGGACAAAATTAAAAACGGATCCCTGAGATGGTTTGGACATATGGAACGAATGGATGAGAGTAGAATGGTTCGTGACTTAAGAGTTATTCACGAAAACGGCGCTATACAAATTAGCCTAATTATTATTGCATACAACAGCCAACCTGTAGTGAGGGGGTGGTAACTTGACGACCGTCTCCCTCATGCGCATCAGCTTCTCGGCATCGTCAGGGCGGCCGTCCGATTCACCCTCGGCCCGGGGCGAGCCCTGCATGGCGTTGACGAAGCACGAGTACAGCTGGTAGGTGCACAGAGGGTTCGGCAGCTCCCTGGGGTATAGAAATAAACAAACAATTTAAAACAGAATTGTCGCACAATTGTGCTACATACAGAACTCTCTCCAAAAGCGCCTTCTGCTTCTTCCCATCTCACTATGTCCTCAACACTACAGACACACCTTATCGTTTCATTTCTGATCCGATCTCTGAGGGTTTTGCCTGCGATGGAGCGTAGGGTTCGCATTTCTGCTGCTCTAAGAAGGTTCTTAGTTCTATTGGTATCGGCTCTGACCTCTATTCCATACGTCATGATGGAGCGAACGCATGCCTTGTATATCATGATTACATAACTGTGTTTGCAATAATTGCACTGCATAACTGCGTCATGAAATAGCATAATGTAGTTGAGTCATGTAATAACTGCGTCATGAAATAGCATAATGTAGCTGAGTCACGTAATAACTTCGCCATGAAATGGCATAATGTAGCTGAGTCACATAATAACTGCGCCATGAAATGGCATAATGTAGCTGAGTCACGTAATAACTGCGTCTTGAAATAGCATAATGTAGCTGAGTCAGGTAATAACTGCGTCATGAAATAGCATAATGTAGTTGAGTCACGTAATAACTGCGCCATGAAATAGCATAATGTAGCTGAGTCACGTAATAACTGCGTCATGAAATAGCATAATGTAGCTGAGTCACGTAATAACTGCGTCATGAAATAGCATAATGTAGCTGAGTCACGTAAAAACTGCGTCATGAAATAGCATAATGTAACTGAATCACGTAATAACTGCGTCGTGAAATAGCGTTATGTAACTGAGTCATGGCACAGACTAAAGCAAACGTTAAATTGTTTACATTAACAAACGGATTAGGATAAATTCCCACCTGAAGTACATCTTCAGCAGGGATGCGACGGCGTGGACATCCTGGGGCGGCTGGTCTCTTGGGGGCAGACGCTCCTCGTCGAAGGCTATCCTCAGCCGCTGCGTGGTGCTGGAGGCCCCAGACAGGCGGTAGATGCCGTCCACGCAGCCGTGCTGCTCGATGATGGCAGCGCAGCAGGACAGCACCAGGGGAACTGCGGAAAAAAACGGATCCATTAGCGATGCCACATTATATCACGTAACAGGGGGTGATTGCCAAAGGCAGTGGTCATCAACTTTTATGAGAGAAGGACCAGATTGAAATTTTTTTATGCATATTTGCATTCGACACTATCATATGCAGATTTTCTACAGCCGAAAGTCCGCTATATAATAATAGGTTTAAAATAAATCAAAAAAACTTTGTTTTGAAAATTTGTAAACTGTATTTAGAACAAACAAACAAACGAACCATTACGCCCTTTCTCCGCAGGGGTAGGCAGAGAGAATGGACCGTCACACTACTCTATCCTGGCAAACCTCTCTAGCTTCCTCCACATTCATACAACGAGTCATACACGCACGTCGATTCCTCCGACTTCTAACATGACCAACCTTTGAAATTTGATTAATTTGGTCGTGCCATATTTTCCTCGGTCTGCCTCGACTTCGTACCCCATTTACATCATTAACGTATACTTTCTTAACCATTCATTCTCCATCCATGCGCTCTATTTGTCTGAACCAACGCAGCGATCCGATCGAGTTGTGTGGCGGTTCATTCTCTCTGCCTACCTCTGCGGGGAAACGGCGTGAAGGTTTGTTGTTGTTGTTGGTATCAGGAAAACGAGATCTACAACTTTCTCAAAGTGACATTTCATGATTTCTTCATTTTCCCGCTTTTTCAGTTTTCATAAACGCATTAACTAAGACTTGGAGTGCAGTTTTACTCATCAAGAATGCACTAGCTGTACTTAGTACAGACTTGTTTTCTACCATTCAATAGCTTCTTAGTCATAAATGCACATGTTTGAGGAATCGCACTAATTTTACAATATTTGTATTCAAATAGCTATTTTCCTTAACATAAATGCATTATGTGATGTAGTTGCACTTATCATATGTATTGTTGAAGAATTGAGGTATAAGCTTACTATAAGGCATGGAACTGGCAAAAGAAGGATGAAAGTAGAATAAATGCTGTAGAAATGAGATTAGATAGATAATTTTAAAAAATTTAAATATGGGGTGAGAAGGTGTAGGAAGGAAGCAAGCAAAGGGAAAATAAATTATATTTTATAGCACGGCTTGCCTTCGTGTCCCGAGTTGAGGAGGTGCTCTCCGAGATCGCAGCCGAAGACCCGCTCCTTCAGGATGCCCTGCTGCCGGAGCGATCGCCTGCTGGGCCGCGCCAGGATGAAGCTCCGGAACAGGGAGATGAGCTTGCCGTGCTTGCGGAGGACAGGTTTTATCGGAGCCACCGCCACGGAACTGGAAATAAAAAAATATTCAGTATATTATGAAGTTGAGTCATAACTAACTAACCATCATGCCGTCTCGCTGAAGGGGTAGGCAGAAAGAATAGACTGCCACACTTTTCTTTTCCGACATATTTCTCTCGCTTCCTCAACATTCATACATCATGACATGCACTTGCGTCGATTTCTGCTACTCCTCACTTGGCCGACATTCAATATTTCATTTATTTGATCGTGCCACATTTTCCTTGGTCTTCCGATTCTATTTCTAGTTCCATTTACATTGTTAGCATATACTTTTTTTAATCATTCTTTGTTAATTAAATCTTTCCATATGTCCAAACCATTTTAACGACCATTTAAGATGGTTTGGACATACGGAACGAATGGACAAGAGAATGGTTAAAGTGTGAGTGGAAAGAGAAGCCGTGGAAGACCAAGGAAAGCATGGCATGACAAAATTAATCAAATACTAAAAGGCGGCCACATTCGAAGTCGGAAAAATCGACGAGCGTGCATGTTACAATGTATGAATGTGGAGGAAGCTAGAGAGGTATATCAGGATGGACCAGAATGGCGTTCGATCCTCTCTGCCTTCACTAATCTTCACTTTTATACATAAGGGTTGGCACTAGAACTCCATTATGTACTGCCATCTAAGAAGACCTAACTAACAATCACGCCGTTTCTCCGGAGAGTGGACGCAGAGAGGATGGACCTCCATACCGTTCTGTCCTGACATACCTCTCTAGCTTCCTCCACATTCATACATCGTAACATGCAAGCTCGTCGATTTTTCCCGAACGTGGCCGCCTTTCAGTATTTGATTAATTTGGTCATGCCATACTTTCCTCGGTCTTCCACGGGTTCTCTTTCCACTCACACTGTTTGTATACAAAAATTTTAACACATTCTTCTCTCGTTCATTCGTTACAAATGTCCAAACCATCTCAGGGATCCTTTTTTAATTGTACTTATGAAGCAATCATCTGCCGTATATTTCTTCCTTATTTCGTCATTCGGTATTCTATCATCTATCGTTTTTACACACATTCTTCTTAGTGAACTCGTTTCTAAGGCATTTATCCTGCCTAAAAATTTATAAAATTTAATATTTCCCATTTGAACATTCTCTAAAGCCAGGTAATGGAAGCTCATGAATTTTCCCGAAAATGGTTGATGATCAGACTCACCCGACGATTGGAGGCGGCTGCTTCATGTTCCTGGGCACCTTGTCTCCGATGACGGCCACGCACTGCTGTGGGAAGAAACCCACGCGGAAGCCTCGTTTACCTCGCCACCAGGTCGACTCAGAAGGCCCTGAAAAGTCAGTCAGTTATTTTCTCAATAGACATTACAAATAAAATTAATTTTTAAGGCATCTATTAACCTTTTCCACGCGTTAATTTGCTCTGTTTTATCTATACCCCTACGCGGTTCATATTTTCAAATACCTATGTACGCAATTAAATGACAAATTACAGCATTATGGCATGATCTATTGGACTGTATAGACAGAACAGACTATTCTCTACAATATGAAAACAGTGGGTCAACACTCTTAGATGTTTATAAAAACAAAAACTTAACATTTCATACAAAAACATACCGTATCTTTCAATTCACACGTGTCTTGATGTACGGCTGCGAGACATGGTGCCTATCCGAAAGGGATAAGCGGAGACTGGAGGCTTTTGAGATGTGGTCCTATAGAAGACTCTTGGGAATTTCCTGGAGAGACCACATCACGAATGAGGTGGTTCTTCAAGGAATCGAAGGAGGAAGGCACCTGCTCAGGACCTTGTCCGAAAGGCGTGCAAGATGGATCGGCCATGTAATACGACAAGAAGGCCTCTTGCATGCCATAATGGAGGGTATGACCGAGGGGACAAACTCTAGGGGACGCCCACGCCGAAAGTACCTGGAGGACCTGTTGGTGGACGTGCGCTGCTCATCATATGCACATTTCAAAAGAGCCGCACAAGACAGGGAAGAATGGAAGAGAAGAATAGAGGAAATTGCTGCAAACCAATCCCAGGATTGAAACCAGAGAAGATCTTTCACTCAGCGTGTTTGTTCCAAATATTACATTGCAGTAAAATAAGCACTAAGTACCAAAAAGAAAATAAGGCAAGAAGTATACAATACCTGGCATATCGATGACGGATATCATGTCCCCGACTTCAAAGCTGATCTCATCACGAGCCTGCAAATGAAAAATCTTTTTAAAAATAGGGGAGTACAAACATTAACACTCAAATTTATTTTATTTCATTGAAAAGCCCTGGACAATGACAGCGAAATCTGCAGAGCGACTGGATACCTTTGAGAGAAGGGTGCTGCGCAGAATTCTGGGGCCTGTGAATGACGGTGAAGGCTGGAGAGTGCGGCATAATGACGAGCTGTACAATATTTACAAAGCTCCCAGTCTCTCCACACAGGTCAGACTGAATAGACTGAGATGGGCCGGTCACGTGCAGAGGATGCCGTCATCGCGAACCCCAAAAAGATTGCTGGAGTGGCACCCAGGTGGTAGAAGACCAATTGGACGACCAAGGCTGCGATGGGAGGATGAAGTTGGGAGAGATGGAACAAGATTGTTAAGAGTGTCAGATTGGAGGGTCGAAGCGGAGGACAGGAGGAGTTGGAGGCGAAGAATACTGGAGGCTAAGGCTCGATATGGGCCGTAGGGCCATCGAAGAAGAAGAAGAAGAAGAAGAAAAGCCCTGGAAGTGAAGCATGGAACTGGCAAAAGAAGGATGAAAGTAGAATAAATGCATCTAAGACGAATGTGTGTCAAATCTGTATATGATAGAGTGACAAATGCAAGTATAAGAAGTGAATGTGGTGCGAATGAAAGTGTTATGAACAAAATAAGTAAAGTGTCATTAAGATGGTTTGGACACATGGAAAGAATGAGTGAAGACAGAATGGCAAAGAAGGTATATGTAAACGGCGTGAACGGAGCTAGAAATAGAGGAAGGCCGAGGAAAACGTGGCACGATCAAATCAATCAAATATTGAATGTCGGACACGTGAGGAGTCGGAGAAATCGACGTGCGTGCATGACAAGATGTATGAATGTAGAGGAAACGAGAGAAGTATGTCAGGACAGAACAGTGGGGCATTCCATTCTTTCTGCCTACCCCTGCGGGGAGACGGCGTGATGGTTAGTTAGTTAGTTAGTTAGAAAAGCCCTTTACATCATTACAGCGCGAGCCAAATCCATGTAATAATAATAATAATAATAATAATAATAAATTGGATAATTTATAGAGCGCCATTTTTATGAATTAATCATCTCAAGGGCGCTGTAGAAAATGCTCCGTTTTATGATCTAGTTAAAATAAGCATATTTAGTATGAGGGCTGCACCTGACGAAGTGGATCAGCCCTTCCTGTCAGGAAATGATAATTTGAAAAGGTGCGTTTTGAGTCTCGATCTAAACTCTGATTGATTCTCAATGCACTTAAGGTCTGCTGGAAGACTGTTCCAGGCTGAAGGGCCGGCTACCGGTCGCCAAAGTTTGTGCTTGGACAGCGTTTTCGCACAGTCAATCTACCGATCGCAGAAGACTTAGCTGATCGCAATGTAGACTGTCTAGCATTCAGGTTCTCATTGATGCAGAGTTCAGATATATAACCTGGTGCCATTCCATGCATACAACATGCCTTATAGACCGTCCAGCAGAGCTTGTATTGTATCCTTTCTGGACATTTCAGCCAGTGGAGCTCCTTAAAATGCTAAAGGGTATAGCTATCATATTGATTCTCATGACATGCTGCTGGTAGCTAATCGAATCGCCAATTTATTGTCAAGTGAATTCTACTTGTGAATTGAACCCGGGACCTTCGGTGTGCAGACATAGATACACAATGAACAACCAGCAACTGGCACATGTATCTACGATGAGAGATCTCGGAATCATCTATGAGAGTAGGCTGACTTTTCGTGCACATATTGAGAGGATTTGTGGCACTGCACTTTGGGGTTCACCGTCCGGACCGGAAGAGTTTTCAGGGATCCCAATGTGCTCAGAGTCCTATACAACGCATTGGTTCGGAGCAGATTCGAAAGTGATTCTGTGATATGGAGTCCTCACGAAGCGAGATATTCCGTTATGCTGAAGAGGGTTCAGAAAAAATTTCTGAGGTATCTCTAGATGAAGGAGTATGGTAGTTATCCGTGGCACTATCCCACGGCATTTCTTTTGGGAATGCTCAGAACCAATTCTCTACAGCTTCGAAGAGATGAACATCTAATAACCCATTTCTTCAGATTAATTAGGGGATACTTCGAGAACTCGGCCGTACTGGAGGATATTGGTATTTTTGTTCCCGATAGATATCTCCGACAGCGACAGCACAGATTGTTTTACCTACCGGCCACCAGAACCAATCTGCCTCTGGTGACACCGGTGGGAAGAGCAATTAGTCTGCTGAAGGCTGTCTCCTCGGAGATCGACGTCTTTCATGTTAGTGAAAGTACGTTCAGGAGACAAATACTCTTGACTTTAGAAAGTATCTTGTCTTCCTAATGTGGAACCATCTCTAATGCGTTCCTGGTATTATGTTGTATATACATAATATTTGACCTGTACTCAATAGATGCCTTAAACATTTATGCTGTTTGTAATGTCTTTTGAGTAAATAAACTGATTTGATTTGATAGCTCTCAATTGAGAATAGAGAGCTTTTGTTGAGTGTGAAAATTAGAAAGGTCTCATATTTAGGTCATGTGCTAAGGGGAGAAAAATACCATCTCTTCGACTGATGATCATGGACAAGATAGAAAGACGGCGAGGAGTTGGCAGAAGGCAGTTGTTCTGGCTGCGGAATATAAGGGATTGGACAGGAATTAGGAGAATCGAGGACCTGTTCCAAGCAGTGCAGGATAGAGATGCTTTCGCTGCACTGATCGCCGACGCTGGGAGAACACGACACGGTACCAGAAGAAGAAGTCAGAGCTGTTGCCATTCTGCCACAAAGGTCATTGAAGATTTATATTCTGGTTGATTGATTAACTGGTAATTGAGCATTCGCGGAATGAAAAACGAGTTAGGCAGCAATTACCTGGGAGACATATCTCCTTACGGAGTACGCGGCTGCCACAGCCGGTGTGTTGATGGAGTTGGAGTCTTCGCTCGCAACGAGGAGACGGTGTCCTGGAATCAGACACAAAATATTTAGTACATCCATCAAGGGAAATCATTAAAAATAAACAAAATAAGTACAATTTTAATGATAAAAATACAAAAACGATAAATTTATGCAAAAATGATAAAACGGGACAAAAAAGATAAAATGAGACAAAAAAGATAAAATGAGACAAAAACGATAAAATGATACAAAAACGATAAAATGATACAATAATGATAAAATTATACAAAAATGATGCAAGTGATAGAATGAGACATAAACGATAAATTGAGAAAAAAATGATAAAATGAGACATATTTGATAAAATTTCACTAAAACGAGAAAAAGAGACAAATTTCATAGCAGAACATAGCAGAACAGACCAAATATAGCATTAAACCATTCTTCGTCCGAGTTTCATGTATAGATTATCTAGCGGATACGGAGCATTCTGCAGTATGTCCACATCTCAAATGCCTCCAACCGGTTCATTACATTCACTTTCAGAGTCCAAGAATTCACAGACATTCTTTGCCCGAGTTTCGGATTTAGGTTATCGCTGGAAAATAAGGTAAGGGATTAGATCACGGCTCACCCTTGTTGTCCATCTGCAGCCAGTTGAGCACCGGACCGCAGTTGATGGTGTCATCCGCGATGATGCTGAAATGATGGAGATAGTCCTCGATGAGGGACAGGTAGGTCTCGGGGCCCCGACGTCTCGCCTCGTCCACCCCGGAAGACAGATCCGGCAATCCGGAGACTTTGCGATCATATATACACCTGCAGAAAGAACAGAATAATATTAATAATCATAATCAAATCAAATCAGTTTATTAATTCAAAAGACATTACAAACAGCAAAATGTTTAAAGCATCTATTCTATCTTCTATCAATATCCCTCTCCACTCGCCCATCTCTTGTTAACTTACTACCTAAATACACGAACTCAACTACTTGCTCCAAATTTTCACCATTCACGCTAATTTGTTTCTTCCTTTTCAAAAATCATTACCTTGGACTTATTCACATTCATCATCAGATCATTTCGCATGCATATCTCATACATACAATTCACCAGGACTTGTAATTCATGCTCGTTGTCTGCAAGTAGGACAGCGTCATCCGCATACAAGAGACAGCTTACTGACACTCCGCTCATTTTGGCACCTACATCCAACCCTTTAGCTCTTTCATACATTTGTCCATATACAGATTAAATAACCACGGGGACATTACGCAACCCTGTTTGACACCTTTATTGATATCAAACCAGGCTGTAAGATCTCCATTTACTCTGACACTAGCAGTGCTTTCCGTGTATAGCGACTTAATGGCCGTGATCAGTTTTGTACTTATTCCATATTCAGACAATATTTTCCACAACTTTTCTCTATTAACGTAATCATATGCTTTTTGCAAATCGACAAACGCACAGAAATGTTTGCGTTATAAAAAAATTGTAACCTACAAAAATTGTAACCTACATAAATTGTAACCTACAAAAATTGTAACCTACAAAAATTGTAACCTACAAAAATTGTAACCTACAAAAATTGTAACCTACAAAAATTGTAACCTACAAAAATTGTAACCTACAAAAATTCAGTACACTTACTTTCTGGAGATGCCTCGTATGTCATGTAGCGATGATAGATTGTTTAATATAATATTGTTATAACCTGTGCAGCATCGTGTCCAGCATCTTGAAGTTCTCCGCGCTCCGGGTCACGAGCCACTCGGAGCAGTCGGCCTCCCCGACGCCCGTCTGGCTCGCCGCGACCGTTGCAGGCACGACGGAACAGTCGGCCGCATCCGTCGGGGCCAGCTCGCAGTGGGGACGGACGCTGACCGTCACCCAGCCGGCTGGAGAGAAGAAAAAATACATACTCAAATGAACGTTGTTGCACTCCTTTGTCGGATGCCAGCCGACATGGCTATATGTATGCTACAACCAGTGGCGTGCCTAGGGTCAACCAGTAAGGCAAGCCCGTCTGACTTTTTTGTGTTATAATATTAGCAGAGGGTCACGATAATGTACTCTTCCGGATTAAAAGAGTTTTATCTTTCTAAATTAGTTAATTTCAAATCCTATTTTAGGCGCATTTTAAATCTACACAAAAAATAATTTTCTGCGTCACCAAACTCGTGTACTTGCATAAAATAATAATGTATTTACAAATACTAAAACTAACTAACTAACTTACCATCACGCCGTCTCCCCGGAGGGGTAGGCAGAAAGAATGGAACGCCACACTGTTCTGTCCTGACATACGTCTCTCGCTTCCTCTACATTCATACATCTTGTCATGCACGCACGTCGATTTTTCCGACTCCTCACGTGACCGACATTCAATATTTGATTGATTTGATCGTGCCACGTTTTCCTCGGCCTTCCTCTATTTCTAGCTCCGTTCACGCCGTTTACATATACCTTCTTTACCATTCTGTCTTCACTCATTCTTTCCATGTGTCCAAACCATCTTAATGACCCTTTCCTTATTTTGTTCATAACACTTTCATTCGCACCACATTCACTTCTTATACTTGCATTTGTCACTCTATCATAAACAGATTTGCCACACATTCGTCTTAGAGATCTCATTTTTACTGCATTTATTCTACTTTGATCCTTCTTTTGCCAGTTCCATGCTTCACTTCCATACATAAGGGTCGGCACAAGAACACCATTGTGCACTGCCATCTTAGCTTTTTTGGATAGGCTTTTGTTTGCGATGACAACTTTAAGTGCACCATTTATTCTGTTGCCTGCCCCAACCCTTCTTTCAATATCCTTCAATATCCTTATAATAAATTTGTTAACACCGAAACACAAATTATAAATAAATGTTCGTAAAGAAATGACATAATCTTTCTTTTCATAACATTTCTGCACATAACGTAAATGACAGATAACATTCTGACAATAGAAATGAAGTTCGCGACACATCGAATAGTAACATACTTCAGAAAGAATAAAGCCCGGCTTCAAATCCATACAAAAAAATTGTAGATATCTTCTGGTATATATGCACCTAGCTATATGATTACAAGCCAAAAATACATAAGTGCGACAAAGACCCTTTTACATTTTGCAAACCCAATATGAAGCCCATCGAAAACCCGAAACAAAACATGTGGACGTAGGCGATTTCGCGGGCATCTCACCTACGGTACGTATGAGTGAAATAAAATACGGCGCGTATGAGTGGAACAAAACATACACTTAGGTCATTTCTGCGCATGTCAGCGGAGTCATTTACGTAACGAATTAAATCGCTTTGACTCACGCAAAAATTCAAAATATTATTTCATTCTTAGACGGCTCAAACGCGCAAAAAACATTGTTTTATTATAGATTTTTTAAGGCAAGCCCGGCTTTTCGGCTTGTATGGAAGTACCGCCAATGGCTAAAACTCATTTGTCGGCTGGCAGCCGACAACATAAGACTTGCGCGGTGTATTTTCACGCGCAAAACTTGACACGTGTCTTTTTTTTGTGATTATTCGTTAAAAAAACATTTAATTTCACGTTTTAATAAGATTTTGACTGTTTTCCGTTTTCATTTTACTATAAAATAATCCATGCAAATTCACATAACCTAAAATGGCGGGAACTTGGCGTGATACGTCATGCAGAGGAGCGTTTAGAGTACAAGCCCCACTTCATTGCGAAACTGGACAAAGGTTCTAAAGACTTTACTGTGTGCGGTAACAGAAAGATTCCAGGGGGAGGACGGAAAAAAACTTGGTCTCCATCCTGGAGATTGTTTTAGAAAGTACCATACTATGCAAAACTATAAGTAGTCCATAATGTTTTTTGTAAATTGTTTTTTAAACTAACTAACTAACTAACCATCACGCCGTCTCCCCGAAGGGGTAGGCAGAAAGAATGGACTGCCACACCTTTCTTTCCTGACATATTTCTCTCGCTTCCTCAACATTCATACATCGTGTCATGCACGCGCGTCGATTTCTCTGACTCCTCACATGGCCGACATTCAATATTTGATTTATTTGATCGTGCCACGTTTTCCTCGGTCTTCCTCTATTTCTGGTACCATTTACATCATTAACATATAATTTTTTTACCATTCTTTCTTCATTCATTCTTTCCATATGTCCAAACCATCTTAATGATCCTTTCATTATTTTGTTCATGACACCATCATTCGCACCGCATTCACTTCTTATATTTTCATTCGACACTCTATCATACACAGAATATCCACACATTCGTCTAAGAGATCTCATTTCTACTGCATTTATTCTACTTTCATCCTTCCTTTGCCAGTTCCATGCTTCGCTTCAATAAATTAATATTTTGACATTATTTAAATAAGAGTTGGCTGACAAACAATATCAAAAAATAATGGAGTTTACCATTGGGCAACATCCGATACATTGGCTTTCGCTACAAATGTCCTTAATTACTCCTCGTAGTATTTTCTAGTAGACACCAATTGCTGTAAAAAGTCAGCTGAACGAGGGACTCACCTTCCTCTTCGTGCTGGGGCGTGGTGGCTCCCGGCACGGCTGCGACCGTGAGGCCTCCGAGCCTCACGCGGCCGTAGTGGAAGTGGGCGCAGTCCTCGAGACGGGGGAAGCGCGGCCCGGCGGGGGGCGGGTCCCCCGGCGCGGGAAGTCCGGCCGGGGCGCTGCGGCTCATGGCCCCCGACCACGCCGACCAACCTAAAAATACAATTCATTAACGTAAGTCCCGGCAGGTCTAGGGATTGCATGAACGAAGCTGCTGAAATGGCACCGCTGCGTCCTATAACATTTTCGAGTAAGCGGTGAGTATGCTTGTTCATTTGTGTATGTACGAGGTCTGTTCAAAAAGTATCGCGAATTTTATATTTTTTCAAAAAGTATTTATTTATTCATGAATATCTATTTTGTCCCCTTCAAAGTAATTCCCCTCGGATATAATACATTTATGCCAACGTTTTTTCCAATCCTCGAAGCACTTAAAAAAATCATTTTTTGTGATCTTGTTCAGCTCCTCCTTCGATGCCGTCTTTATCTCCTCAATCGTGGCGTAGCGTCGTCCTTTCATGGGCCTCTTCAGTTTTGGAAACAGGAAAAAGTCACAGGGGGCCAGGTCTGGGGAATACGGTGGCTGCGGCACCATTACTGTGTTGTTTTTGGCCAAATATTCGCGCACAAGCAACGATGTGTGAGCAGGGGCGTTATCATGGTGCAAAAGCCAGTTTTTGTTCTTCCACAAATCCGGGCGTTTCTGGCGGATTGCTTCGCGCAAATTGCGCATAACTTGCAGGTAATATTCCTTATTGACCGTACTACCCTGTGGCAAGAACTCATGATGCACCACGCCCCTGCAATCGAAGAAAACTGTGAGCAAAACCTTCACGTTCGACCGAACTTGGCGCGCTTTTTTTGGTCTTGGCTCATGCGGCAGCTTCCATTGGGATGATTGAGCTTTGGTTTCCACGTCATAACCATAAACCCATGATTCGTCACCAGTTATGACCCTCTGGAGCACATTTGGGTCGTCACGGACCGAGTCCAACATCTCCTGAGCAATGTTAACGCGATGCTGTTTTTGGTCGAAATTGAGCAATTTTGGCACGAATTTCGCGGCGACCCGACTCATGCCCAAATCATTGGTTAAAATCGAATGGCACGAGCCAATCGATATGTTTAGGTCCTCAGCAACTTCTCTAACGGTGATTCGACGATTGGCTAATACTATTTTCTTCACTTTATCAATGTTTTCGTCTGTTGTTGACGTGCTCGGGCGTCCGGCACGCTCTTCGTCGTTCATATCTTCTCGGCCCTCTGAGAACATTTTGTACCACCGATAAACGTTGCTTTGGTCCAAGGTAGCTTCACCATATGCCACAGTCAACATTCGAAATGCGTCCGCGCACTTTATTTTGTTTTTCACACAAAATTTGATACAGATTCTTTGATCCATTTTTTGGAATAGGCAAAATCGAAGACGAGCCAAAACACATCCAAGCAAAACAGCTGTCAAAAATTAACTAAACATTCAAAATGGCCGACCTTGTCAGCATAAGTAAGGGACATGAGTACCAACATAACGCTACAAAAAAATCAAAAATCAAATATAAGTAGCCAGCGGAAATTCAAAATTCGCGATACTTTTTGAACAGACCTCGTATTAACAATATGTGCACCATCAAAAAAGAACATTATGTGTTAAATTATTTTTATATCATTGAATTATTTTTATATTTATTATATCATTGAATTATATCATTACTGGTTCTGATTTTAAAAAAATGGTTTGATTCATGTGGTGCTCCTGTAAATTTGGAGATATTTCGTGTATAAGTGAATTGTTTTGGTCAATTTGATTGTTGCCGCACTTTGTGATAGTTATTTGTGGCACGAAATACGTTTTCACTCTTCTGATGTTAAAATAATACAAGTATTTTCGTTTATAAAAATAATTTTGACAAGTGTAAAAATAAATTTTTCATTTGTTCCAATGACAATTTGAATAAATTCTTCAATCAAATTTTCAAGTTTTTGCTGGTGTTGGATTGTTTTGAGTGCCTAATTAAAATGAAAACAGTGGAATAAAAAATCAAATAAACACAAATGTCCGGATCGTCCAGCTGACGACAAGTGCACCATCTAAAAGAACATTATGTGTTAAATTATTTTTATGTGTTATTTTATTTTATATCATTGTATTTCAGATAATTTGTTTTAGATTTATTATGTAGACGTTGAATGATTGAAGTGTGCGCGGGAGATGCCTATTGGTGGCGATGAGGTTCGCAACCCATCACACCGCGTCTCTCGCGTTGGCGAAAAGAGAAGAATGGAGTGCAGTATCGATTAAAGTGTTGCAGTCCATTCTTTCTGTCTACCCTTTCGGGGAAACGACGTGATGGTTAGTGAGTGAGTGTTATATCATTGAATTTTATTTTATTTATTATGATTTATTTTGTGGATGTTAGACGATCGAAGTGTGCGCGGGAGATGTCTATTGGTGACGATGAGGTTCGCAACCCATCACACCGCGCCTCTCGCGTTGGCGAAAAGAGCAGGATGGAGTGCCGCATCGGTTAAAGTGTGACAGTCCACTCTTTCTGCCTACCCTTTCGGAGAGCCGGCGTAATGGTTAGTTCGTTAGTTAACAATCACTGTTTATTACCCTAGAATAGAAATATAGTATATAATGGAGTTCTAGTGCCAACCCTTATGTATGGTAGTAAAACTTGTAGCTGGCAAAAAAAAGATGAAAGTAGGATAAATGCAGTAGAAATGAGATCACTGAGGAGAATGTGCGGAACAGGTTCTGAAGTCAAGTAATTGCTGTCCACTCTTTGATGTTCCGCAGCCAGGACAGCTGCAACTACCAGCTCCCCGACGTCCCTTCACTTTACCCATTAATATCAGTTGAAGGAGGTGGTATTTTTCTCCCCTTAGCACATGACCCAAATATGAGACCTTTCTAATTTTCACACTGGACAACAGCTCTCTATTGGCTCTGGCTCTCTGCAGTACGTCTGCATTACTGACCCTATCGGTCCACGGTATACGCAGCATTCTGCGGTATATCCACATCTCAAGCGCTTCCAACCGGTTCATTACATTCACTTTCAGAGTCCAGGTTTCGCAGCCATATAATAAAACAGACCATATATAACATTTAATCATTCTTTGTCGGAGATTCGGGTTAAGTCTATCGTTGGAAAAGAAGGTTCTCATTTTATTAAATGCAGCTCGTGCAACTTCAATTCTGCATTTTATTTCAATGTCCGGGCCAAGCGCTTTAGTGATAATGCTGCCAAGGTATTTAAATTGGTCGAACATTTCAACATTTGCACCATTCAGTTGCAGAGTGGATGAAGAATAGTTAAGTCGTCCAAATGTCATCCATTTGGTCTTCTTAACGTTGATTTTTAAACAACATTTTGAATGTATACAAATTCTTGTAGACAAATACTGGATTTTACCCATTGCGGATAATTTTTTTTTATTTTTATAAGGATAAGTTGTATCTCAATAGAGACGAAGATGTAAATTGTTTTTCTGGGAACAGAATGTGGTGGCCGAGGCGCTTACAGGACTTATGACCTGTCATTGGTTTGGTTGAGCGATCGCTTTATGTTTAACAACATTCCCCATTCTGCCCTTCTTATGACCACCACATTTGACAATTTTTTGGAACTTGTATATATGCTAGAATCCCACGCTTATCTTTACATTTTTTTTCCACTCTACACTAAGACAAGTAAGGTCACAGGTGGATAGGGCTGCAGCGGTTGCAGGCTGCCTGAAAGATGTCATATGGAGAAACAAGGACATGAGGACTGACAGCAAGGTACGCATCTATAAGACCTGTGTGCGACCAATCCTCACATATGGCATTGAATCGAGGGCAGACACTGTCAAGACAAAGAGCATGCTCAGGACAACCGAGATGAAAGCACTCCGCGCTATAGCTGGCAAGACCCTACGTGATCGAGTTAGGAATACAGCAATCCAAGAAATCTGCGAGGTCGAAGATGTGGTCAGATGGGGACGTCAAAGACGGCGATACTGGCATCAACACGTAGAAAGTATGAGCTCAAATAGGATACCACACATAGCTCTCCATGGAACGCCAAACGGACAACGCCGACCAGGAAGACCCCCGAAACGGTGGAGAGAAAGCTGGAGTTCAGCGTCTCAAGA
Source organism: Lepidostoma basale (assembly GCA_022606425.2). Lineage (NCBI taxonomy): Eukaryota > Metazoa > Arthropoda > Insecta > Trichoptera > Lepidostomatidae > Lepidostoma > Lepidostoma basale. Next base: position 190,573 of record JAHDVF020000849.1, on the reverse strand, counting down.
GAACCCGCCTGAAATAACAGACTCCTGAGTCTACCAAAAGTAAAGAAGAAGACTCTACACTAGCGTCATCTATTAAGATTGGGAAGCATTTTAAATCCCAGATCCTCTTTTGTATATCAATTTTTATGAGTTCTTGAAGATCACATACCCCTTTTTTGCCATTTGTTCTTTCCGCGTGTCCATTAATCGTTTTAATTATTTAATACGGAGTTTCAGATTCAAGAAACAACAAATAGATTAAGGAAACTCACCGCTCGTGTCATTGTCGGTGTCAGTCTGATAGTCCAGGCTGTACTCCTGCATGGACCTCCTCTCCACGTCTCCAGAGAAGTGGACAGACCTGGAAGACAAACAAAAAAAATCAAATATACTGCACAATAAATAATATGGAAGGCACATCACACACCAGAAATATCTCAATAGAGACGAAGACGCAAACTGGAAACTGAATATGGATGATCAAGGTGTTTACAGGACTTATGACCTGTCATTGGTTGGGTTAAGCGCACGCTTTATGTAATTACAACATTCCCCATTCCACCTTTGTTATTATGATCATGCATGACAAATTTTGGAAGATGTATATATACTTCAAATCCATATCTATCTTCACGTGTCAGTTTTAATTGTCCATCTATGTAGATTTGATTGCACTTGTGAATCTATTCAAGATTAACCTATACAACCGACCCACTAACGCCATCTATGGAGAATGATTTTCAGCATTTAGCAAACTACCTTATTAACACAATGCGAAGGCTGTCGCGTGTTAACGTATTGTTAGAAGCCGCCAGGAGTATTATTCCATTCTATATGCCAAAGAATTGACCAGAATAATTACAAATATTTGTGAATGTAAACATTACTACCCCTTTGGGGAGACGGTGTGATGGTTAGTTAGTTAGGACGCAGCGCAGCCCATTCGTCGCTAGGCCCATCCTCCATCCATGTGGAACCGACGTTAACTTATATTTATGAATGGAGAAAAGCAAGCTTTGAGCAATAGAAACAATTAAGTGTTCCGTTAAAAGTTCTGAAATAATTATTTTAAAGTTTCATTTCTAAGGATTGATGTGCAGGAATGTATATTAACAAAGCTAAGATGGCAGTACACAATGGTGTTCTTGTGCCGACCCATATATTGAAGTGAAGCATGGAACTGCAAAAGAAGGATGAAAGTAGAATAAATGCAGTAGAAATGAGATCTCTAAGACGAATGAGTGACAAATCTGTATATGATAGAGTGACAAATGCAAGTATAAGAAGTGAATGTGGTGCGAATGAAAGTGTTATGAACAAAATAAGGAAAGGGTCATTAAGATGGTTCGGACACATGGAAAGAATGAGTGAAGACAGAATGGTAAAGAAGGTATATGTAAACGGCGTGAACGGAGCTAGAAATAGAGGAAGGCCGAGGAAAACGTGGCACGATCAAATAAATCAAATATTGAATGTCGGTCACGTGAGGAGTCGGAGAAATCGACGTGCGTGCAATGTAGAGGAATCAGGAGAAGTGCGTCAGGACAAACCAGTGTGGCGTTCCATTCTTTCTGCCTACCCCTCCGGGGAGACGGCGTAATGGTAAGTTAGTTAGTTAGTTATATTAACATCTTTGCCAGTTCTTGGGATGCGACTTGGGCCTTTTTAAAGTGGTAGTTTCCCGTTGCTTTCCACACTTGTATACAGCAGGTTATCTGAACCCAATAAGTGCATACATTGAATATTGATGAAGTAATAGAGACCTGTGGTATACGGGCAGCGGTTCTGGCTCCGAAGGCGCCAAGGAGATGGACTGACAGGACATGGCGGATCCTCGGCCCGCCGGGGAGCCCTGAAAGGAGCAAAACATATCCTCCTTTAATTATGTAAAACAACCATGACATCTTTTCAAGTAAGAGATAAAACGAACGAAAAACATTTAGGCCACTCATTTGGACGTACTTCGATAACGTATAGAATTCGCCGATTCTATATAAAAATGATTAAGATACTTCAATAACATAGAGAATTCACCGATTCTATATAAAAATGATTAAGATACTTCAATATCGTATAGAATTCGCCGATTCTATACACAAATGATTAAGATACTTCAATAACGTATAGAATTCGCCGATTCTATATAACAATGATTAAGATAGCGTATAGAATTCGCCGATTCTATATAAAAATGATTAAGATAACGTATAGAATTTGCCGATTCTATATAAACGTGATTAAGATATTTCAATAACCTATAGAATTCGCCGATTCTATATACAAATGATTAAGAAACTTCAATAACGTATAGAATTTGCCGATTCTATATAAACGTGATTAAGATATTTTAATAACGTATAGAATTCGCCGATTCTATATAAAAAAAACATATAAAGATACTTCAAAAACGTATAGAATTCGCCGATCCTATCTAAAAATGATTCAGATTCTTCAATAACATAGATTCGCCTATATTCAATAACGTATATAATTCGTCAATTCTATTAAAAAAAAATGTTTTTGATACTTATATTACTATCTCTTCGAATCTATACATAAAAAAATACTTTAATTACGTATAGAATTCACCGATTCTATATAAAAATGATTAAAATAACTTATAGAATACGCCGATTCTATATAAACGTGATTAAGATATTTCAATAACGTATAGAATTCGCAGATTCTATAAAAAAAGTAACAACAACGTACAGCATTCGCCAATTCTATATAAAAATAAATATGAAGATACTTCAATAACGTATAGAGTTCGCTGATTCTATATAAAAATGATTAAGATACTTCAATGACATATAGAATTCACCGATTCTATACATAAATACTTGAATAACGTATAGAATTTGCCGATTCCATATAAAAATGATTAAGATACTTCAATAACGTATAGAATTCACCGATTCTATAAAACAAATATATTTAGATACTTCAATAACGTATATAATTCGTCAATTCAATAAAAAAATTATTTAGATACTTCAATTACGTATAGAATTCTTCGATTCTATACCTAAAAAACAAATACTTTTATTTCGTATAAAATTCGCTGATTCTAAAGGCCGTGCCACACTGTTGTAAACAAGCTCTCCACATGGAATGCGTGTTTAAACGGTGGATCCACACGCATACTATGCGCGTCCGTCCACAAAGGTTGTTGAAGGTCAAACGAATTTTGGTTTCAAACAAGTGTCTACACAGTTTTAAACCGCCGGTGGAGAGCTTGTTTAAAACAGTGTGGCACGGCTTTAAACATAAAAAATGTTATAATGACGTCACGCGTATTTATATATGTGACGTCATTATCGCAAAAAAAGGATCGTCATACAATCGGGCAACAGTTCTTAAATATATTATTATATAATGCAACTATTATGTCTAAAAAAGGTGGGGTAACATCGAGGAAAGCACGTCAATTTTACCTGCACTTGAAGGCATGCGATCGTATCGGAACAGCCGCCGAAGACCTTCTTCATCTTCAACACATTCTTTTCACATTTTATGTGGTAAGACACTTGGCCTCTGAGCCATGGAGGCGAAACTTTTAAGTCACGCAAAACATCATCTTAACCGGTGCTGCGTAGCTGGTACACATTGCTTCTAATAATTTTGATATCTCTAACTAACAATCACGCCGCACACTGGATCCATTTGGCAAAAACAGGGACTTAGGGGTCGAAGTCCGATTTTTACCCTGATTTTTTTTAAATTAGGTCCTTTGTGTGATTCCAAACCACTTTTACATTTGAACTTTTCTTGATATAACTGCTAATTTCCAAGAAAATAAATGTTATTGTTTTTTTTTGTATGAAGCAAAACTGATTTTTTCAATTATTTCGGAATCAGGTGGATACGTCAAAACCAAACTTAGTAAGGATTATAGAGGACATAATCTTCTACATTACTTGTTACGACATCTATTTCATATCTCTGCCCGTTTAAAAGCAGCAGACATTATAATTTTAATTAATTGTTACGAGTATAAAGTGGTTTCGGATATTTTGTTAGATACATAAATATGCTAAAATCACTCCATTCTTTTGTAAAGGAACGCGATGATAATTTATGCATTTAACAAAAAATCCGAAACCACTTTATACTCATAATAATTAATTAAGATTTATAATGTCTGCTGCTTTTAAACGGGCAGAGATATGAAGTAGATGTCGGAACAAGTAATGTAGAAGATTATGTCCTCTATAATCCTTACTAAGTTTGGTTTTGACGTATCCACCTGATTCCGAAATAATTGCAAAAATCAGTTTTGCTTCATACAAAAAAAACAACAACATTTTTTTTTCTTCGAAATTAGCAGTCATATCAAAAAAAGTTAAAATGTAAAAGGGGGTTGGAATCACACAAAGGACCTAATTTAAAAAAATCATAGCAAAATTCGGAGTTCGACCCCTAAGTCCCTGTTTTTGCCAAATGGATCCAGTGTGCGCTGTCTCCCCGAAGGGTAGCCATAAAGAATGGACCGCCACAATATTTATTTGCTGACGTACTTATCTCGATTTCTCAACATTCATGCATCGTGTCATACACGCACGTACGCGGCCGATATTAAAAAACAATATTTGTTTGATTTGATCACGCCACGTTTTCCTCTATTTCTAATTCCGCTACACATACTTTCTTTTTTGTCCCTGATAGATTTCTCCGACAGCACAGATTGTTTTACCTACCGGCCGCCAGAACCAATCTGCCTCTGGTGACACCGGTGGGAAGAGCAATTAGTCTGCTGAACGCGATCTCCTCGGAGATCGACGTGTTTCATATTAGGAGACAAATACTCTTGACTTTAGAGAGTATAATGTATTCCTAATGTCGAACCATTTCCATGCGTTCCTGGTATTATATATTTATTATGTTTTACCTGTTCTCAATAGATGCCTTAAACTATTATATAATTGTTGTTTGTGATATCTTTTGAGAAAATAAACTGATTTGAATTTGGATAGTGATATGGATGGATGGAAGCGGCAATGGATGCGAGAGGCCTACGTTCAGCAGTGGATTATAGACCGCTGATGATGAATGATGATGTCGATACGCACGTGGTTGTTCTTTCTTTCAAAAATGGTTACTTTTGCATGACATAATTCTTGGTAAATAACCTCCCTACGAACCAATAACCCTGTGTAACACGCGCGCACTTTTTTGAACGCCGTTCTTTACTGAATCTACAGCAGATGGCAAAGCCGCTGTTTTTCCAGTCGAGCGAGCAAGTAGGATACGAGGGTGATGTTTTTTTTTAACCGTCGCGTTGCCATGTGGTCAATTGAGTTTCCACTGCCAATTTAAAGTTGATTTTCTTAAAACCTATGGACCCTAATATTATAAAAAAATTGTAATTCTCCATTGAAGTGTTCTCAATATTTCGTAATAAAAAAAGCAAAAAATTACTTCCTTCATCCCAAAAAAAAAAAATTTTTAAGACTGCCCTCACCTTCATTCGTGTTAAGGTAGAATTTGTTTTGCTAATATTTACAACTTTATCAAAAGTGACAAATACTTACTCGCTGTTTTGAACGTATTATAAATTATATCTTTGGCCTTTTCAATAGGTACGTAATAATACCGACTGTGGACGGAAACGCAGCACGCAACTTAATAATATCAGAACTGTGAAAATATTAACACTTTACCAAAAGGGACAAATATTAATACGTACTCGTTGTCTTGAACGTAGTATACATTTTGCCTAGGTGCCTTTATCATACGTAAAATTATAGCGCCACGGCGCGGCGGGGCGAGACAAGTTCATACTTGGTGTCAGTTGTTCACATGCTGTCTCCGCATTCTATATCAGAAATCGCATGGTTCCAGAAAAAAATTAATAATGATATGTTTTTCAAATAATCCATGTATGTTATAGATATCGATCTATTCCTAATGAAATTCCCTACAAGATGACGTAAATTAAATTTTGATTCATCGAGTCATATGCTTGATATTTAGATAAAGTTAGCGGTAAACTGAATTGACCACATGGGAGCGAGCGTTTTGTTTTGAACACGGTACGTTAAGGGTTAAAGTCGAAACCGTTAATTTAAGTACTTGGACACTTGTCCGCTATGCATGCAATTCACGTCTACTCGTGTGGACCCAACTTTAGTATGTTAAATATTTTAATAACTTGAAAGCGAAAACGGCCGTTCACAGTGGAGTTCTGGTCTCAACCCTAATTCTTATTATTTTGTTGAATCGCTCTTTACATCATGACAGCATGGGCCAAATCGATGTAAAGGGTATTATAGCTATCATAGTGATTCTCGTGACATGTGATAGGTAACTAATCTATCGCCATTTTACTGTCACGTGAATTTGAGTATTTGTCTTCTGAACGTACTTTCACGAATATGAAAGACATCGATCTCCGAAGCGATCATGTTCAGCAGTTTGATTGCTCTCTCCACCGGCATCACCAGAGGCAGGATGGTTCTGCATGCTGAGAGATAAAACAGTCTGTGAGGACGCTGTTGAAGACAACCATCCGGAACATAAAGATGGATAGCCTCCAAGATGACGGAATTCTCAAAGAATCCCCTGATAAGTCTGAAGAAATGGGTAAGTGTGCACCCATCCCTTCTTATCTGTAAACTATTGGTCCCCAGCATGCCCAAGAGGAATGCAGTGGGATAGAGCCACGGATAGCTACCAAACTCCCTCATGTAGAGATATCTCATAAATCTTTTCTGAACCCTCTCTAACATGAGTGAGTATCTCGCCTCGTGGGGACTCCATATCACCGAGCCACACTCGAGCCGGCTCCGGACCAATGAGTTATACAAAATTCGCAAAACATAGGGATTCCTGAAAACTTTACCAGTTAGTTGGGAGAATAACTCCCAACATTTTCAGTGCAACTCCACATATTGTCTCGATGTGAGTATGGAAAGTCAGCCTACTTTCATAAACAATACCCAGTAATCCTCTTCAGATTGTCAGTCCAGCGGGCTGTGGGACGTCCAACTCTGCAGAATCCTGTGCGCGGTCTCCACTCCAGAACCCGTCTCCCCCATGGGTCGTCGGTTCTCCGACAGATATGGCCAGCCCACCGCCACTTCAGCCCGCCCATCCTCAGAGCCACCTCAGTCACCTTGGTTTGTTGTCGAATAAATTCGTTTCTAAATCTTTCCCTCAAGGTTATTCCGAGCATGGCTCTTTCCATGGCGCGTTGGGCGACCTTCAATATGTAGACTAGACCTTTTGTCAGTGTCCACGTCTGGGCTCCGTACGTCATGACTGGCAAGACGCACTGGTTGAAGACTTTAGTCTTGAGGCATTGTGGTATTTTAGGGGTGAGAACATGGCGTAATTTTCCAAAGGCCGCCCAACCCAACTGAATTCTTCGAACGGCTTTTCTACCCAGTTGTACGATTTGGCCAAGATATGTATATTCTTGTACCACTTCGAGAGCCGACCCATCGACGGTTACTGATAGCGTATCGACAGCAAGATCAGAATTAATAAGAAATGCGTGCGACCTATCATGACGTACGCTGTAGAGACGCGGGCCGACACTGTATCATCCAAAGGTCTGCTAAGAACATCTGAGATGAAGGTCCTAAGATCAATTACTGGAAAAACTCTCCGAGATCGTGTCCGCAACGTAGACATAAGAAAAGCTTGCGAAATAGAGGATATCGTTCAGTGGAGTAGATCCAGAAGAAGATACTGGAGGGACCATGTATCCCCTCCGGACACCGCCCACCTGGAAGACCGCCTAAGAGATGTAGGGACAGCTGGACCTCATCATCCCACGAGACATGATTTCTGTGTCACAGATCGTCAGATCTATTAAAAGAAGATTTTTTTTAATTTATCGAGGTCATTTTAAAAATTAGGTTGGTCATGTTAGAAGTCGGAGGAATCGACGTGCGTGTATGACTCGTTGTATGAATGTGGAGGAAGCTAAAGAGGTTTGCCAGGATAGAGTAGTGTGGCGGTCCATTCTCTCTGCCTACCCCTGCGGGGAGACGGCATGATGGTTTGTTTGAAGTTTAAAAAAGCTGTTGGCCATTATTAAACATATTTTTTTCTTAATAGTGAACATATGAAGCCTGCGTTCTGCCAGTTGGTACTTATGGTCTTGCAACTGTTACATTGTCCAAACAAAGTGCCGAGAAACTACGAGTGACCCAAAGAGCCATGGAAAGAGCCATATTAGGAATAAGCCTAAGAGACAGAGTCAGAAACGATACGATAAAAGAAAAAACAAAGGTCACTGACATCATCCACCGGGTGGCGACTCTAAAATGGCAATGGGCAGGTCACGTAGCCAGAAGCTAAGACGAAAAGTGGACAAGAAGACTGCTGACTTGGAGACCGTGGACGGCAAAGAGAAGTGCAGGGCGACCGCAACTACGGTGGAAGGATGATCCGAACAGACATATCGGAATGAACTGAATGCAGTCTGTACAAGACAGAGTGACGAGGAAACGAATGGAGGCTAGTACATTTAAAACGTGGAAACGTTTTAAATGTACTATTATAGCTTTATTAGAGTTTATGGAAATGCCATGTTTCGCCTTTCTAAGGCGCATTATCAAATGTTGACTAGAAAATTGACGCTTTCTTTCGTATTAATGAAATCTCTTAAACTAATGTGTATGTATGATAGAGTGTCAAATGCAAATGTAAGAAGTGAATGCAATGCGAACGAAAGTATTATGAACCAAACAACGAAAGAGTCATTAAGATGGTTTGGACACATGGAAAGAATGAAATAAAAGAAAAAAATCAAATATAATGTATATGTAGGTGATCCACATAAGTGGACTTCGACGCTGAACCAGCATATTTCATGATGAAATATATTACACGAATAACCGAAAACGTTTGACTCAGGACCTACTTATCAAAACTGATGAGTCGAGGGCCCAGATTTATTCAGTTTGGTCACTAGGTCACTAGAGCAGAGCATCGTGTGAAAATGGAAGCAAAGCATATAAAAGCGGTACATCCGACCACCATGGACAGTATGCCTTCTTGCGACTTCAAACCGACACGAGTCTACGCCGTCAAGTCTACGTACGAGAAACCACCGACCCTCCTACCGAGCTACGCAACCGTCTACACTGCTACGCCACGTAACTTCCGACGAGTCTTCGCTCCCGCCGATTGACGCTACTGCCCAGCGAGCCATCAGCCCCAGCTGCTATCGACGTCCAGGCGCACGCTCCATCACGAGTACATAATACTGTTAACGTATGATTACTTGTGACCTGCAATAAACGCTGAAACCTCCACTGCTTTTAACTCTCACCACATCCCCAAATATACGCTGTAAACAAAACAAGAAATAAAAGAAAAACTAAAGAAAACGTGACGTGATCAAATCAATCAAATATTAGATGTCGTTCACGCGAGGAGTCGGACAAATAAACGTGCGTGCATGACACGACGTTTGAAAGTAGAGGAATCGAGAGAGGTTTGTCAGGACAGAATAATGTGGCGGTCCAATATTTCTGCCTATCCCTCCGGAGATGGTTAGTAAGTTAGTTAAATTACTAAATTCAAAAGCGTCGAATATAAAACACAAGTATTTTGTTTCACTTGAATCGTCGTTCTTTTGTTTCATTCGAATTATTTGCACAAAAAATCATAATTATTACTCTTATTTTGACTTTTGATACATTATAAACAATCACAAACGTAAGAAAAATAAAGCACATACATATTTTGCTTTTCACTCTAATCGCTGATATTCATTTGTTTTACAGCGTCCTATCGAAATACGAACAATAAAAAAATAACACAAATTTAAGATATCTATGTATGTAAAATCAAAAACAGTTTTTAACACAGCACAGACGAATATGTTATTGTTAAAAATCCGATAATTTTCGGAAGAAATTTAATGTTTCAACGCGCGTCGAAGGTTTAACGTTTTAACTATATAGTTTATTATTATATTTTTGACCGATTGATGATAAGCGAGTTAGAAAATCGTAATCCACAAAACCAATAAATACTTTCACATCTTGACAGATGAGTGCCGGCGCGCCCAAATAGACGAATTTTTCTAGGTTATGTGGGGAATATTCCCCAGTATTGTTACGTCCCCGGGGCGAGGGTGGGAAAACGCTTTTTCCCCATTAATAGGGAAATGCAAAGAGTGGGGTACTTTCGAATTTATTTTTAACTAACCAACTAACTTACCATCACGCCGTCTCCCCGGAGGGGTAGGCAGAAAGAATGGACTGCCACACTGTTCTGTCCTGACATACTTAAGTGTGGCAGTCCATTCTTTCTGCGTACCCCTCCGGGAGATGGCGTGATGGTTAGTTAGTTATATTTATTTAAATACAGTGCTTTAAAAAAATCAATTCTTCTTCTTCTTCAGCCTGTATTGACCGTCCACTCCTGGACGTAGGCCTCCTCTCGCATTTTCCATTCTCTTCTATTCTGAGCGATCCGCATCCAGGCACTTCCCGCACTTCTCCGGACATCGTCGCGCCAACGCAACTGTGGGCGCCCAACTCCACGCTTTGCCGTCCTTGGCCACCAGCACAGCAGTCGCCTTGTCCACTCTTCATCTGGAGCGCGAGCGACATGTCCCGCCCATCGCCACTTGAGGGTTGCGGCCATCTTGATAACATCGGAAACCTTTGTCCTGACTCTTATGTCCTCATTTCTGAGTCTGTCCCGTAAACTGATACCCAACATGGCTCTCTCCATTGCTCTCTGAGTGACTCTTAGCTTGTTGGCACTTTTTTGTGACATTGTGACTGTCTCAATACCATAAGTGAACACTGGCAGGACACAGGCATTGAACACTCTCCTTTTTGAGTTGATGGGGATTTTCGGATTTTTCAAAATGTGACCAAGATTTTTGAATGCTGCCCAGCTTAGTAAAAAAATCAATTAAAATAATTATCAATTAAAATAATAATAATAAAAAAATCAATTAAAATGATAATACAGGTATAAGTATACACTCTCAAATATTTGTTCTTCAAATATTCTGGTCAAATTCTTTGGCATATAGAATGGAATAATACTCCTAGCGGCTTCTAACAATATGTTAGGCGACAGCCTTCGCATTGTGTTAATAAGGTAGTTTGCTAAATGCCGAAAATCATTCTCCATAGATGGCGTTAGTGGGTCGGTTGTATAGGTTAATCTTGAAAAATTCACAAGTGCAACCAAATCTTCATAGATGGCTGACTGAAACTGACACGTGAAGATAGATATGGATTTTGAAGTATATATACATCTTCCAAAAATTTGTCATGCATGATCATAATACCAAAGGTGGAATGGGGAATGTTGTAATTACATAAAGCGTGCGCTTAACCCAACCAATGACAGGTCATAAGTCCTGTAAACACCTTGATCATCCATGTTCAGTTTCCAGTTTGCGTCTTCGTCTCTATTGAGATACAACTAAAAATTAAAATAATTATATTAAATAAAAAAATCACGGCCCTTCGACTTCAGCTTCAGTTAGTATCTTCCGGAAGGGTTAAACAGCTGTGTGGCCGTGTTGGGTTAGGTCAGTTTCGCCCACTTAAGTCGAGTCCACCTCGGGTTCGATACCCCGGGCGGGCGGTGCGAGCCACATCGGCGCCGCGGATACGAGCGGCGCAATTGACGAGTAAAAGAGAGTGACGCGGTGAAAGTGTGGCATTGGGGACGCCGTCTGGCTAGCGTTTCAACGGTGCTGAACGCCATTCAATCACAGTTGAATCATTTCGATTGAACAGCAAAAAAAAATATATATATATATAGTGTTTTGTTCAAAAAACTAACTAACTAACCAACTTACCATCACGTCGTCTCCCCGAAGGTGTGGGCAGAAAGAATAGACTGACACTCTTTTCTTTCCTGACATATTTCTTTCGCTTCCTCTTCCCATACATTCAATATTCGATTCATTTGATCGTGCCACGTTTTCCTCGGTCTTTCTCTATTTCTGGTTCCATTAAAATCGTTAACATATATTTTTTTTACCATTCTTTCTTCATTCATTCTTTCCATATGTCCAAACTATCTTAATGATCCTTTCATTATTTTGTTCATAACACTATCATTCGCACCGCATTCACTTCTTATATTTTCATTCGACGCTCTATCATACACAGAGTATCCACACATTCGTCTAAGAGATCTCATTTCCACTGCATTTATTCTACTTTCATCCTTCTTTCGCCAGTTCCATCCCTCGCTTCCATACATAAGGGTCAGTAGAAGAACACCATTGTGCACTGCCATTCTAGCTTTTTTTGATAGGTTTTTGTTTGCGATGACAACTTTAAGTGCACCATTCACTCTGTTGCCTGCCCCAACCCTTCTTTCAATATCCCACTCCACTGTAAACATACTACCTAAATACACGAACTCACCTACTTGCTCCAAATTTTCACCATTCACGATTTCATGATTTCTTCTTTTTCAAAAATTATTATCATTACCTTGGACTTATTAACATTCATTATCAGATCATTTCGCATGCATACCTCATACATACTATTCACCAGGACTTGTAGTTCATACTCGTTGTCTGCAAGTAGGTCAGCGTCATCCGCATAAGACACTCCGCTTTGTGATTTGTTATAATTATGATAATATTGATCACAGATATGAGACATAGATAAGCCTATGATGATGCCAGTAGGAAGAGCAATTCGGACGTTGAATCTAATCATCTCGGATTTGGACATTTTCAGTATCAGTGAGGCGGTGTTCATAAAAAATATTTTACAAATTCTGGAAAGAGTCGTCGACCGACGTCGACTTCAATAAAGTGATTTGGTTTATTTTCTTTTGACAATAGGATCAACACGGAGGTGTGCTAGAATCAATACGATTGAAATGGAAATGGAACCGCACAGACGGCGCCGACCAATAATATTGGTCTCCCAGCTGACTGGGAGAAAATTTAAATTATGAATCATGGTAAATGGCGGAAAGACGGCGCGATCTAAAGAAATTGGAACATTTCTAATATCCTAGCTGGTTGAATCACCACCGCAGAGTTTCTCCGCAGCGGTAGGCAGTATGAAAGTCCACGACACTCTTATATCTCCTTCAGCCTTTCGCTCCACTGCTGGATATACGCCTCTTACATATTTCTCCACTCAAATCAAATCAAATCAGTTTATTATCTCTAGAGACATTACAAAGTAAGGTTTAAGGCATCTATTGTGAGCCATTAAGAATGCATTTAAACATAATTTACAATTAACAACAATTTGGAGCAAGTAGTTGAGTTCGTGTAATTAGGTAGTATGTTTACAGTGGAGAGAAATATTGAAAGAAGGGTTGGGGCAGGCAACAAAGTGAATGGTGCACTTAAAGTTGTCATCGCAAACAAAAAACCTATCCAAAAAAGCTAGAATGGCAGTGCACAATGGTGTTCTTCTACCGACCCTTATGTATGGAAGCGAAGCATGGAACTGGCAAAAGAAGGATGAAAGTAGAATAAATGGAGTAGAAATGAGATCTCTTAGACGAATGTGTGGATATTCTGTGTATGATAGAGTGTCGAATGAAAATATAAGAAGTGAATGCGGTGCGAATGATGGTGTCATGAACAAAATAATGAAAGGATCATTAAGATGGTTTGGACATATGGAAAGAATGAATGAAGAAAGAATGGTAAAAAAAATTATATGTTAACGATGTAAATGGAACCAGAAATAGAATCGTAAGACCGAGGAAAACGTGGCACGATCAAATAAATCAAATATTGAATGTCGGCCATGTGAGGAGTCGGAGAAATCGACGCGCGTGCATGACACGATGTATGAATGTTGAGGAAGCGAGAGAAATATGTCAGGAAAGAAATGTGTGGCAGTCCATTCTTTCTGCCTACCCCTTCGGGGAGACGGCGTGATGGTTAGTTAGTTATGTTTTCTGAGGGTAGCCTCACTATCGTGGAAGATGTCCACATCCGAAGAGATGCGGTTTAGAAGGATTATTGCCCTGCCCACGGGCATAACCTTAGGCAAATTGGTTCTACACAGTGGCAGGTGAAATAATCTATGTTGCCTTTGTCGCAGATAATTGTCAGGGACAAACAAAGTCAAGTCATTCAAAATATCCGAGTTATGTATTCGACCACGAATCAGTTGAAAAAAATGAACACCCAAATGGATAGTTCGTCTAATTTCCAATGATTGGTAGTCCAGCATACCCAGCAAGAAATCAGTTGGGTACAGCCAGGGGTAATAATCGTTTTCTTTGAGGTACAAAAAACGCAGGAACTTTTTTTGTACCTTTTCAATCAACGGGCAATATTTAGTTTCATGTTAGGAATAAGCCTAAGAGACAGAGTCAGAAACGATACGGTGAGAGAAAAAACAAAGGTCACTGACATCGTCCACCGGGTGGCAACTCTAAAATGGCAATGGCCAGGTCACGTAGCCAGAAACTCGGATGAAAAATGAACAACTTGGAGACCGTGGACGGCATAGAGAAGAGCAGGGCGACCGCAACTACGGTGGAAGGATGACTTGAACAGACATGTCGGAATACCTGTATGCAGTCTGCACAATACGGAGTGGCGTGGGGAGGAGGCCTTTGTCCATGAGTGGATGATATTGTATTAAATACTTAAGATATGATCTTCTTCTTCTTCTTCTTTGCTAGCCTTCTTCCCTCCACTGCTGGATATAGGCCTCTTCCAATTTCTTCCACTCGTCTCTATCCTGTCCCTTTTGCATCCAAGATTTTCCAACCCTATATGATATTGAAATGAAATGCCTCTATAATAACGCCACAATGTCCGTTCAAATCCAAAACCAGAAGACCAAACCGATTGAGCTGCAACGGGGAGTCAGACAAGGGGATGTGATATCTCCGAAGCTGTTCACTTGTGCTTTGGAAGATATATTTAAAACTTTGGACTGGTCTGAACGTGGCCTCAACATAAATGGCGAATACATGTCTCACCTTCGTTTTGCGGATGACATTGTTATTCTGGCGGAATCTGCTGGGCATCTAGAAGGCATGCTAGATGAACTGAACACTGCATCCAGACGAGTGGGTCTCGGGATGAATTTGGACAAGACGAAAGTCATGTATAATGAACATATTATCCCGGGATCAGTAACCGTCGACGGGTCGGCTCTCGAAGTGGTACAAGAATACCCATATCTTGGCCAAATCATACAATTAGGACGAAACAATTTCGAGAAAGAAGCCAACCGAAGAATTCAGTTGGGTTGGGCAGCCTTTGGGAAATTACGCCATGTTTTCACTTCCAAAATACCACAATGCCTCAAGACTAAAGTCTTCAACCAGTGCGTTTTGCCAGTCATAACATACGGAGCCGAGACGTGGACATTGACAAAAGGTCTAGTCTACAGATTCAAGGTTGCCCAGCGCGCCATGGAAAGAGCCATGCTTGGAATAACCTTGAGGGATAGATTTAGAAACGAATTTATTCGACAACAAACCAAGGTGACTGAGGTGGCTCTACGGATAGGCGGGCTGAAGTGGCGGTGGGCTGGCCATATCTGTCGGAGAACCGACAGCCGATGGGGAAGACGGGTTCTGGAGTGGAGACCGCGTACAGGATTCCGTAGAGTTGGACGTCCCCCTGCCCGCTGGACCGACGATCTGAAGAGGATTGCTGGACATGGATGGATGGGAGCGGCAATGGATAGGGGGCGGTGGAGGGCTTTGGGAGAGGCCTACATTCAGCAGTGGATGACAGACGGCTGATGATGATGATGATGATGATGATGATATGATATTGTATATAATATCAGGAACGCATTAGAGATGGTTCCACTGCAAGAAGACAAGATAATCTCTAAAGTCAAGAGTATTTGTCTTCTGAACGTACTTTCACTAATGTGAAAGACGCCGATCTCCGAATCGATCGTGTTCAGCAGTTTGATTGCTCTCCTGACATCACCAGAGGCAGGATCGTTCTGCATGTTACGAGATAAAACAGTATGCTGACGATGTCGAAGATAACCATCCGGAACACCAAGATGGACACCCTCCAAGATGACGGAATTCTCAAAGAATCCACTGATAAATGTGAACCAATCTGTTGACTATTGGTCCCCAGCATGCCCAAGAATAATGCAGTGTAGTAATCACATCTCTACCGCATTTATTCTGCTCCCATCCTTCTTCTGCCAGTTAAATGCTTAGCTTCCATAGGGGTTGCAACTAGAACTCCATTGTGAACGGCCGTTTTTGCTTTCATTGATAAATTATTGTTAATCATGAAAATGTTTTTGATACACCTTCATTACTTTACCATATTCTGTTTTCTTCCTTGTAATAGACCTATGTGGTCTGTTCTCCAGAGTGTTGCTCCTCCTGTGAGGTAGACTCCCAGCTGTCCTTCCATCTTTTAAGAGGTCTTCCACGAGGACGAGTCCCATGAGGCTGATTATGCAATGCAATATAGGAGAGTCTGGTGGTGTCCATTATTTGAACATGACCTTCCCTTTTTCGCTGTCTGCTCCATCTTATAATATCCTCAACCTCAAATATCTATTTTATTCGGTGTTCCTCACGCGATCTCTCAGTGTCTTGACTGCTATCGTTCTTAGTGTCTTCATCTCGGAGGTTCACAAAACTTGTTTAGTCCTTACTGTGTCTGCCCTTGCTTCGACGCCATATGTTATTATTGGTCTTACGCATGCTTTATAGATTCTCATCTTACTCTTAATGGCCATGTCTTTGTTTTTCCATATTGTGGATTGTAGAGCCTCAGAGATTGCAGCTGCCTTGTTAACTTAGGCTTGTATTTCTTCCCGCAGATCAGCTCCCCCCACCAGGTCTATGCCTAGATACTTGAAGGTCCTGACTTTTTCTATGGGTTGATTTTCTATTACCAGGTTACATGTTTTGGGTGTTTTGGAAAAGGAAACATTTTGTCTTTTCTATAGAGATCGTCATGTTGTATTTCTTACAGGCGTGATGTAGTCTGTCTAGTATTTTTTGGATCTCGGAGGTTCACAAAACTTGTTTGGTCCTTACTGTGTCTTCCCTTGCTTCGACGCCATATGAGGGTATTAGTTGCAAACCTGGCAAACTCCATCATTAGATGTTTTGAGTAAATCGCAAAAAACTGATACGCTAATAAAATGCGCTTTTTTACGATATTTATTTTTTTCATCTCAACCAGTTATCAGCCATTAAATAATCATCATTATGTTGATAATTAAAGTAAAATAATGAATTTCATTTTGGAGTTTGCCAGCTTTGTAACACTCGAGTGGAGGTTGCCATGTTTGCAACAAACCCTATATTTTAATAGCAAAATTCTTCAGAATGAAGCCGAATTTGAAACTGAAAATCAATAAAAATTGTGTGCAAATGTATTATGAACTAACTAACTAACTAACTAACCATCACGCCGTCTCCCCGGAGGGGTAGGCAGAAAGAATGGAACGCCACGCTGTTCTGTCCTGACATACTTCTCTCGATTCCTCTACATTCATACATCTTGTCATGCACGCACGTCGATTTCTCCGACTCCTCACGTGTTCGACATTCAATATTTGATTGATTTGATCGTGCCACGTTTTCCTCGGCCTTCCTCTATTTCTAGCTCCGTTCACGCCGTTTACATATACCTTCTTTACCATTCTGTCTTCACTCATTCTTTCCATGTGTCCAAACCATCTTAATGACCATTTCCTTATTTTGTTCATAACACTTTCATTCGCACCACATTCACTTCTTATACTTGCATTTGTCACTCTATCATATACAGATTTGCCACACATTCGTCTTAGAGATCTCATTTCTACTGCATTTATTCTACTTTCATCCTTCTTTTGCCAGCAATGTATTATGAATGAAGCAATGTATTTTGAATAAGACCCGATTCATATCTCACTTTTGATTGTTGGTGCAGTTTGCCGGGTTTGCAAATAATACCCTCATATGTCACTATTTATTTTAAAATATTGAATTTTATCCCATTTTTAGGCAAAATCGAACAATATAATTCAGTTTTGACATCATTTGAGCAAAGAGGGCCGAATCGGAGCGCAAATTATGCGAAAACATGACTAACCAAAGTAAGCGTAAAGTGTCATTTATATAATTCTGAAGTTGCCATGCGTCATAGCCGGTGGAATCACATAACCGCACTGATTCATCAACTGTGAGAACACCGTTATCAAAAACTGTACATTTTGTTTCTTGAACAAAACTAAACTAACTAAACTAACCATCACGCCGTCTCCCCGAAGGGGTAGGCAGAAAGAATGGACTGCCACACTTTTCTTTCCTGACATATTTATCTCGCTTCCTCAACATTCATACATCGTGTCATGCACGCGCGTCGATTTCTCTGACTCCTCACATGGCCGACATTCAATATTTGATTTATTTGATCGTGCCACGTTTTCCTCGGTCTTCCTTTATTTCTGGTTCCATTTACATCATTAACATATAATTTTTTTACCATTCTTTCTTCATTCATTATTTCAATATGTCCGAACCATCTTAATGATCCTTTCATTATTTTGTTCATGACACCATCATTCGCACCGCATTCACTTCTTATATTTTCATTCGGCACTCTATCATACACAGAGTATCCACACATTATTCTAAAAGATCTCATTTCAACTGCATTTATTCTACTTTCATCCTTCTTTTGTCAGTTCCATGCTTCGCGTCCATACATAAGGGTCGGTAGAAGAACACCATTGTGCACTGCCATTCTTGTTTTTTTTTATAGATTCTTGAATAATGATGTTTAAACTCCATATTAAGTAATTATAACTAACTAACCATCACGCCATTTCCCGGGAGGGGTAGGCAGAGAGTTACTACATTTTTAAACAAATTAAATATAACACATATTTCGAAATACCCGGTCCTTCCTCAGTGATATTATATAGATATTTAACATATAATAAAAAATAAAAATTTATGTATACAAATACTGGATTTTTACCCATTTGCGGGTCATTTTTAAGGATTAATTATATATAAATAGAGACGACAAATAAATTATTTGGAAACAGAATATGGTGGTCGAGGCGTTTACAGGACTTATGACCTGTCATTGGTTGAGTTAAGCGATTACTTTATGTTTAACAACATTCACCATTCCGCCCTTCTTACGACACCACGTCTGACAAATTTTTGGAACTTGTATATATGTTAATATTTTTTAATAACTTCACTGTTGGTAGGTCAATCTACACTAGCGCCATCTATTAGGATAATTTGTAATTTCTGTTTCCAAATCATTTACATCTTCGTCTCTATTGAGATATAATTAATCCTCATAGTAAAATCGTTTACCGATTTGATTAGATTTGATAAAAATGGGGCTCTATAATATTAATAATTATTATTATTATATATATTATTATACGTCTCTGTATCCTACGACCCTGGAGAGGGCCCGGAATTAGGTCAAAGAGTCCAAGGTCTCATGACACACCCTAAAATCCCGATAACAGAATGTCTAACGAATTCACTATTCCTGATTTTAGCATGCCTGCGGTGGAAACGCTTTGAAATAATTTAAAAAATAAATCTTCATAGATGACGTTAGTATGTAGATTATATAGAGTAATCTTAGAGATTAACATATATAACACAAAAGTCCGGATCGTCCATGTCAACATGTGCAACATCGAAAAAAACATTATGTGTTATTACTTTATGTGCTAAATTAAAAAAACGGTGGATTCGTGGAAAATAAATTAAATGGACAATATGTGCACCATCTAAAAAGAACATTTTGTATTAAATTATTTTTATTTTGTTATTTTATTTTATATCATTGTATTTTATATTATTTGTTTTAGATTTATTTTGTGGGTGTTGCACGATCGAAGTGTGCTCGGGAGATGCCTAATGGTGGCGATGAGGTTCGCAACCCATCACACCGCGTCTCCCGCGGAGCGAAAAGAGAAGGATGGAGTGTCGCATCAGTAAAAGTGTGACAGTCCATTCTTTCTGCCTACCCTTTCGGGGAGACGGCGTGATGGTTAGTTTAGTTTAGTTTAGTTTAATCAAATCTTCATAGATGGCGCATTGAAACTGACATGTGAATTCTGGTGTTGGACTTTAACATATATACAACTTCCAAAAATTTGTCAGACATGGTCATAAGAAAGGTGGAATGGGGAATGTTGTAATTACATAAAGCGTGCACTTAACCCAACCAATGACATGTCATAAGTCCTTGATCAACCATATTCACAATTCAGTTTCCAATTTGCATCTTCGTCTCTATTGAGATACAATTAAAAAACTACTAACCATCACGCCGTCTCCCCGAAGGGGTAGGCAGAAAGAATAGACTGCCACACTTTTCTTTCCTGACATATTTCTCAATTCGCTTTTTTAACATTCATACATCGTGTCATGCACGCGCGTCGATTTCTCTGACTCCTCACGTGGCCGACATTCAATATTTGATTTATTTGATCGTGCCACGTTTTCCTCTGTCTTCCAATTCTATTTCTAGTTCAATTTCCATCGTTAACATATAAATTTTTTTACCATTCTTTTCATGTGTCCAAACCATCTTAATGATCCTTTGATTATTTTGTTCATTACACCATAATTCGCACCGCATTCACTTCTTATATTTTCATTCGACACTCTTCTCATACAATTTGCATCTTCGTCTCTATTGAGATGCAATTAGATCATAAAAATATATATTAAAACTAACCATCACGCCATTTCCCTAGAGGGGTAGGCAGAGAGGATGGATCGCCGCAATGCTCAGACCTGGCATACCTCTCGAGATTCCTCTACATTCATACATCGTACCGTACACGCACGTCGATTATTCCGACTTCGAATGTGGCCGCCTTTTAGTAATTGATTCATTTGGTCATGCCATGTTTTCCTCGGTCGTCCTCGCCTTCTTTTTCCACTCGCGCTGCTTGTGTACAACTTTTTAACCATTCTACTCTCATCCATTCGTTCCATATGTCCAAATCATTTCAGAAATCCTGTTTTGATATTATCCATGATGCAGTCATCTGCCTTACATTTCTCTCGTATTTCATCGTTCGGTTTTCTATCATACAACGTTTTCCCGCACATTCTTCTTAGTGATCTCATTTCTACGGCGTTTATCCTGCTTTCATCCTTCTTTTGCCAGCTCCAAGCTTCACTTCCATACTCGAGGGTTGGCACTAGAACTCCATTATGTACTACCATCTTTGCTTTTGTGGATATATCTAAAACTATATATTCAAACTAACCATCACGTCGTCTCTCCGAAGGGGTAGGCAGAAAAAATTTATCCCACACATTTTCTTTCCTGACATCCTTCAACATTCATACATCGTGTCATGCGCGCACGTCGATTTCTCAGGCTCCTCAAGTGGCCGACATTTAATATTTGATGTATTTGATCGTACAACGTTTTCCTGGGTCTTCCTCTAATTCTAGTTCCATTTATATCGTTAACATATCCTTTTTTTTTACCATTATTTCTCCATTCATTCTTTCCATGTGTTCAAACCATCTTAGCGACCCTTTCATTATTTTGTTCATAACACCATATTTCGCACCGCATTCACTTCTTATAATTTCATTCGACACTCTATCATAAACAGAGTATTCAAAAATTCGTCTAAGAGATCTCATTTCTACTGCATTTATTCTACTTGCATCCTTCTTTTTGCCAGTTCCATGTATGGAAGTAAAGCATGGAACTATCAAAAGAAGGATTAAAGTAGAATAAAGACAGTAGAAATGAGATCTCTTAGAAGAATGTGTGGATACCCTGTGTATGATAGAGTGTCGAATGAAAATATAAGAAGTGAATGCGGTGCGAATGATGGTGTTATGAACAAAATAATTAAAGGATCATTAAGATGGTTTAGAGACACGAAAAGAATATAATGGTAAAAAAAGTATATGTAAACGATGTAAATGGAACTAGAAATAGAGCAAGACCGAGGAAAACGCGTCACGATCAAATAAATCAAATATTGAATGTCGGCCACGTGAGGAGTCGGAGAAATCGACGTGCGTGCATTATACGATGTATGAATGTTGAGGAATCGCGATAAGTAGTATGTAAGGAAAGAAAAGTGTGGCAGTCCATTATTTCTGCATAATCTTTCGGGGAGACGCCGTGATGGTTAGTTAGTTTTAAAGAATCGAATAATA
Source organism: Lepidostoma basale (assembly GCA_022606425.2). NCBI lineage: Eukaryota > Metazoa > Arthropoda > Insecta > Trichoptera > Lepidostomatidae > Lepidostoma > Lepidostoma basale. Next base: position 168,490 of record JAHDVF020000849.1, on the reverse strand, counting down.
AAATATCGTTTTATTTATTTTTTATATATTATATATAGAAGGTCGTTAGAACCCAATTACTGTATACGATTTGTTTTTAGCTATTATATTGATTTTCATGACATGTGATAGGTAGCTAATCTATCGCCATTTTATTGTCACGTGAATTCTACACCAGACCAAAGGCAGCCAGGACATTTGTCTCCTTCCGGGCCCTCGGCGTCCCTCAATTTTTCCCTCCAATATCAGTTGGAGAAGGGGTACCTTTCTCCACGCAGTATATGACTCAGATATGAGATCTTTCGAACCTTGATAGTTGATAACAATTCCCTGTCAACTCTAGCTCGCCTCAGGACTTCGGTATTGGTAACCATGTCTGTCCAGGGAATTTTGAGCATTCGGCGATGGAGCCACATTTCAAATGCTTCCAGTCTGTTCATTGAGTTAACTTTCAGGGTCCAAGTTTCACACCCGTACAATAAAACAGACCACACATAGCATTTGATCATTCTCTGGCGGAGTTTCAAGTTTACGTTATCATTGCAGAAGATTTTTTAGATTTATTTTGTGGGTGTCGGACGATCGAAGTGTGCGCGGGAGATGCCTATTGGTGGCGATGAGGTTCGCAACCCATCACACCGCGTCTCCCGCGGAGCGAAAAGAAAAGGATGGAGTGCCGCATCAGTAAAAGTGTGACAGTCCATTCTTTCTGCCTACCCTTTCGGGGAGACAGCGTGATGGTTAGTTAGTTAGTTACCAAAGACAGTGTGATAATCACACTGCCATCGCCTGGAATCGAACCCGGGACCTTCGGTATGGCAGTCGTAGCTCTTAACACTCTGCCACGAATTGTTCGTTAAACGTATAAAATTTCGTTAGACTTCGTCGAGTCCCATCGTAAGGGCTTACCATTTCGGATTTAGGACGCGGGGGTAGGTTTTACAAGAATTTACTACCCCTAAGGGCAATCGCAAAAGGGTTTCACTTCTCCGAGTAAATGCCAACGGTTCTAAAGGTCCACTATACTATAAAATACACTTTTCTAAAGATAAAGAATGTACGTGGACAAGTCAAATATTATAATTTTTAATTGTATCTCAATAGAGACGAAGACGCAAACCGGAAACTGAATATGGATGATCAAGGTGTTTACAGGACTTATGACCTGTCATTGGTTGGGTTAAGCGCACGCTTTATGTAATTACAACATTCCCCATTCCACCTTTGTTATTGTGATCATGCATGACAAATTTTTGGAAGATGTATATATACTTCGAAATCCCTATTTATCTTCACGTGTCAGTTTCAGTCAGCCATCTATGCAGATTTGGTTGCACTTGTGAATTTATTCAAGAATTAACCTATGCAACCGACCCACTAACGCCATCTATGGAGAATGATTAAGAATGTACGTGGACAAGTCAAATATTATAATTTAATATCTTCTTCCTCCGAGCTATGGACCTATGTGGTCTGTTCTAAAATAGCGAAAGGATCATTAAGATGGTTTGGCACATTGAACGAGTGAAAGATAGTATGACGAGGATGAAAGAAAGTATAAAAAGGACGAATTACAAGTGTTAGTGTCGAGAATGGATAAGGTATGCAAGTCAAACGATTTAATTATGAATGTCGGAAAGTCAAAGGTGATGGTTTTTGAAAGGGAAGAGCAAATGACAGTTAGTAATATAAGTGTGAACGATGAGAACTTGGAACAGGTGAGGGAATTTGTGTATTTAGGTAGCATGTTCACAACGGATGGCCGAACGGATGGTGATGTTGAAAGAAGGATTGGTGCGGGTAACAAAGTGAATGGAGCTTTGAAAATAGTTATCTGGTCCCAACCCTAATGTATGGAAGCGAAGCATGGAACTGACAGAAGAAAGATGAGAGCAGAATAAATGCGGTAGAGATGAGGTCTCTAAGGCTTAGCATGTGTGGTAGATCGATGTACGACAGAATCTCAAATGTTGATATAAGAAAGAAATATAGAGCGAAAGAAGGTATCATGAACAAAATTATGAAAGGATCGCTGCGTTAGTTCGGACATATGGAGCGCATGGGTGAAGAAAGAAAAAACTAACTAACTAACCATCACGCCGTCTCCCCGAAGGGGTAGGCAGAAAGAATGGACTGCCACACATTTCTTTCCTGACATATTTCTCTCGCTTCCTCAAAATTCATACACGCGCGTGTCATGCACGCGCGTCGATTTCTCTGACTCCTCACATGGCCGACATTCAATATTTGATTTATTTGATCGTGCCACGTTTTCCTCGGTCTTCCTCTATTTCTGGTTCCATTTACATCATTAACATATAATTTTTTTACCATTCTTTCTTCATTCATTCTTTCCATATGTCCAAACCATCTTAATGATCGTTTCATTATTTTGTTCATGATACCATCATTCGCACCGCATTCACTTCTTATATTTTCATTCGACACTCTATCATACACAGAATATCCACACATTCGTCTAAGAGATCTCAATTCTACTGCATTTATTCTACTTTCATCCTTCCTTTGCCAGTTCCATGCTTCGCTTCCATACATATTTCTGAAGAAAGAATGGTTAAAAAAATATACGTTAACGATGTAAATGGAGTACGGAGCCGAGGCAGACCGAGGAAAAACATGGCATGACCAAATTAATCAAATTTTAAAGGTCGGTCATGTTAGAAGCCGAAAGAATCGACGTGCGTGTATGACTCGCTGTTTGAATGTGGATGAAGCTAGAGAGGTATGCCAGGATAGAGTAGTTTGGCGGTCCATTCACTCTGCCTACCCCTGCGAAGAAACGACGTGATGGTTTGTTGTTGTTGAAAGAAAGTATAATGTAAACGGAACAAGACAATAAAAGTCCTCAAGCGCTGTCAGTCACGCTCTTTTGTGTGGGCGTATGTAGTTGAACTCCTCCTAAACGGCTCTACCGATTTTGATAGAAAATTTTGTGTATGTTTGAGTGGATGGTTTAGATTCACGATTGGACCCGATAGGTGACCGTTTAAGTTCATGAATAATTGACCTTCTGAGAATAATTTATAGCTATGATATTTTTACCATAGATGGCGCTGACGTCGAATTCTGTGTTTGAGCATGCGCAAATCGCTTGCGTTGTAGCGCGGCGTGGATTTAAAATTCAAAATTTATGCCAAATGTCATTTAGTATATAGTTTATAGAAAATACGAATATAGAAAAAAACGTTTGCTGAATTAGCTAATAGCAGGCAAGCCAACGTTCGGGCATGACAGCGTGTGTCGGGTCTGCTATACTACAGCCGTTTCAAACGGAGTCGTGCGGCCATAAATGTCAATAGAAATAGGGATGGGAAGCCCCAGGACTGTTATCGGTATACGGCTACCTGCTCTCGTGGTGTCGATGAGTCACTATAATGATTTTGTAATGATATGTACGTTATGATATGTACGATGAGTCACTAATGATTGGTTTTTACTGAATGCAGTGCTTTTTTGTTATAAATGTGTTTACTGCAATTAAATGAATTCATTCGTGTGTCACCACTCGTTACGCACTATGGATACTTTATTTTCCAACATTGATTTGAAGAAATTACATGGCGATATTAGCCCTCAAACTCGAACAGTGATTCACAACGTATTCTTGTTTGTCAATGAATTGAAAAGTGATCCGAATAAAATAGCTTCTCTTAATTTCAACAAACCACGTGAAATGGCCGTTATTTGTGGTGTGAGTAGAGTGACAGTGGACCGAATAAAGACTGAATTATTGCAATCAAGCAGCCCCTGTACACCAAGAGCAAATTTTAAGAAACAAGAAACTGTCACCAATATTGACGATTTTGATAAAAGTGTATTGAAGCGGACTGTAGGTTCATTTTATGATAGTGGAGAGTATCCGTCCGTGGCGAAAATATTAGAAAAATACCGAGAGCAATTACCTGATTTTAAATGCGGAAAAACTTCGATGAGAACACTCATGAAGGAGATTGGGTTCAAGTATAAGAAAAATGCCGAAGGACGTAAATATTTAATGGAAAGAACAGATATTGTTTGTGCCAGAATGGACTTTTTAAGGAAATTGGATTTACTTAGAAGAACTAACGATCAGCGGCCGCGTTTCTATCTGGATGAAACATGGATTAATCAAAACCATTCAAGAAAGCGTATGTGGCTTGGAAGCAACGATGAAGGAGGTTTCAAGAATCAGCCTGTAGGAAAAGGTCAAAGATTGATAGTTTGCCATGCTGGTTCCGCAAGGACTGGCTTTGTTCCAGAAGCGAAGCTAATATTTAAAGCGGTAAAATCGAAGGATGCTGATTATCACACAGAAATGGATGGCGATACATATATGGCATGGTTTTCCGCATTCCTAAATATACTTGAAGAGCCCTCAGTTATAATCGTCGATAACGCAAGCTATCATTCGATGCAGTTGGAAAAAATACCCACAAGAAACACAAGGAAAGCCGAGATTCAAGAATGGTTATCAAAAAAAAACATTCAATATTCCAGCAGAGAAATTATAGAAGAGTTAATAAAAAAAGTAAAAGCCAGTAACCCGCAGAAGGTCTACGCTTTAGACAGTCTGGCAAATGAACGAGGCCACGAAGTAATACGGCTGCCTCCATATCACTGTCAATATAACCCAATAGAATTAATTTGGGCACAAGTAAAGGGAGAAGTTGCAAATAATAATAATACATTCAAGATAGCAGATGTTGAAAATCACCTCCACCGAGCCATCGATAATGTCACAAAAGAAAACTGGGCCAAATGTGTGAGACATGCCGAGGAACTTCAAAACAGTGACCTACAGAAAGCTCTTATTAGAGATCAGGCGCCGCTTATAATAAATTTGGCAGAAGACACTGATGAAGAAGACTCCGATGAGGATTGATACATTTTTTTGTAATATAAACGGCTCTTTTAAGGGCCACAATATGATCTACTTTGTTTTTTATACTTAACTTTCTTTCTGGGTTTATAGACATACGGTATACAAATTTTAAAATTAAACAATTTTTCTGTTTTTACTGGTATTTAATTTAGTATCTGGTAGTCACTAATTTCATACTAATTTAAACGCACGTAAAACCCATAAATAAAGTTTAATATCAAAACTTTGTTAACTCGTTAAAGTTTATGAACAAGATACGATAATAAACGTTACTTATCGATATATTTATTTTATTGTTACGCCCATCCCTAAACCGCTCCATAAGGCCCGTAAGTGCAAGCGAGATAGACATAGGGAAATGATTTATGGCCCCAAGACTCACTTCTGAGCGGCTCTAGTATAGTAGTATTATATAATACGGTTAAGAAAAGCCGTGAAAGACCAAGAAAATAAAGGCATGAATAAATTAATCAAATTCTGAAAGGCGGCCACATTCGAATGCGTAAAAATCGACGAGCGTGCATGTTACGATGCATGAATGCAGAGGAATCTAGATAAGTATGTCAGGACAGAGAAGTACGGCGGTCCATCCGCTCTTCCTACCCCTCCGTTTGTTAGTTTGATATATTTCTTTGTAATCTTCAATTCTAGCGATTCTAGGAAGCTTATCTTTCATTTAAGGAATGATTCATCTGAAGTATTTGATGCCCAGACGTATGTGACCAACCAATGTTCTTATCATATACTGAAGCCCCTTAAATTCCAACATAACTTCGTTTTTGCAATAATCTAACCGACTTACGAAAACGTATGTTTTCTAGGAGATTTAATATATTTTCATTATTAATAAAAGCGAGAACGGCCGTTCACAATGGAGTTCTGGTCAGAACCCTTATGCGTGGAAGCGAAGCATGACACTGGATTAATAATAATAATAATATGCTTACCTTTAAAGAGACGTTTTTTGTGATGTAATCACCTCAAGGGCGCATAAAGACGTCTTTTAAATCTAAATGTGAACGCTGCATCTGATTGATATTCGCGATCGATTAGAAAGTATAATAGAACAAAATATGCAGGTTTTAAATTGAGTAGATCTTAAATCTTTCGGATCATTTATGCATCTGAGGTGTGAAGGGAGATTGTTCCAAGCTGATGGACCGGCTACCGCAAACGCTCGATCCTCGAAATTTGTACTGGGGCAACGCTTCGGCTCAACTAATCTTCCTATTGCCGAGGAGTTCGCCGAGCGAAGTGTAGATTTCTTTGTATTTAGGCTGTCCATTGTACAGAGTTCAGATATATAACTTGGTGCCATTCCATGTAGCGCTTAAAAGACTGTCCAGCATAGTTTATACTGGATTCTTTCTGGACTTTTAAGCTAGTTAAGTTATTTGAGATGTTGTGTTATATGGGACTTTGGAATGCCTTTAATGAGTCTTGTGTGCATTGACGTTAACGATGTTAATGGAACACGGAAGACAGCGCAAGAGATATAAAGACCTGTATACTGAAGTAAAGAGTGCAAACAGATCAACAACTGAGAGCTGTTGGCAACCGATAGGGCGGAGTGAAGAAGAATCGTCGCTATGTGCCAGAGGCCGAAGAGACGGATAGGACGGGGGTCCAGCTGTAGGGGCAAGATATCCCTGTCCGGAGTATGACAAAGTCTATCAATCTAAAATAGGATTTAATTGTATCTCAATAGAGACGAAGATGCAAATTGGAAACTGAATATGGTTGATCAAGGTGTTTACAGGACTTATGACCTGTCATTGGTTCGGTTAAGCGCACGCTTTATGTAATTACAACATTCCCCATTCCACCTTTCTTTATGACCATGTATGACAAATTTTTGGAAGTTGTATATATGTTAAAGTCCTATGCCAGATTTCACATGTCAGTTTCAATGTGCCATCTATGAAGATTTTGTGGCGTTAGTATGTAGATTATATATAGAATAATCTTAAAAAGATTAACATATGTAATCAACGTGGGGACTCCATACCACCGAACCACACTCGAGCCGACTCCGGACCAATGAGTTATACAAAATTCCCAAAACAAAGGGATATACATAGGGACGAATAGGCTGAGGAAGAAGAAGTTAAAGTTTGGCAGTCTATCTTCTCTGCTTAGATATACGGAGAAACGGCGTGATGGTTAACTAGTTAGTTGTTAATTTGTTGAATAAATAATGTCATGTTATGAACCTTTTGTCATGGTCAAAAATAATTTGTATGACGAATTTCAAAATTGGATATCGCATTGTTCATAGCGAACAGTAGGAGGCGTATATTGCAGGCTACTCCTATGACAAACATCGTAACTGCATATTTTAATAACAAAAACTATTCATCACGCCGTTTCTCCACAGGGGTAGGCAGAGAGAATGGACCGCCACACTACTCTCTCCTGACACACCTCTCTAGTTTCCTTCACATTCATAAAACGAGTCATACACGCATGTCGATTCCTCCGACTCATCAAGTGGTCGACTTTGAATATTCAATTTATTTGATCGTGCCACGATTTCCCCGGTCTTCCTCTATTTCTAGTTCCATTTACATCGTTAACATATACTTGTTTTACCATTCTTTCTCCAATCATTCTTTCCATGTGTCTAAACCATCTCAATGATCCTTTAATTATTTTATTCATAAAATTTTCATTCCCACTGCATTCACTTCTTATACGAGTATTTTAATTCGACACTCTATCATGCACAGATTTTCCACATAGTGTCATGCACGCACGTCGATTTCTTTGACTCCTCACGTGGCCGACATTCAATATTTGATTAATTTGATTGTGCCACGTTTTCTTTGGTGTTCCTCTAGTTCTATTTACATCCTTAACATATATGTTAGGCGACAGCCTTCGCATTGTGTTAATAAGGTAGTTTGCTAAATGCCGAAAATCATTCTCCATAGATGGCGTTAGTGGGTCGGTTGTATAGGTTAATCTTGAAAAATTCACAAGTGCAACCAAATCTACATAGATGGCTGACTGAAACTGACTCGTGAAGATAGATATGGATTTTGAAGTATATATACATCTTCCAAAAATTTGTCATGCATGATCATAATACCAAAGGTGGAATGGGGAATGTTGTAATTACATAAAGCGTGCGCTTAACCCAACCAATGACAGGTCATAAGTCCTGTAAACACCTTGATCATCCATGTTCAGTTTCCAGTTTGCGTCTTCGTCTCTATTGAGATACAACTAAAAACTTAACATATACTTTTTTACCATTCGTTCTTCATGCATTATTTCCATGTGTCCAAATCATCTTAATGATCCTTTCATTATTTTGTTCATCACACTTTACGACACAACATTCACTTATTTTATTTGCATTTGACACTCAATCATACACAGATTTACCACACATTCGTCTTACAGATCTCATTTCCGCTGCATTTATTTAACTTTCGTCCTTCTTTCATAACTAACCATCACGCCGTCTCCCCGAAAGGTTAGGCAGAAAGAATGGACTGTCACACTTTAACCGATGCGGCACTCCATCCTTCTCTTTTCGCCCCCCGGGAGACACGGTGTGATGGGTTGCGAACCTCATCGCCACCAATAGGCATCTCCCGCGCGCACTTCAATCGTCCAACAATGTAAATAAAATAACAAAATAAAATAAAAAACTAACTAACTAACTAACCATCACGCCGTCTCCCCGAAAGGGTAGGCAGAAAGAATGGACTGTCACACTTTTCTTTCCTGACATATTTCTCTCGATTCCTCAACATTCATACATCGTGTCATGCACGCGCGTCGATTTCTCTGACTCCTCACATGGCCGACATTCAATATTTGATTTATTTTATCGAGCCACGTTATCCTCGGTCTTCCTCTATTTCTGGTTCCATTTACATCATTAACATATATATTTTTTTACCATTCTTTCTTCATTCATTCTTTCCATATGTCCAAACCATCTTAATGATCCTTTCATTATTTTGTTCATGACACCATCATTCGCACCGCATTCACTTCTTATATTTTCATTCGACACTCTATCATACACAGAGTATCCACACATTCGTCTAAGAGATCTCATTTCTACTGCATTTATTCTACTTTCATCCTTCTTTTGCCAGTTCCATGCTTCGCTTCCATACATAAGGGTCGGTAGAAGAACACCATTGTGCACTGCCATTCTAGCTTTTTTGGATAGGTTTAGGAGATGGTGCACATATTGTCTATTTAATTTATGTTCCACGTATCCACCGTTTTTTTTTATTAGCAGTTATTAGGCACTTAAAACAAACCAACACCAGCAAGAACATTAAAATAATATTGAAGAAATTATTGAAATTGTCATTGTAACAAATGAAAAATAAATTTTTCACCTGTCAAAATTCATTTTATAAACGAAAAAACTAATATAATTTTAACAGCAATACAGTACAAACGTATTACGTGTCACAATTAACTATTATAAAATGCGGCAACAATCAAATTGACCTAAACAATTCACTTATACACGATGTATGAATGTTGAAGAAGCGAGTATGTCAGGAAAGAACAGTGCGGCGGTCCATTTTTACTGCCTATCCCTTCGGTGAAACGGCACGATGATTAGCTAGTTTTTATATATGCAGGCGACTGCGCTAATGTTTCGTATATCGAAGGGGTAGGCAGAGCGGATGGACCGCCGTTCTGCTCTATCCTGACGTACTTATCTAGCTTCCTGTACATTGATACATCGTAACATTCACGCTCGTCGATTTTTCCGACTTCGAATGTGACCGCCTTTCAGTATTTGATTAATTTAGTCATGCCATTATTTGCTGAAAGTGAGGAGGAACTGCAGAAGGCCTTAGCAACTTTGCAAGGCATTCTTCAAGATAGCTACAACATGAAGATAAATAAAGACAAAACAAAGCTGCTGACTGTAGGCCGAACGCAACATCAGATGAGAGTAGTGATGTCAGGAGTTCCACTAAAGAACACAAAGGAGTTTGTCTACCTCGGGAGCAAAATAACATGGGACGGTCGGTCTAAGAGCGAGGTCGACAGCCGTATACATCAGGCTAGGCTTGCATTTAATAAAAGGTCGAAAATAATAGAATCGAATAATATAGACCTAAAACTGAGAATACTCCTCATCAAAACCTATGTATGGAGTATCTTGATGTACGGCTGCGAGACATGGTGCCTATCCGGTTCGATTCCCGGCTACGGCAGTGCGATTGTCACACTGCCTTTGGTCTGGTGTAGAATTCACGTGACAATAAAATGGCGATAGATAAGCTACCTATCACATGTCACGAGAATCAATATGATAGCTATACGCTTTACATGGATTTGGCTCTCGCTGTAATGATGTTAAGAGCGATTATAATTAATAGACGTGTGCATGACCCAAATATTACATTCGTGTTATAATTTTAGCCTTTGCATTTAAATTTCGCTTCAAAATCTGTTTCATAACTCACTAACGGACCTTACGACGACTCGCTATTGTTTAATGTTTACAAGAGATAGAAAAATGGATACAGACATCTTGCTCGCTTCGCTTCCAATCCATGCTTGCATGCATGCATACGTAAGGGTTGGGACCAGAAATTCGACATTCAATATTCTATCATATATTGTTTTTTCCCGGACATTCGTCTGAGTGATTTTCTACGGCATTAATCATACTTTTATCCCTTTTCACCCATAAATTTCTATTGTGAACGGCCATTTATGTATATTTTATGGGAATAAGATGTCCTTATTTCATGTGAATTCACATTTAAATTTTTTTAAATAACTAACTAACTAACTAACCATCACGCCGTCTCCCCGAAGGGGTAGGCAGAAAGAATGGACTGCCACACCTTTCTTTCCTGACATATTTCTCTCGCTTCCTCAACATTCATACATCGTGTCATGCACGCGCGTCGATTTCTCTGACTCCTCACATGGCCGACATTCAATATTTGATTTATTTGATCGTGCCACGTTTTCCTCGGTCTTCCTCCATTTCTGGTTCCATTTACATCATTAACATATAATTTTTTTACCATTCTTTCTTCATTCATTCTTTCCATATGTCCAAACCATCTTAATGATCCTTTCATTATTTTGTTCATGACACCATCATTCGCATCGCATTCACTTCTTATATTTTCATTCGACACTCTATCATACACAGAATATCCACACATTCGTCTAAGAGATCTCATTTCTACTGCATTTATTCTACTTTCATCCTTCCTTTGCCAGTTCCATGCTTCGCTTCCATATATAAGGGTCGGTAGAAGAACACCATTGTGCACTGCCATTCTAGCTTTTTTGGATAGGTTTTTGTTTGCGATGACAACTTAAGTGCACCATTCACTTTGTTGCCTGCCCCAACCCTTCTTTCAATATCCCTCTCCACTCTCCCATCTCTTGTAAACATACTACCTAAATACACAAACTCAACTACTTGCTCCAAATTTTCACCATTCATGCAAATGTTGCAGACTGTCATGGTTTCTTCCTTTTCAAAAATCATTACCTTGGACTTATTAACATTCATCATCAGATCATTTCGCATGCATACCTCATACATACAATTCACCAGGACTTGTAGATCATGCTCGTTGTCAGCAAGTAGGACAGCGTCATCCGCATACAAGAGACAGCTTACTGACACTCCGCTCATTTTGGCACCTGCATCCAACCCTTTCAGCTCTTTCATACAATTGTCCATATACAGATTAAATAACCACGGGGACATTACGCAACCCTGTTTGACACCTTTATTGATATCAAACCAGGCTGTAAGATCTCCATATACTCTGACACTAGCAGTGCTTTCTGTGTATAGCGACCCTATTGCCGTGATCAGTTTTGTACTTATTCCATATTCAGACAATATTTTCCACAACTTTTCTCTATTAACGTAATCATATGCTTATTGTAAGTCGACAAACACACAGAAAATAACTTAAAATAATAAACATATGTGTCAAAATGCCCCCAAATTCTCTCTGATTTCCGCAGTCCAACCATCTTATTGATTATATTTATGTATATTCTTATCCAATTTTCTTACTCTTTCTATAAGCGAAGCAAGGAATTGGCAAAATAAGGATGTAAGTAGAATAAATGCAGTAGAAATGAGATCTCTCAATGTGTGGATACTCCGTGTATGATAGTGTCGAATGAAAATATAAGAAGTGAACGCGGTGCGAATTAAAGTGTTATGAACAAAATAATGAAAGGATCATTTAAGATTGTTTGGACATATGGAATGAATGAATGAAGAAAGAATGGTATAAAAATTATATGTTAACGATGTAAATGGAACTAGAAATAGAATCGGAAGACTGAGGAAAACGTGGTACGATGAAATAAATCAAATATTGAATGTCGGCCACGCGAGGAGTCGGAGAAATCGACGTGCGCGCATGACACGATTCAAATTCAAATTCAAATCAGTTTATTTTCTCAAAAGACATTACAAACATTTTTTATAGTTTAAGGCATCTATTGAGAACAGGTAAAATATAATAAATATATAATACCAGGAACGCATGAGAGATGGTTCGATATTAGGAATACAAGATACTCTCCAAAGTCAAGAGTATTTGTCTTCTGAATGTACTTTCACGAATATGAAAGACATCGATCTCCGAAGCGATCATGTTCAGCATTTTGACTGCTCTCCCCACCGGCATCACCAGAGGCAGGTTGGTTCTGCATGCTGGGAGATAAAACAGTCTGTGCTGACGCTGTCGAAGATAACCATCCGGAACATAAAGATGGATAGCCTCCAAGATGACGGAATTCTCAAAGAATCCCTTCTTATCTGTAAACTATTGGTCCCCAGCATGCCCAATGAATGTGGAGGGAGCTAGAGAAGTGTGTCAGGATACAGTGTGGCGGTCCATTCTCTCTGCCTACCTCTCCGATGAAACGAATGATGGTTTGTTATTGCTCAAAAAACAATAAATATGCAATGAGAACTTTTTAATTTGTATAACAACATTACATTGTGTCAAATAAATAACATTTTAGTTGTTTCATTATCAAAAATATGAAATATCATTATTGTTTGTATTAAGATCTAAGTATTAATATTGTTGTGAGGTGTTAAATAGGTTTTACAAAGGCGTCAATGCGTTATAAAGGCGCTAATATTTTCTATCAGCGCTAATTAATAGGATTAATGATGTGTTCGGCTATTCTAAAAGATGACAGATGAAAAAAAATATGCGTTACCATACAATTATGGCCTTACGTGAGGGTAAAAACCAATTATGAATTCATCACACGATATGAAATACCATCGCCCATACTAATAGGCGCGGGAGAGGCATTTATATTACGGCTGCTCGCTAATATCGGAACAATTATATGACATTCAGTGGCAAAAAATCTAATAACGGAACTGTAGAAAGAAATCGACCGACTGAAAAGCTACGGAACAAAATTTGACATATTAACTCGATTATTAGAAATTCGAGCTATCCAGTTGCGAGTAACAGTAAAAACATAACGTATTTCGACAAATAAACAACGAATAAGTCTACTTCCGCGGGATATCAACGTGACAGCTACTAAAAAATAAACATTTGGTATGTATTTCCATACTACTCTTGACACTTGAAAACAGTTAATTGACCTATTTTTTAACTGCAGGACAACTTCGGGTGTCTGTGTGCGTACTCACCAGGATTAATGGAGATGGTAATTATTTATCCAAGCACAAATATCACACATAATTCACTACGACACCGATATCTTCTGGCACAAATTTTCAAGCGCACACAGCGCGCGCCATCTTGGAACTCGACTGTAGTGTGGCCAGTCATAATGCGGCAGTTAGTAATGCCACTATAAAAAAATGTTTCGCTTGTTTTTTTGTGTGCGAGTAGTTGAACGCGGGAATATTGAGTTGTTCAAAATAATATGAAGAGTTTCTTACGAAACGGTTTAAATTGAATTAAATAAACGATGAAAACGACTTATAAAGCGCCAAATTTAATTAAAAATTAAAGTGTAATCACTAACTAACTAACTAACCGTCACGCCGTCTCCCCGAAGGAGTAGGCAGAAAGAATGGACTGCCACACTTTTCTTTCCTGACATATTTCTCTCGCTTCCTCAACATTCATACATCGTGTCATGCACGCGCGTCGATTTCTCTGGCTCCTCACATGGCCGACATTCAATATGTGATTTATTTGATCGTGCCACGTTTTCTACGGTCTTCCTCTATTTCTGGTTCCATTTACATCATTAACATATAATTTTTTTTACCAGTCTTTCTTCATTCATTCTTTCCATATGTCCAAACCATGTTAATGACCCTTTTCTTATTTTGTTCATAATACTTTCATTCGCACCACATTCACTTCTTATACTTGCATTTGTCACTCTATCATATACAGATTTGACACACATTCGTCTTAGAGATCTCATTTCTACTGCATTTATTCTACTTTCATCCTTCTTTTGCCAGTTCCATGCTTCACTTCCATACATAAGGGTCGGCACAAGAACACCATTGTGCACTGCCATCTTAGCATCTGGACGAGATTAACATGTGTAATCAAATCTACATAGATGGCCAATTGAAACTGACATGTGAAGATAAGTACAGATTTGTAGCATATATACAACCTCCAAAAATTTGTCTTACATGGTCATAAAGAAAATAGGTGGAATGGGGAATGTTGTAATTACATAAAGCGTGCGCTTAACCCAACCAATGACAGGTCATAAGTCCTGTAAACACCTTGATCAACCATATTTAGTTTCCAGTTGGCATCTTCGTCTCTATTGAGATACAATTAAAATTTCACTAACTAACTAACTAACTAACTAACCATCACGCCGTCTCTCCGAAGAGGTAGGCAGAAAGAATGGACTGCAACATTTTTCTTTCCTGACATATTTCTCTGGCACGCGCGTCGATTTCTCTGACTCCTCACATGGCCGACATTCAATTTTGATTTATTTGATCGTGCCACGTTTTCCTTGGTCTTCCTCTATTTCTGGTTCCATTTACATCATTAACATATAAAAATTTTACCATTCTTTCTTCATTTATTCTTTCCATATGTCACTCGACACTCTTTCATACACAGAGTATCTACACATTCGTCTAAGAGATCTCATTTCTACCGCATTTATTCTACTTTCATCCTTTTGCCAGTTCCATGCTTCGCTTCCATACATAAGGGTCGGTAGAAGAACATCAAGTGTCACGATTAATAATAATATAATATTTTGGGTCACAAAGATAATTTGGACATATGCAACGAATGGATGAGGGAAGAATGGTTAAAAAGATATATACAAGTAGTGTGAATGGAAAAAAGAAGTCGAGAAGGCCAAGGAATACATCTTTTTCTTCTTCTTCTTCTTCAGCCTGTATTGACCGTCCACTCCTGGACGTAGGCCCTCTCGCATTTTCCATTCTCTTCTATTCTGAGCGATCCGCATCCAGGCACTTCCCGGACACTTCTCCGGACATCGTCGCGCCAACGCAACTGTGGGCGCCCAACTCCACGCTTTGCCGTCCTTGGCCACCAGCACAGCAGTCGCCTTGTCCACTTTTCATCTGGATCGCGAGCGACATGTCCCGCCCATCGCCACTTGAAGGTTGCGGCCATCTTGACAACATCGGAAACCTTTGTCCTGACTCTTATGTCCTCATTTCTGAGTCTGTCCCGTAAACTGATACCCAACATGGCTCTCTCCATTGCTCTCTGAGTGACTCTTAGCTTGTTGGCACTTTTTGTGACATTGTGACTGTCTCAATACCACAAGTGAACACTGGCAGGACACAGGCATTGAACACTCTCCTTTTCAAGTTGATGGGTATTTTCGGATTTTTCAAAATGTGACCAAGAAGGAAGACATGGCATGACCAAATAAATCAATTGATTACTATAATAATATTATTACTATTATAATCCATGTTCGAATATGAACAATTGATGAACGTGCATGTCATGATGTGTGAATGTAGAAGAGGCGCGAGAATTATGCCAGGATAGAACAATGTGGCAATCCATCCTCTCTGTCTACCCCTCCGGGGAAACGGTGTGATGGTTAGTTTAGTTTGATTTTGAACTAAATTACATATTTCACATGGTGTTCTTCTACCGACCCTTATGTATGGAAGCGAAGCATGGAACTGGCAAAAGAAGGATGAAAGTAGAATAAATGCAGTAGAAATGAGATCTCTTAGACGAATGTATAGAGTGTCGAATGAAAATATAAAAAGTGAATGTGGTGCGAATGATGGTGTCATGAACAAAAAAATTAAATGATCATTAAAATGTTTTGGACATATGGAAAGAATGAATGAAGAAAGAATGGTAAAAAAATTATATGTTAATGATGTAAATGAAACCAGAAATAGAGGAAGACCGAGGAAAACGTGGTACGATCAAATAAATCAAATATCGAATGTCAACCATGTGGGGAGTCAGAGAAATCGACGCGCGTGCATGACACGATGTATGGATGTTGAGGAAGCGAGAGAAATATGTCAGGAAATAAAAGTGTGGCAGTCCATTCTTTCTGCCTATCCCTTTGGAGAGACGGCGTAATGGTTAGTTAGTTAGTTTTACTTATCTTCATACATCGTGTCACGCGCGCTCGTCAATTTCTCGAACACTTTGCGTGGCAGGCATAAGAAGTGAATGGAGTACGAAAAAAAAAAGTTATGAACAAAATAATAAAAGGGTCATTAAGATGGTTTGGACACATGAAAATAATGAATGATGAAAGAGTGTAAAACAACATATTTGTAAATGATGTAAACGGATATAGAAATAGATGAAGACCGAGGAAAACGTGGCACGATAAAATCAATAAAAATTAAATTATCATTATTAATATTATTTTGTTGAATCGCTCTTTGCATTATGACAGCACGAGCCTAATCGATGTAAAGAGTATTATAACTATCATAGTGATTCTCGTGACATGTGATGGGTAGCTAATCTATCGCCATTTTATTCTCACGTGAATCCTACACCAGACCAAAGACAGTGTGACAATCACATTGCCCTCGCCGGGAATCGAACCCGGAACCTTCGGGGAGGCAGTCAATGCACTTACCACTCGGCCACGAAGGTCGTAAATGATGACGTGCGGACTTGACACGGTGTATGAATGTTGAAAAAACGATTGTTTTTTTTTATTACTTGATCATGCCACGTTTTCTTCTATTTCTAGTTCCATTTATATCGTCAAAATATACTTTTTTTACCATTATTTTTTTGTACAAACCATCTTAATGATCCTTTCATCTTTTTTTTCATAACAGTTTCATTTGCATTGCATTCTCTTTTGTATTTGCAAAAGCGAGAGAAATATGTCAGGAAATAACAGTGTTGTGGTATATTCTTGCTGCCTACCCCTTCGGGTTAACGGCTTGTTGGTTAGTTAGTTAGTTGGATAGTTATTTGGGAGCAATAATTACGCATTGTGTTTGTACGTATGTTTCCTTCAACGCCCGGTCAATCAATTGACCAGTAACAGCTAGATCTCCACAGAAACAAGACGTGTTTTGTCAAGATTTTTCATAACGTTAATAAATTTAAACGTAAATATATATTTTTTCTAAATCTGTGATAAAATCAATTAACAAACAATTTTTTTAACATAACATTTTATACTCGAAAAAAAAAGTGTTTTAATTATATTTATTCGTATTTTTTACAGTGTAATATTAAATATAAAAAGTGTTTTTATTATTTTTTCAAAATTCATTTTTTCACAGGTGAGCATTATTTTATTAAAAAAAAAATAGCTTACTAACCATCACGCCGTCTTTTCGAAGGGGTAGACAGAAATAATAGACTGCCACACTTTTCTTTCCTGACATATTTCTCAATTCGCTTCCTCAACATTCATACATCATGCACGCGCGTCGATTTCTCTGACTCCTCACATGGCCAACATTCAATATTTGATTTATTTGATCGTGCCACGTTTTCCTCGGTCTTTCTCTATTTCTGGTTCCATTTACATCGTTAACATATAATTTTTTTACCATTCATTCTTTCGATATGTCCAAACCATATTAATGATCCTTTCATTATTTTGTTCATAACACCATCATTCGCACCGCATTCACTTCTTATATTTTCACTCGACACTCTATCATACAGAGTTTACACACATTCGTCTAAGAGATCTCATTTCTACTGCATTTATTCTACTTTCATCCTTCTTTTCCCAGTTCCATGCTTCGCTTCCATATATAAGGGTCGGTAGAAGAACACCATTGTGCACTGCCATTATTATTTTATTTTTATTTTTTAATTAATTTCTTTCTGTATTACGACAACGAATGGTTTTGGTAGACTGGCTGGCATCGACAGACTAATCTAATCTGTCGATGCAAACTACCCTGGCGAAATCGGTTACTGTCGAAATAAATGCAAAATTGAATAAACATCTAATAAAACGTATTTAATACGAATGAAAACGAGAGTCTTCTCGAAGTTTTATTGTATTTTTTATGGGAATGACATGTTTCGCCCTTCTAAGGCATTATCAAATGTTGAATTTCATTATCAAATTTATTACGTTTTAATACATTATCAAATTCAATGCGTTATATTTGATTTAAAATGAACTTTGATCAAAAGATTTCAGTAAAATAATTAGATTATATATTTTCGTTTTTTTTACAAAAACCTATCCAAAAAAGCTAGAATGGCAGTGCACAATGGTGTTCTTCTACCGACCCTTATGTATGGAAACGAAGCATGGAACTGGTAAAAGAAGGATGAAAGTAGAATAAATACAGTAGAAATGAGATCTCTTAGACGAATGTGTTGATACTCTGTGTATGATAGAGTGTCGAATGAAAATATAATAAGTGAATGCGGTGCGAATGATGGTGTCATGAACAAAATAATGAAAGGATCATTAAGATGGTATGGACATATGGAAAGAATGAATGAAGAAAGAATGGTAAAAAAATTATATGTTATTGAAGTAAATGGAACCAGAAATAGAGGAAGACCGAGGAAAACGTGGCACGATCAAATAAATCAAATATTGAATGTCGGCCATGTGAGGAGTCAGAGAAATCGACGCGCGTGCATGACACGATGTATGAATGTTGAGGAATCGTGAGAAATATGTCAGGAAAGAAAGGTGTGGCAGTCCATTCTTTCTGCCTACACCTTCGGGGAGACGGCGTGATGGTTAGTTAGTTAGTTAGTTAGTTATATAATATTTAAAAAGTGTATATTAATCATGCAAAATATATTATGCTTTGAATTCATTTACTATTTTTATTTATTTAAATTAGGCGTTAAACTGTTTGATTCTATCTCCATAATGACGATTTTTTATGAACTTAAACACTGTTTTTCTACTTTTGAGTTTATTTTACTTTTGCAATATCGAAATTTTAGAAATTAAAAAAGCTATTAAAAATAAAGAAAATATTATTAATAATCAAATAAATTTAACATCAAGTCTAATCTTTGATTTATTTCCTTTGTTGTAAGTAATTACCTGAACCCCATTAAGAACTTGAAATTATTATTTTAAATTTTGTTGTTGTTGTTGAATCGCTCTTTACATCATGACAGCATGAGCCAAATCGATGTAGAGGGTATTATAGCTATCATAGTGATTCTCGTGACATGTGATAGGTAGCTAATCTATCGCCATTTTATTGTCACATAAATTCTACACCAGACAGTGTGACAATCATACTGCCCTCGCCGGGAATCGAACCCGGAACCTTCGGGGTGGCAGTCAATGCACTTACCACTTGGCCACGAAGGTCGTCAAATTTTAATTTTTAATTAAATCATAATATTTGTTATAACAAAAGCATAAACGTTCCAAAATAAATCTTTATAGCATCTGTCAGATCATGTAAACAACAACAATTTTATAATATTTTTATAAATATGTATCTTTACTGAAGAAGGACTGTTTGTCCGAAACATGTCTATATAATTTTATATTTTTAATATAAGTTTTGTATACACAAAATGTATAAAAAAGAAAAATAGAAATAAACCATCATAACAACACAAAGTATGGCGTATATAGAAGAAATTATTTTAATAATTTTAAATACTTTTTCACGATTCTGAAGGTGAATTCGAATTATGTCTAGGATAATTAACTCAATAGTGAATGTGGGAAGTCAATATTATTATTATAAGAATTTTTTTAAATAGTGAATAATTAACTGTAAAGTGGAAATTTATGTATTATAGTTGAAAGTAAAAATCTCACAAATTCATATAATTCTTAAAGTTCTGTTGATTTTTATTTTCTATTTAACGGAGAAAATAATAAGCATGGAACTGGCAAAGGAATGATGAAAAAATGATAAATTACGAAGTTAGTTTAAATACGTTCTGCAATTAAATTATAAAATTTTATATATACTTTATTAAAAATAATGTAAAACACGCGTGTGTTTTGTTTTGACACCACATAATTTTGTTTTGTCCATTCAGCCGGTTTCGCTCCCGCTCAAGCATCTTCAGAGTTATACAAATAAACTGTTTTTGTAACCAGTTTGTTTTTGTAATTCTGACGAAGTTCCGGCTGAGGCGAAACCGCTTGGTTCGATATAACAAAATAAAGAGTGTAAAAACCATACACAAGTGTTTTATATAATTTTTAATAGTGAATATTTTATTTTAAATAATTCGTATATAATGGAGTTGAGCCAATAGAGAGCTGTTGTCGAGTGTGAAAATTAGAGTAAAACAATCACGTCGTTTTCTCGCAGGGGTAGGCAGAGAGAATGGACCGCCACACTACTCTTATCTGAAACAGTTCTCTAGATTCCCCACGCTCTTACAACGAGTCATACACACCCGTCGATACTTTCGATTTCTTACATATGGACATATGGAGCGAATGGATGGAGAAATAATGGTTAAGAAAGTATACGTTAACGATGTAAATAGAGTGCGGAGTCGAGGTAGACCGAGGAAAACGTGGCATGACCAAATCAATCAAATTTTAAAGGTTGAAAATTAGAAATGACTCATATTTAGGTAATGTGCCAAATATGAGAAAAAATATTATTATTATTATTTTGTTGAATCGCTCTTTACATCATGACAGCATGAGCCAAATCGATGTAAAGGGTATTATAGCTATCATAGTGATTCTCGTGGCATGTGATAGGTAGCTAACCTATCGCCATTTTATTGTCACGTGAATTCTACACCAGACCAAAGACAGTGTGACAATCACGCTGCCCTCGCCGAGAATCGAACCCGGAACCTTCGGGGTGGCAGTCAGTGCACGTCAATTCTTCGACTGATATTAATGGGTAAACCACCTTCTTCGACTGATGTTAATGGGTAAATTAGAAGGACGTCGGGGAATTGGTAGAAGGCAGCTGTCCTGGCTGCGGAACATAAAAAAGTTGTCAGGATTTGTTCCAAGTGGCGCAGGACAGAGATGCCTTTGCTTTAGTGATCGCCAGCGTTGAGGGGACTTGACACGGCACCAAAAGAAAAAGAAGATAGTAATAAAAATAACTTGATTGAAATTGTATCGCAATGCTGGTTTTGACTGAATTTCTTTTTTGAATATATTTCCATTTCAATGTTTTATAATCAAACAACGCATTGAACTCACACAATAGGCGTTTTAAAGTATTATTTAAATTCATATATAAATTGTTTGACCAATGTTCGATATAACCAAGGCTGAATATAACGGAAAAATACAAACATAAAATCAGTTCAAAAATAACAATTATCTTAACCACAGCCATGATAGATTCTTCAGGGGATATTTCGAAAACTCGGCCGTGCTGGAGGATGCAGGTCTTTTTGTCCCTGATAGATATCTCCGACAGCGACACTTCTTACAAAAAATGTAAGAAGTGAACGCAGTGCGAATGATGGTGTTATGAACAAAATAATGAAAGGATCATTAAGATGGTTTGGACATATGGAAAGTATGAATGAAGAAAGAATGGCAAAAAAGTATATGTTAATGGTGTGAATGGAACCAGAAATAGAGGAAGACCGAGGAAAACGTGGCACGATCAAATATTGAATGTCGGTCATGTGAGAAGTCAGAGAAATGGACGCGCGTGAATGACACGATGTACGAATGTTGAGGAAGCGAATTGAGAAATATGTCAGGAAAGAAAAGTGTGGCAGTCCATTCTTTCTGCCTACCCCTTGGGAGAGACGGCGTGATGGTTAGTTGTGAATGCTGTAGAAATGAGGTCAGTAAAAACAATGGAATATCTCATGATGAAGTAAGATAGGGAATGTAAGGCAGATGAATGCGTGGTAAATAAAATTGAGAGAGGGTCACTAAGATGGTTTGGACACATGGAACTAATGGATGAAGGAAGAAATCTTAAAAATATATCGAGGAAGGCCAAGGATGGCATAGCATGACCAAATGAATCAATTACTGAAATGTGACCATGTTGGAAGTAGGAACAATGGAAGAGCGTGCATGTCACGATGTGTGAATGTAGAAGAGATGCGAGAGTTATGTTCCGACTAGCTGACTAACCAACCATCACGCCGTTTCTCCGGAGGGGTAGGCAGGGAGGATGGACCTCCATAGAGCTCTGTCCTGACATACCCCTCTAGCTTCCTCCACATTCATACATCATAACATGCGTGCTTGTCATTTTAACTCCGACTTTGAATGTGGCCCCCTTTCAGTATTTGATTAATTTGTTTACGCCATGCTTTCCTTGGTTTTCCGCGACTTCTCTTTCCACTTACACTGCTTGTATACAACATTTTAACCATTTTTCTCTAGTCCATTCATTCCAAATGTCCAAACCATCTCAGGGACCCTTTTTTAATTGTACTTATGATGCAATTATCTGCCTTACACTTCTAGGTCTGCGCTTTGATAATTCCTGATTATTTTACCATTGTAGTATATCTTTACGTAATTATAACCAACTAACTAACCATCACGCCGTCTGACATATTTCTCTCGCTTCCTCTATATTCATACATCGTGTCATGCACGCGTGTCCATTTCTCCGACTCCTCACGTGGCCGACATTCAATATTCGTTTTCCTCGGTCTTCCTCTATTTCTGGTTCCATTTACATCGTTAACATATAATTTTTTCACCATTCTTTCTTCATTCGTTCTTTCCATATGTCCAAACCATCATAACGATCCTTTCATTGTTTTGTTCATGACACCATCATTCGCACCGCATTCACTTCTTATATTTTCATTCGACACTCTATCATACACAGAGTATTCACACATTCGTCTAAGAGATCTCATTTCTACTGCATTTATTCTTCTTTTGCCAGTTCCATGCTTCGCTTCCATACACAAGGGTCGGTAGAAGAACACCATTGTGCACTGCCATTCTAGCTTTTTTTGGATAGGTTTTTGTTTGCGATGCCAACTTGAAGTGCACCATTCACTCTGTTGCCTGCCCCAACCCTTCTTTCAATATCCCTCTCCACTGTAAACATACTACCCAAATACACAAACTCATCTACTTGCTCCAAATCTTCACCATTCACGCTAATGTTGTCGACTGTCCTGGTTTCTCCTTATGAAATATGTTGAATGTTTTTTTGTCCCATAGTGAGTACTGTACTAATGGGAATGCAGTGAAACTACTGTTGGTCTATAAAATAAATAAATAAGCCATACTTCCTTTGGTTCTAATAGTAAAAAAACAGAAATGCTAGTTTAGAACGTATAATAAAGACGAACTTTCCCGACAGCTCTTCCAAGTCAGGCAAACTGATATCTTAAATTGGACTCCGTCCTTCACTTCTAATCGGACAGTCTCGAAGGCAGTGGATACTCCTCAGGTGCTCTAGGTGGGGCATCAGTCCAACTAAATGTTTAATTCCTCTCGAGCAGGTCTGAATGTTGTTTATGTTTTCAAATAGTTCGCTATCGCTGAGATTATCATTTTTCATACAATGTTTAAACATTTGACGCTGTAAAGTAACAATTTTCTTTACCGGCAAAATACTTTGATTTGGAGCTGTCAAAATATACCATAGACGCTTTACACATCATCCACAGACAATATAAACATTGTAATCTTCCCTTTTCGTTGTTGTGTAGCTATTACACATTGCTCGCATGTAATAAGTCCAATATTTCGTTAAGGTTCTGTGCATTTTTCCATTATAAATTAACGGGTCAATTGTATTATTCCGTAATGAACAGAAACTGGGCATACAATAAGCATTTATTATTTCTTGAACGATGATATAAACTCGGTTATAAATAATAAAAGAAAACGTAAATTTTCTAGAAGCTTTATTACAGTTTATGGGAATTGTAAATTTCGCCTTGCTTAGTCGTTATAAAATGTAGCGAGAATCAAGCGCGCTGTAGTTTCTATAAAATATCTGAGTTAATAAAGCAGAATATGATAATGGTTATGGCTCAACACATTGTTAACAATAATAGAGGGTTTAAACCCCGAAATATTGTCATTGAATCCATTACAAAACGGAGACCATTATAACAACAGGGGTTAAAAAAAGGAGCATTCATAGCTAATCCCCTTATATAATTATTATTGAAGTAAAAAAATTATAATAATTGAGATTTAATTGCTAAAAACAACTGGCAACGCTCACGGAACGGGCATAGACCCACTCTGGTTGCAAGCCCGAAAGCGGCGGGACGGCGAGAGTGAGAACATTGAGCTAGAACATATGCAAGAGTGAGATGCGAATATAGTATAGTTGTTTTCGATTATCACAAAATACCTCCGATGTACCCGATAAATTCTGATTATTATTAACATTATTTTTTAAATCAATGCGTAAATATATGATGGAGGAATACCTAAAATCTTAACCTTGTACTAATTATATGTATAGAGATATTGATGGTTTTTAGAAGCAACGTGTAGAAGATACCCATCATAGGGAAGGGAGGGTTAAGAGCTTTTTTTTTTACTGCAAATGAAGCCAGCGGCACAATGGGGGTTAAGTTACGGATACTAAGTAACGTTAATTTGAAACAGTTTAAATATTCAAAACCTCTTTGTTGGAGTTTTCCAAGGGCACCCTGGACTCCAGGAAAATGAGTCGAGATATGCCTTCTGTTGCTGAATCCCAACGGATCGCCATTATATCGCAACTTTTATGTAATGGTTTAATGCACAAAGAGCAAAAGTGGTATATAAAAAACAAGAGTGGCGCTTCAATGGTATTAATAATAACATTTATTCATAAAAAGCTAATGGAGGTCGTAAGTTCCAAGTTCAATTTAAATAATTTAAAAAGACTGACATCAAGGATTTAACTCTGCAGGGCGGAGGGTTAGATCATCCCCTCTCAAGTGTGGCCACTCTCTGCATCCGGCCGGCAGTACCTAACTGCTTTGCGATACCGGGGCAGAACGCTATTTTTTTTTACTCACAGAATTGTCATTATCACTATTATTGTTTTTAAATTGTCTTTCATAATCTTATCACTAATTAAAATTAAACTTAACTAAGATCAAACAAGCCTCCAGAGAGAAAACGCCTTTTCGGTCATGTAAAATTTGTCCAGTGCAATCTCACCTATTATGCCATGAAACATGGCTATATCAAAATATCTATGATAGTTTCCATCCAGTTCCTACCGCAAACGGCGTATTTGTATTATTTTGTCTTTGGTCTGTTTCGAATCCGCATTTGTTTCAACTTTCGACTGTTTGGAAAAATTTTAACCCGACTGCAGAATGTCGGCAGATTTGATTTATTTGGTTGCATTTAGCATTAGATGCGGTGACGGTCTTCCGTGAAAAGGCAGTTGGACGGTGAGAAGGTAATTATTTTAAAACAAATGTATTAGATACGTAGTATCCGTGAAATTTGATCCCTTTTTAAACCGAAATCAATTTGGCCATCGCAGATTGTTTTATTATAGAGTAGCACTTCCTTGACGAGGTTTGATTATTCCTAGCTCTCGAGATTTCTAAATTGTGAGATATGTAAAATACATTCCAGCGGTGTAATGTTGTCATTTCGGTAGGTTTCGCTTAAGCCATCTCTCCTGTATGCTTCCTTGCCTTAGCTTTTACACACATCCTAATTTATAGTCAGTTATATCTTCATCCGTCCTAAGTTATGCGCAACCTCACCTAATGTATTCTTCGTCTGTATACGCAGCCACTTGTATACGCATCTAAACCTTACATTTTATGTCGTCGTATTTCTTCATCCGTCCTAAGCTATACGCATCCCAACCTACAATTTTACGGCAGTTCGTTCTCCCCCTGCTTCACCGAGCCTCCGGAATATTCTAGCATAAACATATCGGTCTAAATCTAAGCGTTCTCGAATTGATTTTTCAGTTATTTGCCTTCGATAGCCATTCGTCGTGAACGAGCTATTTTTTACAGCGAAATTATCCAGCATTTTATTGAAAGGAACATATTCAAATCGAAAATTAAATTTCTTATTGAGATTTCTCTCGATACAATCGTCTTCAGCTTTCGCATTCATTTTACATGTTTAGAATTATATTTATTTATATATATTTAATATGTAGATGCATGCTTTCATGTTGATAATGTAATGTTAGGTTAAATTTTGAGTTTCTAGCCCGTTAATTCCAGTTAACAATGTACGAAGCCACTCCAATCACCTTATTCTGCTCCATTAGCTCGGGTATATAAACAGTTTGATTCTCGCTACATTTGATAGTGCCTTAGCAAGGACAGACGTGCCATTCCCGTAGAATATAATAAAACTAGTATAAAACAGACGTTTTCATTCGTATTAATTATTTAATATGGAGTTTTACAATGGAATTGAATTATCGTATATTTTCCGCTTCCAAGATCGAGGACAAGGCTTCCATCGTACCGCTGGTGGCTGGTCTCCGAAGGGACGTCCTGGCCCTCATCTCCGAAGGCATGGGTCTTGTCTGGGAGTCCTGCAAGCTGGATCCGTACGTGCAGAAGCTCAGCGAGGTAGTCGTGTCCTTTCAGGAGAAGGTGAGTACCGTCTTCTATGTGACACATGTGAGTTTTTTAACCTTTAATCTGCAGATAGAAAGATGTTTCACATGTGAGTTTTTTTAACATTTAATCTCCAGATAGCAAGATGTTTCACCTGTGAGTTTTTTTAACACTTAATCTGCAGGTAGCAAGATGTTTCACATGTGAGTTTTTTTTAACATTTAATAAGCAGATAGAAAGATGTTTCACATGTGAGTTTTTTTAACCCTTAATCTGCAGATAGCAAGATGTTTCACATGCAAGTTTTTTTAAACATTTGATCCGATTATATTGTGAATTTGTCTGATGCAGGTGGAAGACCTGGTTGTGGTGGAGGAGCAGCTGGAGGTGGACGTGCGCCCCATCGAGACGTGCCCTTACAGGCAGACACCCTCGGCAAGATCCAGCACGCCGTGGACGATCTCTCGCTGAGGCAGTACTCCAACCTGCACCTCTGGGTGCAGCGCCTGGATGAAGAGGTAACTAGGAACAGTGCATGACCCGCTGTATGGATGTGAAGGCTAGAGAAGCGTGTCAGGATGGAAGAGTGTGGCGGTCCACCGTCTCTGCCTGTTGTGTTAGAAGCGACAGTGCACGACACGCTGTATGAATGTGAAGGCTATAAGAGTGTGGCGATACACCGTCTCTGCCAATTGTATTAGAAGCCACAGTGCATGACATGCTGTATGAATGTGAAGGCTAGAGAAACATGTCAGGATGGAAGAGTGTGGCGGTACACCGTCTCTGCCAATTGTATTAGAAGCAGTGCACCACACGCTGTATGAATGTGAAGGCTAGAGAAGCGTGTCAGGATGGAAGAGTGTGGCGGTACACCGTCTCTGCCAATTGTATTAGAAGCAGTGCACCACACGCTGTATGAATGTGAAGGCTAGAGAAGCGTGTCAGGATGGAAGAGTGTGGCGGTACACCGTCTCTGCCAATTGTATTAGAAGCAGTGCACCACACGCTGTATGAATGTGAAGGCTAGAGAAGCGTGTCAGGATGGAAGAGTGTGGCGATACACCGTCTCTGCCAATTGTATTAGAAGCCACAGTGCATGACATGCTGTATGAATGTGAAGGCTAGAGAAACATGTCAGGATGGAAGAGTGTGGCGGTACATTGTCTCTGCCAATTGTATTAGAAGCAGTGCACCACACGCTGTATGAATGTGAAGGCTAGAGAAGCATGTCAGGATGGAAGAGTGTGGGGGTACACCGTCTCTGCCAATTGTATTAGAAGCAGTGCACGACACGCTTTATGAATGTGAAGGCTAGAGAAGCGTGTCAGGATGGAAGAGTGTGGCGGTCCACCGTCTCTGCCAATTGTATTAGAAGCCACAGTGCATGACACGCTGTATGAATGTGAAGGCTAGAGAAGCGTGTCAGGATGGAAGAGTGTGGCGGTCCACCGTCTCTGCCTATTGTGTTAGAAGCAGTGCCCCACATGCTGTATGAATGTGAAGGCTAGAGAAGCGTGTCAGGATGGAAGAGTGTGGCGGTCCACCGTCTCTGCCTATTGTATTAGAAGCAGTGCACCACACGCAGTATGAATGTGAAAGCTAGAGAAGCGTGTCAGGATGGAAGAGTGTGGCGGTCCACCGTCTCTGGCTATTGTGTTAGAAGCGGGAACAGCTATATGGAGGAGTGAATAATAATCTGGAGTGGTGTTCTCTCAGGAGGTGCGTCAGATCGAGTTGCTGTGCAAGCAGCTCTATGAAGCCCAGGACGCCACACTGAGACAGGAGGCGGAGAAGGCTCTTGTTGGTTTCCAGGTATGATATTGGAATTGATTATTCTCCAAATATAAGGTGTTTTTTTTAGGGGTTTGGTTTTTAAACCGGCAACATTGTTTCTACAGACTGTCAAGTTGACAGTTGATTTGTAGTCAGTACATTTTGCCATTTCACCATGAATAGACTGACGTCAGAACAGCACTTGCAAACTGTGCAAATTTGTTTTGTAAATCATGGTTCGGTTCGCCAAACTTATCATGCGCTATGTCCATTTTACGGTCGACGTAATTGTCCATCCGAACAAGTTATTCGGAAGAACATGGATCGTTTTCGCACCACGTACACTCTAGTGGATAATACGCATCCACAAAGATGACAATTGTCTAAAATTGGACTTCACGATTGCGCTCATATGCCCGAAATCATATTTATACAATAATGGCATAATATTATCTATGAACTAAAGCCAATATCATAGACATTAACATTATTTTAGTGTGTTTTTTTTTTCATTTTGAATAAATATTGAAATTATTTTGAAATTGTCTGCTTTACGCGGACGATGCCATTCTCGTTGCGGATAGTGCGGACGAATTACCTCTAAAAAGAATACCCTATATATGTTATACGGTGATTGTTATTTCAGGAGTCCACCAGCACCCTGGGAAGATGTCAGGCCCTCTTGGAGCGGGCCGACTCCAGCTACGCGCAGCTGCTGGCAGCCACAACGCTGGCACGGCTGGTCTCCAGGTATACCCACGTCCCAATTATCTTGTATAGTCTGCCTGCACTGTCCAGAAATAAATCAGAATTGAGGTTCATATCTTCTTCTCGTCCTGTCACACCTCCGTGGTGCATAGGGCCTCAAGGAACCATCCCAAGTGACTGCTGCTTTAACCTCGTCCTGCAGGGCTCTTCTCCAGGTGGCTCTAGGTCTGCCTCGCTTCCTCTTTCCTCCCATAGGGGACCAGTCTAGTGCGCCCTGAGCGATCCAGGCTGGGTTCCGTCTCAGATTGTGACCGATCCACAGCCGTTTGCGTCTAGGGACTTGTTCTCTGATTGGCTTTTCGCCTGCCATGGTCCAGAGAACGTCATTTGCCACTGTTTGGGGCCAATAGATGTTGAATATTGAGTGAAGGCAGCTATCTATAATATAAACACCTGGAGTTTTCCAATAACATCCGCGGTAGATTTCCAAGTCTCACATGGCAGTTTGATAGCCTCGGAGAGTTTGCCCTGTTGCACTACACGACAAGAACAACCGTCATACATTGCCCTGATGACATTCACAATTTTCCGTGGGACTCCTTTGCGAATGAGAGCCACAAATTAAAAGAAGACACTCCTGCACTTTACGAGAGAAGCTCACTTAACCGCTCATAACTTCAGAACGAATTGAAATTTGTATTTAAAACTTTGAGAGCACATTTTTTTATAACTTTAACTAACGATCTATGGAATAAAATTCCCCAATAAATTAAAATGTTGTTTGTTTCTTGCCGCAGATCCACCCAGGTGCTGTCCCTGCAGCAGCGGCTGGACATCCGGAACTATATCCTCAACTATCTGGCCACCAGGCCGAAGCTAGCCGTCTTCGTTGTCCAGGTATAGTCGGGAAACTGGTATTCAAGTTTTTACGCATAATTTGCCACCAACGTTTACAGAGAATTAAAACTAACTAACTAACCATCACGCAGTGGTGTGCCTAGCCCATCCGACTTTTTTGTTTTATAATATTAGTAGAGGGTCACGAAAAATTATAAAATAGATTTATCTATGGAATGTGAATTAATTTTAATATCCCATTTTAGGTGTATTTAAAATCTTTACAAAAAATAAATTCTGTGTCACCAAACTCATATTAAAGGATTAATTTTATCTCAATAGAGACGAAGATGCAAACTGGAAACTGAATATGGTGATCAAGGTGTTTACAGGACTTATGACCTGTCATTGGTTGGGTTAAGCGCACGCTCTATGTAATTACAACATTCCCCATTCCACCTTCCTTCTTATGATCACCATGTCTGACAAATTTTTGGAAGTTGTAACTAACTAACTAGCTAACCATCACGCCGTTTCCCCGAAAGGGTAGACAGAAAGAATGGACTGCAACACTTTAATCGATGCTGCACTCCTTTCTTCTCTTTTCGCCACCGCGAGAGACGCGGTGTGATGGGTTGCGAACCTCATCGCCACCAATAGGCATCTCCCGCGCACACTTCAATCATTCAACGTCGTCAATCATACAACGATATAAAATAATTTAACACATAATGTTCTTTTAGATGGTGCACTTGTCAGCTGGACGATCCGGACATTTGTGTTTATTAAATTTTTTATTCCACTGTTTTCATTTTAATTAGGCACTTAAAACAATCCAACACCAGCAAAAACTTGAAAATTTGATTGAGAAAATTTACATAAATTTAGATAGGCGTTATAACGATGTATAACGCCTTTGGGGTGAGACGGCGGACCCGCCCGCGCAGATACACGGACAGGTCTGTCAGAGCCCAGATCCGAGACGCCTCCCGCGAACCGAGTCCCGCGCCTTGGGGGTGAGTCGGCGGACCCGCCCGTACAAGGACACCGACAGGTCTGTCGGAGCCCAGAGCCGGGAGGGCCCCGCAACGTTCGGGTTATTTATAAATGAATCCATGTCCATGTAGAAATTAATTGGAAGTTGTATATATGTTAATATCCAACACCACAATTCACATGTCAGTTTCAATGCGCCATCTACGAGGTCTGTTCAAAAAGTATCGCGAATTTTGAATTTCCGCTGGCTACGTATATTTGATTTTTGATTTTTTTGTAGCGTTATGTTGGTACTTATGTCCCTTACTTATGCTGACAAGGTCGGCCATTTTGAATGTTTAGTTAATTTTTGACAGCTGTTTTGCTTGGATGTGTTTTGGCTCGTCTTCGATTTTTGCCTATTCCAAAAAATGGATCAAAGAATCTGTATCAAATTTTGTGTGAAAAACAAAATAAAGTGCGCGGACGCATTTCGAATGTTGACTGTGGCATATGGTGAAGCTACCTTGGACCAAAGCAACGTTTATCGGTGGTACAAAATGGAACTTGCAAAAGAAGGATGAAAGTAGAATAAATGCAGTAGAAATGAGATCTCTAAGACGAATGTGTGACAAATCTGTATATGATAGAGTGTCAAATGCAAGTATAAGAAGTGAATGCGGTGCGAATGAAAGTGTTATGAACAAAATAAGGAAAGGGTCATTAAGATGGTTTGGACACATGGAAAGAATGAGTGAAGACAGAATGGTGAAGAAGGTATATGTAAACGGCGTGAACGGAGCTAGAAATAGAGGAAGGCCGAGAAAAGCGTGGCACGATCAAATCAATCTATATATATATATATATATAGATTGATTATATAAAGGAAATATATATCCGTCCGCGATATAAAGGAAATAATAAGAAGCCAACTTGAATGAAAAAGTCTTTCAATATGATCACAAAGCAAGACAAACATTAATAGGCACACGGTGATTCCAGCAGACGGCAGGCTTTTTATTATATACCATAGTATTATATTATTATATAATTTAGAAATACAACATGACGATCTTTATCGAAAAGACAAAATGTACGACCTTTTCCAAAAACACCCAAAACATGTAACCTGGTTATAGAAAATCAACCTATAGAACAGGTCAGGACCTTCAAGTATCTAGTCATAGACCTGGTGGGAGACATACAACCCCAAGTAAACAAGGCAGCTGCAATCTCTGGGGCTCTAAAATTCACAATATGGAAAAACAAAGACATGGCCATTAAGAGTAAGATGAGAATCTACTCTCTAGATTCCTCTACTTTCATACATTATATACCTCTCTAGATTCCACTACATTCATACATCGTAACATCTACGCTCGTCGATTTTTCTGACTTCGAATGTGGCCGCCTTTTAGTATTTGCTTAAATTGGTTATGCCATGCTTTCCTTGGTCTTCCACGTCTTCTCTTTCCACTCACACTGCTCGTATACAACATTTTAACCATTCTTCTCTCGTCCATTTGTTCCATATGTCCAAACCATCAGGGATCCTATTTTAACTTTATTTATGATGCAATCATCTGCCTTACATTACTTACTTATTTCGTGTATAGTTTTCCCGCACATTGGTCTCAGTGATCTCATTTCTACGGTATTTATCCTAATTTCATCATTTTTCTGCAAGCCCCATGCTTCTCTTCCTTACATAAGTTGAGTTGGGTTGGGTTGGCACTATAACTCCATTATGTACTACCATCTATTAAAACTAAAACAGTATTTTCAAAGAATCATATTACGAGTATTAATATCTTAAATTATTATACCATGGCGCTCCTCTTGACAGCTTTAACGCCCCCTACTCGTCTCTGGACCCGCATCCGCCCCCAAGAAGCGCCACAGGGGGCCGGTCGCGCCCCCGTAGGAATCCAAGTTCCAATGTAACCAACTGAAACATTAAAAAAAATCATTTTAATGAACTAAACTTACAAACAAATTATTATTATAATTATTTAGTTGAAGCGCTCTTTACATCATGACAGCATGAGCCAAATCGTGATTCTCGTGACATGTGATAGGTAGCTAATCTATTGCCATTTTATTGTCACGTGAATTCTACATCAGACCAAAGACAGTGTGACAGTCGTTCACGAAGAATTTCTACTTTATCAAGTCTATTTCCATCCTTATTTTGCCAGTTCCGTGCTTCACTTACATATTCCCTTTTCCAGTTACATTTCCTTTCCCAGTCACATTTCCTTCCCAGTCACATTTCTTTTTACA
The DNA here is from genome assembly GCA_022606425.2 of Lepidostoma basale. NCBI lineage: Eukaryota > Metazoa > Arthropoda > Insecta > Trichoptera > Lepidostomatidae > Lepidostoma > Lepidostoma basale. The sequence goes on along the minus strand of JAHDVF020000849.1, from coordinate 135,160 downwards.
TTCACATTTCCTTTCCCAGTCACATTTCCTTACCAGTCACATTTCTTTTTCTAGTCACATTTCCTTTTCCAGTCACATTTCCTTTCCCAGTCACATGTATTTTTTCAGTCACATTTCCTTTCCCAGTCATATTTCATTTCCCAGTCCCATTTCTTTTTCTAGTCACATTTCCTTTCCCAGTCACATTTCCTTTCCCAGTCACATTTCCTTTCCCAGTCACATTTCCTTTCCCAGTCACATTTCCTTTCCCAGTTATATTTCCTTTTCCATTCCCATTTTCCCGTATTCTCTTTTTTCGTCTAACGGGAGCTGGTGAGGAGGTTCAAAACTCATTAACTAAGGTTTCAAATTCTCAGAAGGTCAATTATTCATAAGGGTCGAACGGACTCTAACGCCATATTTATCTATATTTCACTTTTTTTCAGACAAATGCCTCCAAGATGGCCTCATAGATGTCACAGATTGTTACTATGGATTTCCGATAGCCCTTTCTTATCCTCATTTCCTGAATGGGCCAGAATTGGGATTGAACCTCCGAGGCTTAAATCCCACGGAAGAAAAGCACGCTTCTCGCCTGTGGCTCCAGCCAAGATCTGGACTCCCTTTGAACGTGGCTGTCAGGATCCAAATAAACATGGCCCTGACTGAAGATATGTCTGGTGTTCACGAGCTGAAAGGGTTCTCAAAGTCGACTCTTCCTTTATTATGGTTCGAAATCGTGAGTATATTATAATTATCTTAACTAACTAACTAACTAACCATAATGCCGTCTCCCCGAAGGGGTAGGCAGAAAGAATGGACTGCCACACTTTTCTTTCCTGACATATTTCTAAATTCGCTTCCTCAACATTCATACATCGTGTCATGCACGCGCTTCGATATCTAAGACTCCTCACATGGCCGACATTCAATATTTGATTTATTTCGGTCTTCCTCTATTTCTGGTTCCATTTACGTCATTAACATATAATTTTTTTACCATTCTTTCCATATATCCAAACCATCTTAATGATCTTTCGTGAGGAGTCAGAGAAATCGACGCGCGTGCATGATAATGTATGAATGTTGAGGAAGCGAATTGAGAAATATGTCAGGAAAGAAAAGTGTGGCAGTCCATTCTTTCTGCCTACCCCTTCGGGGAGACGGCGTGATGGTTAGTTAGTTAGTTAGTATCTAAATAAGGGTCAATTGATGAACCCTTGAATAATTTCATTCGTGTTCGATCATTAACTTTACAAGTACCATTTGTTATGGAATAAAGCAAAAAGGTTAAACATTTGTAAGACACAGTTATAATTGTGTTTTTGCATGTCAGTAAGAATAATTATTGCATTTTAATTGTATTTATTAAAAAAATAATTTCAATCCCTGTATTGTGGAATTTTAATTGTTAATGTAAAGAAGCATTATAATAATAATAATTTTCCCACTTTAAAGGCGCAGTTTTTGTGATGTAATCACCTCAAGGGCGCATTAAGGCGTGTTTTAAATCTAAAATATCTAAAACATTTTGAATGTATACAAATTCTTGTAGACAAATACTGGATTTTACCCATTGCGGATCAGGTCATAAGTCCCGTAAGCGCCTCGGCCACCAATTCTGTTCCCAGAAAAACAATTCACATCTTCGTCTCTATTGAGATAGATTAGAGTGGCACCCAGGTGGTAGAAGACCAATTGGAGGATGAAGTTGGGAGAGATGGAGCAAGATTGTTAAGAGTGTCAGATTGGAGGGTCGAAGCGGAGGACAGGAGGAGTTGGAGGCGAAGAATACTGGAGGCTAAGGCTCGATATGGGCTGTAGGGCCATCGAAGAAGAAGAAGAAGAAAAAAAAATATTTGCAATGGGTAAAATCCTTTATTTGTCTACAAGAATTTGTATACATTCAATATGTTGTATAAAATAACTGGTCCAAGTAGCATACAAATTGGAGAGACATCTCCAGGCGTAATCTAGTACTGTATGATTTGCAGAGACTTTCACAGTGCATTACTAAAGATTTTCTGCTTAATGCTTCCCAATCTTAATAGATGACGCTAGTGTAGTGTGAAATAAAATATTTAAAGATAAGCGCGGGATGCTAGCATATATACAAGTTCCAAAAAAATTGTCAGATGTGGTGGTCATAACAAGTGCGGAATGGGGTATGTTGTTAAACCTAAAGTGATCGCTTAACCCAACCAATGACAGGTCATAAGTCCTGTAAGCGCCTCGACTACCATATTCTGTTCTCAGAAAATAATTTACATCTTCGTCTCTATTGAGATACAATTAATCCTTACTAAAAAATCTAAATACGAACGCTGCGTATGATATTCGCGATCGAATAATTTGATTGATTTGATTAGATCTTGCCATCTGTTTATGCAGGATATCAACTTTCTTCCTGTGATGAAGACGACCAGCCTTCTCTCCATCTCTTTGGTGGTCGACGGCCCTCTGGAGTCTCTTGCATCGCGATATTAGGAATTTATTAATGCATGAAGTAGAAATATTATGTACGGAAGTGAAGCATGAAGCTGGCAAAAGAAGGATGAAAGTAGAATAAATACAGCGGAATACGCAGAACCCTCATGTATGGAAGTGAAGCTAGGAACTGGCAAAAGAAGGATGAAAGCAGGATAAACGCCGTAGAAATGAGATCACTAAGAAGAATGTGCGGGAAAACGTTGTATGATAGAATACCGACCTATGAAATAAGAAAGAAATGTAAGGCAGATGACTGCATCATGGATAAAATTAAAAAAGGATCCCTGAGATGGTTTGGACATATGGAACGAATGGATGAGAGAAGAATGGCTAAAAAGTTGTACACAAGCAGCGTGAGTGGGGAAAGAAGCCGAGGACGACCGAGGAAAACAGGGCGTGACCAAATTAATTAATTACTAAAAGGCGGCCACATTCAAAGTCGGAATAATCGACGTGCGTGCATGGTACGATGTATGAATGTAGAGGGAGCCCGAGAGGTATGCCAGGACAGAGCATTGGGGCGATCTATCCTCTCATATTTTATTAAATGCAAGCCTAGCCTGATGTATGCGGCTGTCGACCTCGCTCTTAGACCGACCGTCCCATGTTATTTTGCTCCCGAGGTAGACAAACTCCTTGGTGTTCTTTAGTGGAACTCCTGACATCACTACTCTCATCTGATGTTGCGTTCGGCCTACAGTCAGCAGCTTTGTTTTGTCTTTATTTATCTTCATGTTGTAGCTATCTTGAAGAATGCCTTGTAAAGTTGCTAAGGCCTACTGCAGTTCCTCCACACTTTCAGCAATTAATGTTATTTTTTAAATCAATGCTTAATATTATGGACGAATACCTAAAATCTAAACCTTGTATTTATTATATTTATAGAGATATTGATGGTTATTAGAAGCAACGTGTAGAAGATACCCATCATAGGGAAGGGAGGGTTAATGTATTTAATGAGATGTTTTTTTTCTTTTCAGGGAATGTATGGTCTTCCAGATGGCATGGCTACAAGATTCAAACTCTACCTCAACATTTTACCAACCGCAACACAAGTCATCATGTGGATCACTTTTGTTTTGGCTATCCTTTTGCCTCTCCTCGCATTCACCAAGAAATCATCATACCAACGATCTCCATACAACCCCAAGAGGCGTCAATCACGCTACGCAGAATCCATCAGAAAAATGTCCCAAGACCTCGAAGCGAAGCTGCAAGGAGTATATGGACCGTGTGAAATCCCACTTGATGGAAACGAGAGCTCATCTGCGTTCTTGCATTCCGTTGACTTAAACACGTCTGACAGCGACGAAACCGACGCTAAAATCAATGATGAGCGAAGACCCTCACTCATAAAGATGCAAGCAGACAAAATCAAAGACATGGGCATCAATTTTGGAAACAGGATACAGGAGAACATAGATGATATAACCAAAAACATACGCAATTTCACCAACAGACTGCACGACGAATCCGACGACTGCACAGCAAATAATAACGAAGGCTTCAACTCGGAATCGTTCCAGTCCAGCTGCGAAGAAGACAGAACATCCGAAGAAGACAGCTGCCATTTGGAAGTCATCGACGATGGAAGCGAATTCGATGTCCCGTTCGATGCTGAAAGACGGAGAAGATCACAGGATATTGCAAGGATAGAAAAGACAATGTCGGAACTAGAATCAGGGGGCCCAGAAATCAAACAAGAAATTCTTTCAAAATTGCCATATTTGCCTGAAGAAACAGTTTAGTAATATGTATAACAAAATTGACTGAATTCAATACGAAAATTAGTTCATAATATTTTTATACGAGTATTCAAAATAATAATAATAACATAAGTGATGCTCAAGTTTTGACTTCTTCAGAACCAACGTATGAGAAGTATTTTGCAATAACTAAAATGACTCAAAGCATATGAAGACTACAGGGGAAAAACAAGGAATGTCAGTTAAAATTCAAAATAAATGTAATAATGCCATCTAGCGGCATTTGTACGTATCTATCCACAGTATAAATTTCATATTCAAAAATCATGTGTGTCATCGACTATGGCCAGATAATGGATTGGTAATTGCTAAGAAATATATAGACTTTGATTAGCTTCATTCTCAATTTATTCTAATTAACCTTCTACTGACATTCCTTGTTTTTCAAACACAGGTATCATTCACTAGTTTTAATGTAATTAAATTGTTTTTAAGTATTTAATATAAGTTTAATATTAGCTTACAAATGCAGTGATTTTAGATATTAATTATTATACGTAATACCATTTTAAACATTTAATAATAAAACATATTGGATTTTCGATTCGAGTGCCATCTATAGTCGTGAAACGCAAACTCATAAAAACGCGACTTTAAAATAGTTTTCATATTTTGCCGCCAGATGCCTCTTAATCATATTTTGTATGCAGCTTAAGCGATTTTTCATAAATATTACGAAATATATTCACAAAACGATTTTTATTTCTTCTTCTTCTTCCTGTGCCGTGTCAGGTCCCCCCTCCCTGTCCTGCGCTGCCCGAAACAGGTCATCCACCGTCCTCCTTCCGGTCCTAATGTTGCGCAGCCAGGACATCTGTTTTCTGCCAACTCCCCGCCTTCCCTCTATCTTGCCCTCCAATATTTTATTTTTATTTTTATTAAATAATTAATAAAGACAAATTAATTTGAATATGAAGAATAACATACTTAAAGCATTTGATTTAATTATTAAAATTATTTTTCTTTGCTGTTTTAAACATTTTCTATATAAACTTGATTTGTATACAACAAAACTATTTTTGAATTAAAATTTTACCAATATTAATAAAGATATCAATATTATAGGAAAATACACAATGGTGTTCTTGTGCCTAACATTATGTACAAAATGCATGCATGGAACTGGCAAATTAAGAATAAAAGTAGAATTTGAATACGAGAGATATCTTAAACGAATTTGTGTAATATAACTAACTAACCATCACGCCATCTCACCGGAGGGGTAGGCAGAAAGAATGGAACGCCACACTGTTCTGTCCTGGCATACTACTCTCGATTCCTCTACATTCATACATCTTGTCATGCATGCACGTCGATTTTTCCGAATCCTCACGTGACCGACATTCAATATTTGATTGATTTGATCTTGCCACGTTTTCCTTGGCCTTCCTCTATTTCTAGCTCCGTTCACGCCGTTTACATATACCTTCATTACCATTCTGTCTTCACTCATTTTTTCCATGTGTACAAACCATCTTAATGACCCTTTCTTTATTTTGTTCATAACACTTTCATTCGCACCACATTCACTTCTTATACTTGCATTTTTCACTTTATCATATACAGATTTGCCACGCATTCGTCTTAGAGATCTTATTTCTACTGCATTTATTCTACTTTGATCCTTCTTTTGCCAGTTCAATGCTTCACTTCCATACATAAGGGTCGGCACAAGAACAACATTATGCACTTTAGAAATAATAGCAAATCTAATTTTACGTATACAACTTTTCCTAGAGGTATTAGCGTCCTCGCTTCTGCTTGATAATGAGCACTCTGATGTTTGGGTACTTGCATTTCTATACATTTTGGTGTGGTGTCTCTTTTTAGGAAATCTAATTTTACGTACACAAATTTTCCTAGAGGTATTAGCGTCCTTTGTTCTGCTGGATAATGAGCACTCTGATGTTTGGGTACTTGCATTTCTATACATTTTGGTGTGGTGTCTCTTTGTTCTTGAGCGTGTTGATACGTCACTCGTCACTGAAGATGCTCTCGACGCACTTTTAGCGCCCTGCTGCTCCATCTTATTCAGCCAAGTCCAGGATCCGGCTCGAAAGGACCAGATGTTTCAGCCTAAAATGGTCACTTGTCACTTCGACACTTTAGCTGAAACTTACATACGGTCCTGGCACTCGGCTAAGCGGAAGCACGGCTTCCTTATGGTGCAGCACACTGGTCCCCACGGCACTTTTCCATGTTTCTTTCATATTCTTGCTTAGCAAGCTCAGCCCTCTCGACATACTTAGCTTTTTGTTTAGGTTTCAAATTACGAAACATTTCACGTATCAATTTAGCTATTTCAATCATAGGTAATTTAGGAGAATCCTGTCGTAAATCTTTAATCTTATCTTGATAGAATAGCATGTAGGAGGAGAGTGGCTTCCTTGGTTTGTCTGGATGATGATTTTGGGAGGTGGTTTGGGCTCCCCTTCTAGAAGAGGAATTCGGGGGCTTCCTACGACATTTCTTTCCAAATCCATTTTGGATTTACCAGATTGTTCCTCAAGATCATTTTTTAGTTTTTTTGTAGGTTGTTCTGGCGAAGATGATATCCAATTATTTTCGTTGCCTTTTTTCCGTTTGTTATTAATATGTTCCGTTTCGACAGATAAACTGTGTTCCGATTTATTGTCTTCAGAAAAAAACACTTCTTTTGGGGGAGGTTTTTGAACTTTAGATTTTGGTTTTAAATTAAGTGAGTCCACACTCTTCTCAGGGTGGCGGGAAAGGAAGTCGGCGAGCTGGATCACATATTGGCGCTGTTTTTCGCGGTGTGTCTCTTTTTAGCAAATCTAATTTTACGTACACAACTTTTCCTAGAGGTATTAGCGTCCTTTGTTCTGCTGGATACTGAGCACTCTGATGTTTGCGTACTAGAATTTCGATACATTTTGGTGTGTCTCTTTTTAGCAAATCTAATTTTACGTACACAACTTTTCCGAGAGGTATTAGCGTCCTTTGTTCTGCTGGATAATGAGCACTCTGATGTGTGCGTACTAGAATTTCGATACATTTTGGTGTGTCTCTTTTTAGCAAATCTAATTTTACGTACACAACTTTTCCTAGAGGTATTAGCGTCCTTTGTTCTGCTGGATAATGAGCACTCTGATGTTTGCGTACTAGAATTTCGATACATTTTGGTGTGTCTCTTTTTAGCAAATCTAATTTTACGTACACAAATTTTCCTAGAGGTATTAGCGTCCTTTGTTCTGCTGGATAATGAGCACTCTGATGTTTGCGTATTAGAATTTCGATACATTTTGGTGTGTCTCTTTTTAGCAAATCTAATTTTACGTACACAACTTTTCCTAGAGGTATTAGCGTCCTTTGTTCTGCTGGATACTGAGCACTCTGATGTTTGCGTACTAGAATTTCGATACATTTTGGTGTGTCTCTTTTTAGCAAATCTAATTTTACGTACACAAATTTTCCTAGAGGTATTAGCGTCCTTTGTTCTGCTGGATAATGAGCACTCTGATGTTTGCGTATTAGAATTTCGATACATTTTGGTGTGTCTCTTTTTAGCAAATCTAATTTTACGTACACAACTTTTCCTAGAGGTATTAGCGTCCTTTGTTCTGCTGGATACTGAGCACTCTGATGTTTGCGTACTAGAATTTCGATACATTTTGGTGTGTCTCTTTTTAGCAAATCTAATTTTACGTACACAACTTTTCCTAGAGGTATAAGCGTCCTTTGTTCTGCTGGATAATGAGCACTCTGATGTTTGCGTACTAGAATTTCGATACATTTTGGTGTGTCTCTTTTTAGGAAATCTAAACTTTTTGTAAATCTCAATTGTCGTCTTTAAAACTGGGTTACATGAGATTGGAATAGCACTAATAAACAGTTAGTGCGGTAACGCCAACTCATGACAACAAACGGAGTCACCGCATGTTTTTTGAAACGCTGTACTTACAATTCGACCATCCATTCATTCTTCAGGATTGTGCTCCAATTTTCCTCGTTTATGTCTGTGATAGCCACCGACGCCCCGTCGCTGGATTTTGCCGAAACTATTAGCAAAATTAAGAAGGCACAATAAGGAATCGCCTCCATGATGGTTGAATTAGCACTCTGATGTTTGCGTACTAGAATTTCGATACATTTTGGTGTGTCTCTTTTTAGCAAATCTAATTTTACGTACACAACTTTTCCTAGAGGTATTAGCGTCCTTTGTTCTGCTGGATAATGAGCACTCTGATGTTTGCGTACTAGAATTTCGATACATTTTGGTGTGTCTCTTTTTAGGAAATCTAAACTTTTTGTAAATCTAAATTGTCTTTAAAACTGGGTTACATGAGATTGGAATAGCACTAATAAACAGTTAGTGCGGTAACGCCAACTCATGACAACAAACGGAGTCACCGCATGTTTTTTGAAACGCTGTACTTACAATTCGACCATCCATTCATTCTTCAGGATTGTGCTCCAATTTTCCTCGTTTATGTCTGTGATAGCCACCGACGCCCCGTCGCTGGATTTTGCCGAAACTATTAGCAAAATTAAGAAGGCACAATAAGGAATCGCCTCCATGATGGTTGAATTAGCACTCTGATGTTTGCGTACTAGAATTTCGATACATTTTGGTGTGACTCTTTTTAGCAAATCTAATTTTACGTACACAACTTTTCCTAGAGGTATTAGCGTCCTTTGTTCTGCTGGATAATGAGCACTCTGATGTTTGCGTACTAGAATTTCGATACATTTTGGTGTGTCTCTTTTTAGCAAATCTAATTTTACGTACACAACTTTTCCTAGAGGTATTAGCGTCCTTTGTTCTGCTGGATAATGAGCACTCTGATGTTTGCGTACTAGAATTTCGATACATTTTGGTGTATCTCTTTTTAGCATATCTAATTTTACGTACACAAATTTTCCTAGAGGTATTAGCGTCCTTTGTTCTGCTGGATAATGAGCACTCTGATGTTTGCGTACTAGAATTTCGATACATTTTGGTGTGTCTCTTTTTAGCAAATCTAATTTTACGTACACAACTTTTCCTAGAGGTATTAGCGTCCTTTGTTCTGCTGGATACTGAGCACTCTGATGTTTGCGTACTAGAATTTCGATACATTTTGGTGTGTCTCTTTTTAGCAAATCTAATTTTACGTACACAAATTTTCCTAGAGGTATTAGCGTCCTTTGTTCTGCTGGATAATGAGCACTCTGATGTTTGCGTATTAGAATTTCGATACATTTTGGTGTGTCTCTTTTTAGCAAATCTAATTTTACGTACACAACTTTTCCTAGAGGTATTAGCGTCCTTTGTTCTGCTGGATAATGAGCACTCTGATGTTTGCGTACTAGAATTTCGATACATTTTGGTGTGTCTCTTTTTAGGAAATCTAAACTTTTTGTAAATCTAAATTGTCGTCTTTAAAACTGGGTTACATGAGATTGGAATAGCACTAATAAACAGTTAGTGCGGTAACGCCAACTCATGACAACAAACGGAGTCACCGCATGTTTTTTGAAACGCTGTACTTACAATTCGACCATCCATTCATTCTTCAGGATTGTGCTCCAATTTTCCTCGTTTATGTCTGTGATAGCCACCGACGCCCCGTCGCTGGATTTTGCCGAAACTATTAGCAAAATTAAGAAGGCACAATAAGGAATCGCCTCCATGATGGTTGAATTAGCACTCTGATGTTTGCGTACTAGAATTTCGATACATTTTGGTGTGTCTCTTTTTAGCAAATCTAATTTTACGTACACAACTTTTCCTAGAGGTATTAGCGTCCTTTGTTCTGCTGGATAATGAGCACTCTGATGTTTGCGTACTAGAATTTCGATTCATTTTGGTGTGTCTCTTTTTAGGAAATCTAAACTTTTTGTAAATCTAAATTGTCTTTAAAACTGGGTTACATGAGATTGGAATAGCACTAATAAACAGTTAGTGCGGTAACGCCAACTCATGACAACAAACGGAGTCACCGCATGTTTTTTGAAACGCTGTACTTACAATTCGACCATCCATTCATTCTTCAGGATTGTGCTCCAATTTTCCTCGTTTATGTCTGTGATGGCCACCGACGCCCCGTCGCTGGATTTTGCCGAAACTATTAGCAAAATTAAGAAGGCACAATAAGGAATCGCCTCCATGATGGTTGAATTAGCACTCTGATGTTTGCGTACTAGAATTTCGATACATTTTGGTGTGTCTCTTTTTAGCAAATCTAATTTTACGTACAACTTTTCCTAAGTGATAGCGTCCCTTTTGTTCTGCTGGATGAGCACTCTGATGTTTGCGTACTAGAATTCGATACATTTTGGTGTCTCTTTTAGCAAAATCTAATTCTAGTACGCAACTTTTCCTAGAGGTATTAGCGTCCTTTGTTCTGCTGGATAATGAGCACTCTGATGTTTGCGTACTAGAATTTCGATTCATTTTGGTGTGTCTCTTTTTAGGAAATCTAAACTTTTTGTAAATCTAAATTGTCGTCTTTGAAACTGGGTTACATGAGATTGGGTGCTAATAAACGGTTGGTGCGGTAACGCCAACTCATGACAAACAGGTCACCGCATGTTTTTGAAACGCTGTACTGAATTCGACCATCCATTCATTCTTCAGAGTTGTGCTCCAATTTTCACTCGTTTATGTCTGTGATCGCCACCGACGCCCCGTCGCTGGATTTTGCCGAAACTATTAGCAAAATTATGAATGCGCAATAAAGGAATCCTCCATGATGGTTGAATTAGCACTCTGATGTTTGCGTACTAGAATTTCGATACATTATGGTGTGTCTCTTTTTAGCAAATCTAATTTTACGTACACAAATTTTCCTAGAGGTATTAGCGTCCTTTGTTCTGCTGGATAATGAGCACTCTGATGTTTGCGTACTAGAATTTCGATACATTTTGGTGTGTCTCTTTTTAGCAAATCTAATTTTACGTACACAAATTTTCCTAGAGGTATTAGCGTCCTTTGTTCTGCTGGATAATGAGCACTCTGATGTTTGCGTACTAAATTTCGATACATTTTTGGTGTGACATAACAGCAAATCTAATTTTACGTACAAATTTTCCTAAAGTGATAGCGTCCTTTGTTCTGCTGGATAATGAGCACTCTGATGTTTGCGTATTAGAATTTCGATACATTTATTATTTCTTTTTTAACAAACTAATTTTACGTACACAACTTTTCTAGAGGTGATAGCGTCCTTTGTTCTGCTGGATACTGAGCACTCTGATGTTTGCGTACTAGAATTTCGATACATTTGGTGTGTCTCTTTTTAGCAAATCTAATTTTACGTACCACAACTTTCTAAATTAGCGTCCTTTGTTCTGCTGGATAATGAGCACTCTGATGTTTGCGTACTAGAATTTCGATACATTTTGGTGTGTCTCTTTTTAGCAAATCTAATTTTACGTACACAACTTTTCCTAGAGGTATTAGCGTCCTTTGTTCTGCTGGATAATGAGCACTCTGATGTTTGCGTACTAGAATTTCGATTCATTTTGGTGTGTCTCTTTTTAGGAAATCTAAACTTTTTGTAAATCTAAATTGTCGTCTTTAAAACTGGGTTACATGAGATTGGAATAGCACTAATAAACAGTTAGTGCGGTAACGCCAACTCATGACAACAAACGGAGTCACCGCATGTTTTTTGAAACGCTGTACTTACAATTCGACCATCCATTCATTCTTCAGGATTGTGCTCCAATTTTCCTCGTTTATGTCTGTGATGGCCACCGACGCCCCGTCGCTGGATTTTGCCGAAACTATTAGCAAAATTAAGAAGGCACAATAAGGAATCGCCTCCATGATGGTTGAATTAGCACTCTGATGTTTGCGTACTAGAATTTCGATACATTTTGGTGTGTCTCTTTTTAGCAAATCTAATTTTACGTACACAACTTTTCCTAGAGGTATTAGCGTCCTTTGTTCTGCTGGATACTGAGCACTCTGATGTTTGCGTACTAGAATTTCGATACATTTTGGTGTGTCTCTTTTTAGCAAATCTAATTTTACGTACACAACTTTTCCTAGAGGTATAAGCGTCCTTTGTTCTGCTGGATAATGAGCACTCTGATGTTTGCGTACTAGAATTTCGATTCATTTTGGTGTGTCTCTTTTTAGGAAATCTAAACTTTTTGTAAATCTAAATTGTCGTCTTTAAAACTGGGTTACATGAGATTGGAATAGCACTAATAAACAGTTAGTGCGGTAACGCCAACTCATGACAACAAACGGAGTCACCGCATGTTTTTTGAAACGCTGTACTTACAATTCGACCATCCATTCATTCTTCAGGATTGTGCTCCAATTTTCCTCGTTTATGTCTGTGATCGCCACCGACGCCCCGTCGCTGGATTTTGCCGAAACTATTAGCAAAATTATGAATGCACAATAAGGAATCGCCTCCATGATGGTTGAATTAGCACTCTGATGTTTGCGTACTAGAATTTCGATACATTATGGTGTGTCTCTTTTTAGCAAATCTAATTTTACGTACACAACTTTTCCTAGAGGTATTAGCGTCCTTTGTTCTGCTGGATAATGAGCACTCTGATGTTTGCGTACTAGAATTTCGATACATTTTGGTGTGTCTCTTTTTAGCAAATCTAATTTTACGTACACAACTTTTCCTAGAGGTATAAGCGTCCTTTGTTCTGCTGGATAATGAGCACTCTGATGTTTGCGTACTAGAATTTCGATACATTTTGGTGTGTCTCTTTTTAGGAAATCTAAACTTTTTGTAAATCTAAATTGTCGTCTTTAAAACTGGGTTACATGAGATTGGAATAGCACTAATAAACAGTTAGTGCGGTAACGCCAACTCATGACAACAAACGGAGTCACCGCATGTTTTTTGAAACGCTGTACTTACAATTCGACCATCCATTCATTCTTCAGGATTGTGCTCCAATTTTCCTCGTTTATGTCTGTGATGGCCACCGACGCCCCGTCGCTGGATTTTGCCGAAACTATTAGCAAAATTAAGAAGGCACAATAAGGAATCGCCTCCATGATGGTTGAATTAGCACTCTGATGTTTGCGTACTAGAATTTCGATACATTATGGTGTGTCTCTTTTTAGCAAATCTAATTTTACGTACACAACTTTTCCTAGAGGTATTAGCGTCCTTTGTTCTGCTGGATAATGAGCACTCTGATGTTTGCGTACTAGAATTTCGATACATTTTGGTGTGTCTCTTTTTAGCAAATCTAATTTTACGTACACAACTTTTCCTAGAGGTATTAGCGTCCTTTGTTCTGCTGGATAATGAGCACTCTGATGTTTGCGTACTAGAATTTCGATACATTATGGTGTATCTCTTTTTAGCATATCTAATTTTACGTACACAAATTTTCCTAGAGGTATTAGCGTCCTTTGTTCTGCTGGATAATGAGCACTCTGATGTTTGCGTACTAGAATTTCGATACATTTTGGTGTGTCTCTTTTTAGCAAATCTAATTTTACGTACACAAATTTTCCTAGAGGTATTAGCGTCCTTTGTTCTGCTGGATAATGAGCACTCTGATGTTTGCGTATTAGAATTTCGATACATTTTGGTGTGTCTCTTTTTAGCAAATCTAATTTTACGTACACAACTTTTCCTAGAGGTATTAGCGTCCTTTGTTCTGCTGGATAATGAGCACTCTGATGTTTGCGTACTAGAATTTCGATACATTATGGTGTGTCTCTTTTTAACAAATCTAATTTTACGTACACAACTTTTCCTAGAGGTATTAGCGTCCTTTGTTCTGCTGGATAATGAGCACTCTGATGTTTGCGTAGCATTGGCCACTTAAGCAGTCGCAGAAATCGACATGCGTACATGACATAATGTATGAATGTTGAGGAAGCGATAGAAGATTGTCTGGAAATAACAGTGTGGCTGTCCATTCTTTCTGCCTACCCATTCGGCAGATGGCGTGATGATTTTAGTTAGTTTAAGAGTTTACGAATTTAAGTAATTCCTAATAAATAAATAGCTAAGTTATCAACTATAGGTAGATTAAAAGAGCTTAAACATTTAGAGTTACCATCTTATCATTTTGAACTTGATGAAATATAATATATGATGAAATTGGAGCAAGTTACCGAATACATATATCTGGAAAGCATGTTGAAAAGAAAAATGTACCAAGTATGCAATAAGTATGACCTTGTGATGAACGTGTCAAAGTCTAAAGTTATGGTATTTGAAAAGGAAGAATATATGACGGATTGTGACATAAGTGCAAACGGTGAGAAATTAGAGCGAGTTACCGAATTTGTCTACCTGGTGAGCATGTTTACAAGAGATGAAAAAATGGAGAAAGACATAGAAAGATAAAGATTGACACTGGTAACAAAATAAATGGCGCTTCCAAAGTCATCATTGCAAATATAAATACATCCACTGAAGCAAATATGGCAGTACATAATGGAGTTCTAGTGTCAATCCTTATGTATGGAAGTGAAGCAAAAAATATGAAAGTAGGATAAATGCCGTATAAATTAGATCATTACGAAGAATGTGTGGGAAATGATACATGATAGAATACAGAAGGATGAAATAAGGAAGAAATGTAAGGCAGATGATTGCATCATAAGTAAAAAAGGATCCCTGAGATGGTTTAGACATATGGAACGAATGGATGAGAGAAGAACGGTTAAAATGTTGTATACAAGCAGTGTGAGTGGAAAGAGAAACCGAGGATGACCGAGGAAAACATGGCATGACCAAATTAATCAATTACTAAAAGGCGGTCACATTTGAAGTCGGAATAATCGACGTGCGTGCATGGTACGATGTATGAATGTAGAGGAAGCCCGAGAGGTATGCCAGGACAGAGCATTGTGGCGATCCATCCTCTCTGCCTACCCTGCGAAATGGCGTGATGGTTAGTTAGTTAGTTAGTTAGTAAAATAAAAAAAGGATCCCTTAGATGGTTTGTACATATGGAACGAATGGATGAGAGAAGAATGGTGAAAATGTTGTATACTGGCCGTGTGAGTGAAAAGAGAAGTCGTGGAAGACCAAGGAAAGCATGGAATGATCAAATTAATCAAATATTAAAATGCGGGCACATCCAAATTTTAAAAAATTGACGAGCACACATGTTACAATGTGTGAGTGTTGTTTAAGAGGTGTGTCAGGACAGAACAGTATGGCAGTCCATTCTCTCTGCCTACCCCTCCGTAGAAACTTAGGAATAATTAATTAGTTTAATTTTATTTTAATAAGGTGTATTTTGTTTTGTATTGATTCTAGAACAATAATGGAAAACTCCATATTCAATAATTAATAAGAATGAAAACATATGTTTTATTATATTTAATTACAATATTACGTCTGCTAAGGCATTATCAAATGTTTTATAATACCCTAGCAGATCGAAATATGTCATTTCCATAAAATATTATAGAACTTCTAGAAAACAGATGTTTGTAATATGTTTTCATATCTATAATACTGAAATAATATTTCTTATGAATTTTATACTTAAAACATGTAGTTTTAAATAGCTTTAAAAAGATACATATAATTACAATCTATTCTGTGATTGGGAGTGCTCAATAGTATATGTAAAATGTCGTTTTTTTAATAAGTAAAATTGTTCGTACTTTTACAAATAAATATATTTTAAAATACATATTTTTTGTTTCTATTTATTTTCCTATGTCACCATCTTGAAAGATTAAATTTACTTATTAATTTAATAAAGAAATGCTTAAAAGAATACTCACCAATATCTGAAAGAATTGTGGTCTTGCAATGAGTTTAGGTAAAATAATGCATTCAAAACGAATTGTTTTTGATAGTTTAACTGCACAATTTTCTTTATAAATCTGACATAATCATAGTACATATAAATTTGCAGCAAATAAGAAATGATTTAAGACGTTACAAATTCTGTTATACACCAGTCAGATAAGGTTTTATAATATAAATATATAAATTATTCTACTTTTGATAATAATCCGTCAATCAATAGAATACACGAAATTATTGGACTACATTAGCGCCGCACTTGGAAATAATTTGAAACTAATACAGTTCCCTGCTTAATCATTTTTCATTTGACGTAGTGAAAAGTTCTCAAGTATTTTATCAATAATTTATGGTAAATATGCATTATTTATAATATAATTGTGTATCCGTTGTCAAGATGTAAATTTTTAATGGTTTAATGCATTGAAATTCAAATTTAGGCATATATTTTAGTATATAATTTGATTGAAAAAAAACTCAAAATATTAAAAAAACAGTTTATAAATTTCATCAACAGGTGGCAGTAAAAAATATGAAATAAGTTTTCGAACATACGAAATAACTGTCCTATTTCTATTTACACGTAATATTACTTTAATTAAGTAATCCTTAACATTATATTCATTAATATCTGAAGAATGGACCGCCACACTACTCTATCCTGACATACTCTCCAAGTTTCCTCCACATTCATACAGCGAGTTATACACGCAAGTCAATTCTTCCGGCTTCTGACATGACCAACCTATAAATTTTTATTAATTTGATCATTCCATGTTTTCCACCTCGACTCTGTACTCCATTTACATCGTTAACGCATGCTTTTTTTAACCATTCTTTCTTCACCCATGCGCTCCATTTATATCCGAACCAACGCAGCGATCCTTTCATAATTTTGTTCATAATACCTTCTTTCGCTCTACATTCCTTTCTTATATCAGCATTTGAGATTCTGTCGTACATCGTTCTATCTTCTACCAGTTCCATGCTTCGCTTCCATACATAAGGTTTGGGACCAGAGCTTTATTGTGAACGGCCATTTTCGCTTTCATTGATAAATTCTTGTTTCTAATAACTATTTTTAAAGCTCCATTCACTTTATTTCCCGCACCAACCCTTCTTTCAACATCACTATCATTTCGGCCATCCGCTGTGAACATGCTACCTAAATACACAAATTCCCTCACCTGTTCCAAGTTCTCTTCGTTCACACTTGTGTTACAAACTGTCATTTGCTCTTCCCTTTCAAAAATTAACACCTTTGACTTTCCGACATTCATAATTAAATCGTTCGACTTGCATACCTCATACATTCTCGACACCAAGACTTGTAATTCGTCCGCACTATCCGGAACGAGGACGTTTTATCATATTTTTGATTATATACATTCCATTTATCTTATTTTGCTTTGTTATTTTTAAATGTTTTTTCCGCAATGAAGTTCAACCAAGAGACAAACCGGTTAGCTTCTTAATAAAGTAATTTATTATCTAATTTTACGAGAACAACCAGAGCCTCTGAAAGAAGTCAACAAAATATTAATTGTTTCTTGAACAATAACGTAAAACTCTAACAAACTAACTAACTAACCATCACGCCGTCTCCCGAAGGGGTAGGCAGAAAGAATGGACTGCCACACTTTTCTTTCCTGACATATTTCTGTCGCTTCCTCAACATTCATACATCGTGTCATGCACGCGCGTCGATTTCTCTGACTCCTCACATGGCCGACATTCAATATTTGATTTATTTGATCGTGCCACGTTTTCCTCGGTCTTCCTCTATTTCTGGTTCCATTTACATGATTAACATATAATTTTTTTACCATTCTTTCTTCATTCATTCTTTCCATATGTCCAAACCATCTTAATGATCCTTTCATTATTTTGTTCATGACACCATCATTCGCACCGCATTCACTTCTTATATTGTCATTCGATACTCTATCATACACAGAGTATCCACACATTCGTCTAAGAGATCTCATTTCTACTGCATTTATTCTACTTTCATCCTTCTTTTGCCAGTTCCATGCTTCGCTTCCATACATAAGGGTCGGTAGAAGAACACCATAGTGCACTGCCATTCTAGCTTTTTTGGATAGGTTTTTGTTTGCGATGACAACTTTAAGCGCACCATTCATTTTGTTGCCTGCCCCAACCCTTCTTTCAATATCCCTCTCCACTCGCCCATCGCTTGTAAACATACTACCTAAAACATGGACGTAAAACTCCATATTAAATAATTAATATGAATGAAAACATGTGCCGTTTAGGAGTTTTATTAGGGAGTTTTTTAGAGGTTAGGTTTTTAAACTGGCAACATTGTTTCTGCAGACTGTCAATTTCACAGTTGAAAAGAAGAATGTATGACGATTTGTGATATAAGTGCGATGGGCGAGAAATTGGAGCAAGTTACCGAATTTACGTATCTGGGAAGCATGTTTACAAGAGACGGAAAAATGGAGAAAGACATCGAAGGAAGGGTTAGTGCTGGGAATAAAATAAATGGCGCACTCAAAGTCATTACTGCAAATATAAATATATCCACAGAAGCAAAGATGGCAGTACACAATGGAGTTCTAGTGCCAACCCTCATGTATGGAAGAGAAGCTTGGAATTGGCAAAACAAGGATGAAAGCAGGATAAACGCCGAAGAAATGAGATCACTTAGAATAATGTGCTGGAAAATGTTGTATGATAGAATGCCGAACGATGAAATAAGAAAGAAATGTAAGGCAGATGATTGCATCATAAGTAAAAAAGGATCCCTGAGATGGTTTGGACATATGGAACGAATCGATGAGAGAAGAATGGTAAAAATGTTGTATACAAGCAGTGTGAGTGGAAAGAGAAACCGACGTGCGTGCATGGTACGATGTATGAATGTAGAGGAAGCCCGAGAGGTATGCCGGGACAGAGCATTGTGGCGATCCATCCTCTCTGCCTACCCTACGAAATGGCGTGATGGTTAGTTAGTTAGTAAAATAAAAAAAGGATCCCTTAGATGGTTTGTACATATGGAACGAATGGATGAGAGAAGATTGGTGAAAATGTTGTATACTGGCCGTGTGAGTGAAAAGAGAAGTCGTGGAAGACCAAGGAAAGCATGGAATGATCAAATTAATCAAATATTAAAATGCGGGCACATTCAAATTTTAAAAAATTAACGAGCACAAATGTTACAATGTGTGAGTGCATCATGGATAAAATTAAAAAATGATCCCTGAGATGGTTTGGATATATGGAACGAATGGATGAGAGTATAATTGTTAAAAAGTTGTACACAAGAAGCGTGAGTGGAAAAAGAAGCCGAGGAAAACATGGCATCACCAAATTAATCAATTACTAAAAGGCGGTTACATTCGAAGTCGGAATAATCGACGTGCGTGCATGGTACGATGTATGAATGTAGAGGAAGCCCGAGAGGTGTGCCAGGACAGAGCATTGTGACAGAGCATTGTCCCTCTACTTTACCCATTAATATCAGTCGAAGGAGGTGGTATTTTTCTCCCCTTAGCACATGACCCAAATACGAGACTTTTCTAATTTTCACACTCGACAACAGCTCTCTATTGGCTCTAGCTCTCTGCAGTACGTCTGCATTACTGACCCTATCGGTCCACGGTATACGGAGCATTCTGCGGTATATCCACATCTCGAACGCCTCCAACCGGTTCATTACATTCACTTTTAGAGTCCAGGTTTCGCAGCTATATAGTAGAACATACCATATATAACATTTAATCTTTCTTTGTCGGAGTTTCAAGTTAAGATTATCGTTCCAAAATATGGTTCTCATTTTATTAATTGAAGCTCGTACAACTTCAATTCCTCTTCTTCTTCTTCCTTATTGTAGACCTATGTGGTCTGTTCTCCAGAGTGTTGCTCCACCTGTGAGGTAGATTCTCAGCTGTCCTTACATCTTTTAGGAGGTCTTCCATGAGGACGAGACCCATCAGGTTGATTATGCAATGCAATATAGGGGAGTCTGGTGGTGTCCATTCTTTGAACATGACCGTATCAGTCCCATTTTCGCTGTCTGCTCCATCTTATAATATCTTCAACCTCACATATCTCTCTTATTCTGGTGTTCCTCACGCGATCCCTCAGTGTCTTGCCTGCTATCGTCCTCAGTGTCTTCATTTCGGAAGTCCTCAAAACTTGTTTGGTCCTTACTGTGTCTGCCCTTGCTTCGACGCCATATGTTTTTATTGGTCTTACGCATTCTTTATAGATTCTCATCTTACTCTTAATGGCCATGTCTTTGTTTTTCCATATTGTGGATTTTTGAGCGCCAGAGATTGAAGCTGCCTTGTTTACTTGAGCTTGTATTTCTTCCAGAAGATCAGCTCTTCTTCAACTTTAATTCAATATTAAATAATACCACACCACTAATTAAGTGCTTCATACGAAAGTATAACCCAATTAACTCATTTATAGGTTAGTTGGTGGTACTTATTGATAAATCCTCATACTTAATACGTGGAAAAATGCATCAAAAAAATTATAATCTCGTATGGAAATTATTGAATATTTTATGAGCGTATTTACATCGATATTTCCGTAGTTCAAAGCCATTAAGTCACATCCGGACATTAATAGTAACCTTTAACTTGACTCTTCTTACCTCTACTTAAACACCAGTACTGTGGTTGTCGAACTTTTAAGCAGCCATTACTAAATAACTAACTAACTAACCATCACGCCGTCTCCCGGAAGGGTTACTTACTTACTTATTTCCTATGGCCATACAACTCTTGAAGAGTCTTAGCCTCCTTGATGATTTTTCGCCAAGCTCCTCGATCCTGCGCCTTTTGCTCCCAGCAGTCCGATTCGCCCAACCTAGCCAGGTCAGCCAGAACATTGTCCATTAGGCGCTGTCTAGGCCTTCCTAGAGGTCTTACTCCAGTCGGTCTAGACGCGTACAGGGTCTTGATTGCTCTGGTCTCTTCGGCTCGGCATACGTGCCCAATCCATGCTGGGCGACCGGCTCTCACGGAGCTCGTTATGAGGGGCTGCTGGGCATCGTACGGATCTCTTGGTTGGTCCTATGCCTCCAAGTTCCCGCTGCAACACCGGGTCTGGATCCCAGGATCATTCTAAGTATTCTATTCTCAAACCAGTAGATTCTTTGTTGTTCTTTTAGAATCATTGTCCATGACTCAGAACCATATGTCACCACTGGCTTGATGATGGTGTTATAAATACGCAGCTTGGTGTTTCTGGATAGAAGCTTGGACATTAGGAACGTTCGCAAGGAGCTTGCAGCCAGAAGGATTAGCCAGAAAAAATGGACTGCCACGATTTTCTTTCCTGACATACATACATACGTGGTCTTCTTCTTCTTCTTGCTTGTTGTAGACCTATTTTCCAGAGTATTGCTCCTCCTGTGAGGTAGACTCCCAGCTGTCCTTCCATCTTTTAGGAGGTCTTCCACGAGGACGAGTCCCATGAGGCTGATTATGCAATGCAATATA
The DNA here is from genome assembly GCA_022606425.2 of Lepidostoma basale. Lineage (NCBI taxonomy): Eukaryota > Metazoa > Arthropoda > Insecta > Trichoptera > Lepidostomatidae > Lepidostoma > Lepidostoma basale. The sequence goes on along the minus strand of JAHDVF020000849.1, from coordinate 113,731 downwards.
GGGGTCTGGTGGTGTCCATTCTTTGAACATGACCGTACCAGTACCTTTTTCGCTGTCTGCTCGTCTTATTACGTCTAACTAACCATCACGCCGTCTTCCAGAAGGATTAGGCATAAAAATGGACGGCCACGCATTTCTTTCCTGACATATATACATACGTGGCCGACATTCAATATTTGATTTATTTAATCGTGTCACGTTTTCCATACTCTTCCTCAATTTCTTCTTCTTTATCGTTCTTGCTTCATTCATTCTTTCCATGTGTCCAAACCATTTTAATAATCCTTTCATTATTTTGTTCATAACACTTTCATGGTTGATTCAATATTTGATTGATTTGATCGTGCCACGTTATCCCCGATTTTTGCCCTAATTTGTTTTTTAAATTGACACAGAGCTTTTCACTTTTGTAGGGTTTAATGTAAAATAGATTTTTTTAAATAAAATATACGTTAATTTTTAGGCTATCTGCGAAATTTGCAAGGTGGAAGATGTCGTGAGATGGGGCAGACAATGCAGAAGATTCTGGTATGCGCACGTGCAGAGGATGGATCCCACCAGAATCCCACACGCTGTCATCAGATTCCTGTTGGCTAACGTCCCTCCGGAAGACCGCCAATGAGATGAAGGGATAGCTGGGAGTCGATCTCCCAAGAGATGCCAGCCTGATTACAGGAACAGACCAATGGTATTTATTTATTTATCTCTTCCTTCCCTCCTGTGCCTCCTGCCGTGCATTATTTCTTTTTTATTCTTTCTCTAACATATGTTATTTATAATATGTATCAATTGTGTATTTTCTTTTGCTGTTGTATTGCTATGTGTGTACGGCGGGACATCAAGGGATATTAGCGTAGGCAATGACAACATTAACTTAAAATTGAGACAGAGGATGGTCAAGTGCTATATTTGGTCCATATCTATACGGAGTGCAGAACTGGAATAAACCGTATAGAAGCATTTGAAATGTGGCTCCATCACAGAATTTTGCAGATCATGGACTGATATTATCAACAACAATGAGGTGCTACATAAAGCCAGAGTAGGAAGAGAATTGTTGTCTGATATGAAGTCTAGAAAGATGGCATATTTGGGACACATTTTTCGCAACGAAAAATACGAGGCGTGGTGTTGGAAGACCCCAGATGTCCTGGCTCGAGAATGGATTAAGGAATGGACCGGATTTCAGGAGGTGGGGGAGTTGTACCGTCTGGCACAGGACAGAGAGGTCTACGTCAGGGTAATAGCCGACTTCGGGGGGACCTGACATGGCACTCGAAAAAAATGTGAAAAAAATGTGAATAAGTCCAAGGTAATGATTTTTGAAAAAGAAGAAATCTTGACAGTCTGCAACATTAGCGTGAATGGTGAAAATTTGGAGCAAGTAGATGAGTTCGTGTATTTAGGTAGTATTTTTACAGTGGAGAGGGATATTGAAAGAAGGGTTGGGGTGAATGGTGCACTTAAAGTTGTCATCGCAAACAAAAATCTATCCAAAAAAGCTAGAATGGCAGTGTACAATGGTGTTCTTCTACCGACCCTTATGTATGGAAGCGAAGCATGGAACTGACAAAAGAAGGATGAAAGTAGAATAAATGCAGTAGAAATGAGATCTATTAGACAATGTTAAAATTTTGTACATTGAAAAAGAATGTGTCATAACCGAAACATGTCTGCTAAAAGTGTAATAAAATGTTGTAAAATACTAAGAGTAAGATGAGAATCTATAAAGTATGCGTAAGAGCAATAATAACATATGGCGTCGAAGCAAGGGCAGACACAGCAAGGACCAAACAAGTTTTGAGGACTCCGAAAAGAAGCCACTGAGGACGATAGCATCCGAGATGAAGACACTGAGGGCGATAGCATCCGAGGTAAAGACACTGAGGACGCTAGCAGGCAAGAAGCTGAGAGATCGCGTGAGGAACACCAGAATAAGATAGATAAGTGAGGTTAAGGATATTATAAGATGGAGCAGACAGCGAAAAAGAGACTGGTACGGTCATGTTCAAAGAATGGACACCACCAGACTCCCCTATATTGCATTGCATAATCAGCCTCATGGGACTCGTCCTCGTGAAAGACCTCCTAAAATATGGAAGGACAGCTGGGAGTCTACCTCATAGAAGTAGCGACACTCTGGAGAACAGACCACATAGGTCTACAACAAGGAAGAAGAAGTTATATTTATTCAAATATATGAATATATAAGTGAAGGCGACTATAGAAGAAACAAAAATAGTTTTTTTATATAAAAAAAAAATCGCGAGCCACAATTTTATAACCACTTCGTTAGTACGATGAACCCCGTTACGCTGTGTCATTACAATTCTGAAATAAAAATATTTAAATTAAAACATGTCAAAAACCACAATTTGGTAAAACGATTTGAAAAAATAAGCACATGAGCACAAATCGATAATCTACTATACAAAAACTAAGGCTATCCTATATTGACATACGCGGTAGAACCCAGAACCGATATGGCTACAACCAAGAAACTCCTGTGCGTAAATTTGATCCGACAGTCAACAAAACAACAAGTCTCACTATATCTAGGCAACCTACAAGATATAAGCTGACTGTTGATGATATACCTGTGGAGCAAGTAATGAGTTTCAGATCTTTGGGAGTAGAGATCTGCAGCTATAATGACCTTTATACCGAAGTACGAGTACAAGTCAGTCCTCTGCCGTGTCAGGATGTCTGAAGAATCTGATCTGGAAGAACAAGCACATGCGTATCGACAGCAAGATCAGAATTTATAAGACATGTGTGCGACCTATCATGACGTACGCTGTAGAGACGCGGGACACTGTGCGAACCAAGGGACTACTAAGAACATCGGAGTTGAAGGTCCTAAGATCAATTACTGGAAAAACTCTCCGAGATCGTGTCCGCAACGTAGACATAAGAAAAACTTGCGAAAAATAGGATATCGTTCAGTGGAGTAGATCCAGAAGAAGATACGGATGGATGGTGACAGACTTGCATATACAGCCGCTTATGAAATCCCCTCCGGACACCGCCCACCTGGAAGACCGCCTAAGAGATGGAAGGAGAGACGAGACATGATTTCTGTGCACAGATCGTCAGATCTATCAAAAGAAGTAAACTAGATGAAGGTACAGTATTTATAGTTAGAAAAAGCCTTCGTGACCTTCTTCTTCTTCATCTTATTCTTGGCGCTATCCCAACTCATTGTCTGTGTTGACTGTTGGGGTCGACTCTTCTCGATCTAAGGCTGACTATTTACGGTTCTGAGTATCGCTTTCACTCAAGCCATTTCTCTCCACGTGTTCCTAGGTCTTCCTCTGGATGGTTGACGAGGAAGATTCACAAAGCTCTATTTACTGTGTGGTCTGGTGGTCTCCGTTTTATATGCCCGTGCCGAGAAACTACGAGTGACCCAAAGAGCCATGAAAAGCGCCATGTTAGGAAAAAGCCTAAGAGACAGAGCCAGGAACGATACGATGAGAGTAAAAACAAAGATCACTGACATCATCCACCCTACCCGTTGCCAAAAGCTCAGATGAAAAGTGGACAAGAAGACTGCTGACTTGGAGACCGTGGACGGCAAAGAGAAGTGCGACAGCAACTACGGTGGAAGGATTATCTGAACAGACATGTTAGAATAACCTGGATGCTGTCTGCAAAGGACAGAGTGACATGGAAGCGAATGGAGGAGGCCTTTGTCCAGGAGTGGACAGGAATAGGATTAAATTAATTGATTCTTCATTTTATTATTTTTTTTCCTCAGACATTGTAGATTGTAAACATCGTAAAAATTTTATGACCATCTTGCAAATAATTGCATTTTATTACTTACGTTTCCAATTAATTATTTATTTCGCGGTAGTTGAGACAGACGACCTTGCACGAGCGTCATTTATCTGTATTTCTGAGATGTTGTTTTGTCGAATCAGCGACGTACAGAGAAGTTTTTATTGCATAACTAACTAACTAACTAACCATCACGCTGTCTCCAAAGAACTAGGCAGAAATAACGGACCTCCACACTGTTTATTTTCTGACATACATCTCGCGTTTCCTCAACTTTCAAAATTTCATGCGTGCACGTCGATTTCTCCGACTCCTCACATGGCTGACATTTAATATTTAATTTATTTGATCGTGCCACGTTTTTCTCAGTCTTCCTCTATTTATAGTTCCGTTTAAATCGTTAACACATACTTTATTTATACCACTCTTTCTTCATTTGTTCTTTCCATGTGTTCAAATCATCTTTCATTATTTTGTTCATAACACTTTCATTCGCCAGAGATGAAGACACTGAGGACCCAGTGAGAAAGCGAAGTGTCAGTAAGCTGTCTTCCTTCTCTCCGGTCTCAATCTAGCGATTGGTCTGCAGCAAGGCGACGCATCTCCTCTTCCACTCCGCTCGATCCTCGACAACTCTCTTCAACTTCGCATAAGAGGTGCAGCTCATATCTCGGTAAATCTGGTCTAGGTACTCCTGGCGAGGTCGTCCTCTGTCAATCGATCCCTCAACCATTCCCTCCAACACATCATGCAGGAAACATTCGTGTCGCAACACATGACCGATCCATCTTGCGCGCCTCTCCGCTATCGTGTTCAACACGTGTCTACTCTCTTCAACTCTGCTGAGAACTTCTTCATTTGTAATGTGGTCCCTCCTTGAAACATGGGCAACTCGTCGGTAGGTCCACATCTCAAATGCCTTCAGCCTCTTTCGCTCTCTTTTGCCCAGGCACCAAGTCTCGCAGCCGTACAGTAAAACACTCCACACCAATGTTTTTAAAATTTGTTTTCGGAGGTTCAGGTCTATGTACTCGGAGGTTGGACTCGAATATTTTAGACTTTTTATTGAAGGCAAGTTTAGCCTGGTGGATACGACTATCAACGTCTTTCTTGGATCGACCATCCCATGTAATGCTGCTTCCCAGGTAAACAAAAGTCTTTACATTCTTGATCGCAGTTCCAGCCATCTCTACATTTATTTGGCGCTCATCTCTACCCACGGTCATTACCTTAGTTTTACCATTGTTAATTTTCATGTTACACGTTGTACTAAGTATTTTTTCCATGGTATCTAAGGCATATTTTAGTTCGATTTCATCGCTGGTAACTGCAAATCTTTTCATATCCACTTTCCGTCCGTGAATTCTTACACCTCTTCTATGTTCGATTTCCTATATTATTTCATCTATCGCACATTGTATATATAGCCATTGAAGAGTACATGGGAAAGAGAGCAGCCCTGTCTCACCCCTTGTCTTATCCTTGCTTCCTTTTCATCCTTGCCCAGTCTGAGGATGACGGCTTCTTCCTTATATATCGCTTGGATAATTCGTTTGTCTCTGTGTTTGACTCCAATTCTGTCCATCATCCCGAACAACCCTCTCCATTCCAACGTGTCGAATGCCTTCTCTATGTTCACAAATCCGACATATGTATCCAGGTTTCTTTTGATTATTTTCTCCAGTACTAAGCGTGTTGATAATATTGCTTTTCTAGTTCCCATTCCCCTTCTGAATCCGAACTGGTCTTGGGTCAGTATTTCTTCTACTTTCGGTTTGATTCTTTTTAGGATTACATTGGTTAATATTAGACAACGAGCATGAACTACAAGTCCTGGTGAATAGTATGTATGAGGTTCGTACGTACGTCAGCTATCAGATGCTACATTAAGTAGCATCAATCGTCAGATGTTTTCCAAAGATGGCGCTAATGTCAGATTCTACTCAAATCACTTGCGTTGTAGCGTGGCGTTAATTTAAAATTCTATTTGCTTATTTCGATATTCCATTTACGGCATGTATCACAATTACGTGCGTGTTGAGTACATAAGAATATCGAAAAAACGTCGGTCTGTCGGGTCCGCTAGTTATAATTTAAATATTTTTTATTACCATAACATTGTTCTTTAATAACAAGATGTTATCTTGACAGTCGACAAGTTGACAATCGTTTTAATAAAATTAATTAAACAATCATACAATTAAATTAATTTTATAAAAGTCTGATATTGTTTGGTGTAAAAAATGAGTGGAGAAACCCATATTTCTTCTTCTTCTTACTCTTCACGGAGAAAACGATATAAAATAGAATACCGAACAACGATCGTTGAAGGTGATGAAGGTTTTGTTCTTCGAATTGTTGAGGTTTTCAGAGACACCCGGGTCAGAACTCTATATAACTCCTTAGTCAGAAGCAGGCTCGAGGGGGGTGCCGTGATATGGAGTCCTCATGAGGCTCAGTGTTCTCTCATGTTGGAGAGGGTTCAAAAGATATTCTTGAGAACCCTGTACATGAGAGAAAAAACTAACTAACCATCACGCCGTTAGGCAGAAAGAATGGACTGCCACACTTTTCTTTCCTGAGATATTTCTCTCGCTTCCTCAACATTCATACATCGTGTCATGCACGCGCGTCTATTTCATGTTGTTACATGAGAGAGTATGCGCAAATCACTTGCGTTGTAGCCTGGCGTAGATTTAAAATTCTATTCGCTGTGTTTCGATATTCCATGTATGGCATGTATTACATGTATTGCGTGATGTATTGCATGTATTACATCATTTTAATTTTAACATTACGGTGATTTGGACAATTTCAGTGTCAGTGAGGCAGTATTCATAAAAAAAATATTGCAAATTCTGGAAAGAGTACTGCCTCACTGACGTCGACATATTTGGATTCCTTCTAATATGTATGATTTTTTGGTCTCATGTTGTTTTGTTTTGTTTTGTTTTTATCTTTGTAATACCGTTTTGTGTCCAAATGAGTCGTCTAAATGTTTTATCGTTTGTAATGTCTCATTTGTGTATAATGTATAAATAAATAAATAAATAAATTATAATATATTTTTAAAATGATTAATTATTTACATATTAAAGACGCTTGATTTCGTCGGAATATAATAGCCTTAAGGTATTATTAAGAACGATAATTTGCGTATATCGTTATTATGACGTAAGCAAAGGCGGCAAGCGCAGAAAAATGGTTTTAACACCTACAGGAATTCAACCCGTGACCTTCTGGTCGCTAGACGGTCACTTCAATCATTTGACTACGTCACAAATCATTTATAGTGTACATTATATCTGCCGGAACCGGTTACCAGTAGCTGCTTTAGAACATCTTTCGTCTATCGTCAATTTTGCTCCAGCACAAATACTCGGGAAATGGTGGACATATTTCGTGATCGTGTGAATCGCCTCAGGGATGCAATATCAATGTTATAATTCTTTCCAATTCTTAATCTTTAGGTTTGTTATTTATACATTCTTATTCTTCTTCTCTTCTTCTCCCTCAGCCTATTCTCGTCCACTCCTGGACAAAGGCCCCTTCCATTCGCTTCCATGTCACTCTGTCCTGTGCAGACTGCATCCAGGTTATTCCGACGTGTCTGTTCAGATCATCCTTCCACCGTAGTTGCGGTCACCCTGCACTTCTCTCTGCAGACCACGGTCTCTTAGTCAGCAGTCTTCTTGTCCACTTTTCATCTGAGCTTCTGGCTACGTGACCTTCCCATTGCCATTTTAGAGTCGCCACCCGGTGGATGATGTCAGTGACCTGATTCTGTCTCTTAGGCTTATTCCTAACATGGCTCTTTCCATGGCTCTTTGGGTCACTCGTAGTTTCTCGGCACTTTGTTTGGACAATGTAACAGTTTCAAGACCATAAGTACCAACTGGCAGATCCTTATTATGTAATTGCAACCGATCTGGAATTTTACGTCTGTAAAACATGGATTACTACATCCTTAAAAACCGGAAAATACCGATCAACCTGAAACAAAAAGTCTATGAAGCCCGGGTTCTGCCAGTTGGTACTTATGGTCTTGAAACTGTAACATTGTCCAAACAATGTGCCGAGAAACTACGAGTGACCCAAAGAGCCATGTTAGGAATAAGCCTAAGAGACAGAGTCAGAAACGATACGGTGAGAGAAATAACAAAGGTCACTGACATCATCCACCGATGACTTTAAAATGGCAATGGGCAGGACACGTAGCCAGAAGCTCACATGAAAAATGGACAAGAATACTGCTGAGTTGGAGAGCGTGGACAGCAAAGAGAAGTGCAGGGCGACCGCAACTACGGTGGAAGGATGATCTGAACAGACACGTCGGAATAACCTGGATGAAGTTTGCACAAAACAGAGTGACATGGAAGCAAATGGAGGAGGCTTTTGTCCAGAAGTGGACGGGAATAGGCAGAGGAAGAAGAAGAAGAATATTTTAGGAGGTCTTCCACGATGAGGAGTCCCGTGAGGCTGATTATATAATGCAATATAGGGGAGTACGGGGGTGTCCATCCTTTGAGCATGACCGTATCAGTCCCTTCTACGCTGTCTACGCCATCTTATAAAACCAATCTCAACCTCCCATATCTCTCTAATTCTGGTGTTCCTCACGCGATCTCTCAGTGTCTTGCTGTCCTGCTTTCGTCCTCAGTGTCTTCATATCGGAAGTCCTCAAAACATGTTGGTCCTTACTGTGTCTGCCCTGAATCTCCAGCTAAATCTGAGGAGGACTTGCAAAGAATGTTGTAATTATCACAATATCAGAGAAATCGACGCGCGTGCATGACAAGATGTATGAATATTGAGGATGCGAGAGAAATATGCCACGAAATAAAAGTGTGGCAGTCCATTCTTTCTTCGGGGAGACGGCGTGATGGTTAGTTAGTTAGTTATCTTTATATAATATTTCATTGGTAATAAAAAAATAATTAAAACTGTTCTTCATCAAGATCAGATATCATCGAATATTCCTTTGAGCCTAATTCATGTCTATTTTTATTAATCAACAATTTAATCATTTTAGCATTAAAATTATTGAGTATCAGGAGAGCATATTGACAATAAAAATTTTTCTGTAACATTTTATCGGGCAGTGCAATCAACATTATACAGTAAGGACGATTTTAAAAACCGTAATTTTCATGCTTCACACCTTCTTGGCCGTTCTGCTATCCTGATACCAAGATTAAATTTTAAAACTTTTTGTATGGAGAATTTCGCGTTTTTCAACTTTATTAAATTAAAAATTATTAAAATCAAAAACGTATTATTCGGTATAAATAAAATATTCGGTAATAAATTAGTTAGAGAATGTTGAAAAAAAAAATTCAATGCAATAAATCCCAATTTCTCCATACAAAATGATAATATTAAACACCAGGAGTTTAAGGAGTGCTAGCAAGTATCGGATGTTAAAAATACTTATTCATTTTACATCAAAAATACCAAATAACCTAGTAAGGACAGTTTTACGAATCGAAAAATTGCCCTAACCCTTCTTTCAATACCCTTCTCCACTCTCCCATCCTTTGTAATCATACTTCTTAAATAAACAAATTCATCCACTTGTTACAGATTTTCACCGTTTACACTAATGTTGCAGACTGTCATGCTTCCTTCTTTTTCGAAAATCATTACCTTGGACTTATTCACATTCATCATCAAATCGTATCGCTTGCATACCTCATACATACTAGACACCAGGGCTTGTAGTTCATGCTCGTTGTCTGCAAGTAGCACAGCGTCGTCCGCATACAATAGACAGCTTACTGACACAACGTTCATTTTTGCACCTGCTTCCAACCCTTTCAGCTCTTTCACACACTTGTCCATATATAGATTAAACAACCATGGAGACATTACACACCCCTGTTTGACACCTTTATTGATATCAAACCAGGCTGTTGTGAAGATGAACAGAGAATATTTGCAACAACAACAACAAACCATCACGCCGTTTCCCTGCAGGGGTAGGCAGAGAGAATGGACCGCCACACTACTCTATCCTGGCACACCTCTCTAGCTTCCTCCACATTCATACATCGAGTCATACACGCACGTCGATTCTTCCGGCTTCCGACATGACCAACCTTTAATATTTGATTAATTTGGTCATGCCATGTTTTTCTCGGTCTACCTGGACTCCTTACTCCATTTACATCGTTAACGTATACTTTTTTGACCATTCTTTCTTCACCCATGCGCTCCATATGTCCGAACCAACGCAGCGAACCTTTTATAATTTTGTTAATAATACCTTCTTTCGCTCTACATTCCTTCCGAATATCAGCATTTGAGATTCTGTCGTACATCGTTCTACCACACATACGTCTTAGGGACCTCATCTTTACCGCATTTATTCTGCTCTCATCTCTCTTCTAGTTCCATGCTTCGCTTCCATACATAAGGGTTGGGACCAGAACTCCATTGTGAACAGCCGAATAGAGAATATTACAACAGAGAATATTTGCGCTTGGGCTATTTCGTAATCAAACTAAGATCTTGTTCTATGAGACGATTAAATTTAAATATTTGCAGATAATATTTATTTAGATTAGTTTTTACCTTTATTTGCCGAATTGTAAACGTGAATACATCTTGCCCACGTGACAATTCACAGAATCTACGTGACGTGAGATTAAGGAAGTGAGAGAATTATCATTAGGAAATTACAATATGGCTGGTGCTCACAGTTTTTTTGATCAATTAAAATTAAGAATGTATTGTGCGTTCGCCTATCCTTTGTAAACATACTTACATACAAATTAGGAATAATATTTTTTTACCTTTATTTGAAGGATAAAATTAGTAAATATAAATTATAAATAATGGGTCGGCAACCTTTTGTTGTCAAAGGGCCACATATTTGACGTGGGGATTAGTGCGGGCCGCACTTGGGTCGAATGTCATAACAATATCTTCTTCTTCTTCTTCGATGGCCCTACAGCCCATATCGAGCCTTAGCCTCCAGTATTCTTCGCCTCCAACTCCTCCTGTCCTCCGCTTCGACCCTCCAATCTGACACTCTTAACAATCTCGCTCCATCTCTCCCAACTTCATCCTGCCATCGCAGCCTTGGTCGTCCAATTGGTCTTCTACCATCTGCGTGCCACACCAGCAATCTCTTTGGGACATTACAATATACCTACAATATTTTACCTAACTAACCAACCATAAGGTAGGCAGAAGAATGGACTGCTGCACGTTAACCGATGCGGCACTCCATCCTTCTCTTTACACCCCCGCGGGAGACGCGGTGTGATGGTTTGCGAACCTCATCGCCACCATTAGGCATCTCCCGCGCACACTTCGATCGTCCAAGTCCACAAAATAAATCTAAAACAAATAATAAAAAATACATTAATTAATCATTAACTTTATTATGTATATAATTCTTCTGTACGGACGTATGTAGTAGAACTCCTCACGATGCAAGTTCAGGACGTCCGTCGACTTCCTGTGATGATGAAGACATTGAAGATGTTCGGTCTGCTATGTTTCTAATCGTCGATTAACTGTTCGGATGATTGCTGATGAACTGAATTTAGGAAAATCGTCTGTGCACACGATTTTTACAAAACATTTAAAGTTGAAAATATCATGACAATGCGCCTTCACATTCAACACTGATTGTCCGCAAGTTTTTGACCCGTAATGCGATCTCTGTGATTGATCACCCTCCCTATTCCCCAGATTTAGCCCCTGGCGACATCTATTTGTTCCCGAAATGTTAAAAGGTCATGCGGGGGTGGTACTGGGACTGGGGCAGACGATTAAACGTGAAATATAAAAGCAGCTGAAGAGCCTGACTCCTGAAGACTTCCAGGAATGTTTTGAACAATGGAAACGGATGTGGAACAAGTGCATTGTTACAAATGGGAAGAATTTTGAAGGGGATAATATTGACCTACCCTTAATTTTGTAAAATAAAATTTAAAAAAAATCAGTTCGCGTATTCATTGGACGAACCTCGTATAGCATCTAAATGTGAATCCGAGATAAATGTTTGTTTTTTTGATAATTCAGAAATGAAAAAAATATCGTATGATATCGTCCGTCTTATGGCAATCTTGCGGGGTGCTGGTTGCCGACCCATGCAATTTAATAGTCAACACCTGAACAAACTTATTTTTTTACTACGTACGCAAATGCGAAAAAAAGAATTGAAAAATACGAGTATATACGCGAAAACACAAAGTCATAACATATAATTGTATACAAGGACCATGGAGTCAGTAAATCCGCAATGCGCATTCCAAATTTAAATATCAAAGAATCACCTGTCATTTTCAAATAATATCTGTCAGTTTTTCGTTCGAAATTCGAAGTTCTTTTTTGTCTGTGGCGAAGAGAAAAAAACAGTCACGTTTTCTAGCATATTTGAGCAGTGCCGGATTAAGGAAACTTGTGCCCTGTAGCAAATGTTACCTGATTTTTTTAATGATAATCTAATGTCAACCTTCGTGGCAAGTGGTAAGAGCTCTGACCTCCATATCGAACGTCCCGGGTTCGATTTCCGGTGATTGCAGAGTGATTGTCACCCTGTCTTTGGTCTGGTATAGAATTCACGTGACTATAAATTGGCGATAGATTGGCTACCTATCACATGTCACGAGATTGGGTTCAACCGACCTGTTGTATGCAAAAAAATGTTAAATATAAAGCTTTTTAATTTCTTATTTCTTAAAACTAATTAACTAACTAACCATCACGCCGTCTTTCTGAAGGGGTAGGCAGAAAGAATGGACTGCAATACTTTTATTTCCTGACATATTTTTCTCGCTTTCTTCAACATTCATACATCGTGTCCTGAACGCGCGTCGATTTCTCTGACTCCTCTCATGGCCGAAATTCAATATTTGATTTATTTGACCGTACCACGTTTTCTTAGGTCTTCCTCTATTTATGGTTCCATTTACATCGTTAACATAATTTTTTTATCATTCTTTCTTCATTCATTCTTTCCATATGTCCAAACCATCTTAATGATCCTTTCATTATTTTGTTCATGACACCATCATTCGCACCGCATTCACTTCTTATATTTTCATTCGACACTCTATCATACACAGAGTATGCACACATTCGTCTAAGAGATCTCATTTCTACTGCATTTATTCTATTTTCATCATTTCTTTGCCAGTTCCATGTTTCGCTTCCATACATAAGGTCCGGTAGAAGAACACCGTTGTGCACGATCAAATAAATCAAATATTGAATGTCGGCCATGTGAGGAGTCAGAGAAATCGACGCGCGTGCATGACACGATGTATGAATGTTGAGGAAGCCAGAGAAATATGTCAGGAAAGAAGAGTGCCACACTTTTCAAAGTCCATTCTTTCTGCCTACCCCTTTCGCACCGCATTCACTTCTTATATTTTCATTCGACACTATCATACACAAAGTATCCACACATTCTTCTAAGAGATCTTATTTCTACTGCATCTAATCTCCTTAATTCCATTTACATCGTTAACATATAACATCGTTAGCACTCGCTACTCCTCCGAAATGACTTATCCGCCTCTGTGTGTAAGTAGGTTTTTTTATTTTTATAGTTCCTACTTTATAAAAACTTAATTATGCAATATTATAGTGACTTATTGCACGTGCTTAAATAAATAATTCACATCCAACAACCATCTCCAAGAAATAACAGACATACTTATCTCGCTTCCTCAACATTCATACATCGTGTCACGCACCCACGTTGATTTCTCGAACACTTTGCGTGGCTGGCATAAGAAATGATGTGAACGGATCTAGAAATAGATGAAGACCGGGGAAACGTGGCACGATAAAATCAATCAAATTTAATAAACTAACTAACTAACCATCACGCCGTCTCCCCGAAGGGGTAGGCAGAAAGAATGGACTGCCCCACCTTTCTTTCCTGACATATTTCTCTCGCTTCCTCAACATTCATACATCGTGTCATGCACGCGCGTCGATTTCTCTGACTCCTCACATGGCCGACATTCAATATTTGATTTATTTGATCGTGCCACGTTTTCCTCGGTCTTCCTCTATTTCTGGCACCATTTACATCATTAACATATAATTTTTTTACCATTATTTCTTCATTCATTCTTTCCATATGTCCAAACCATCTTAATGATCCTTTCATTATTTGTTCATGACACCATCATTCGCACCGCATTCACTTCTTATATTTTCATTCGACACTCTATCATACACAGAATATCCACACATTCGTCTAAGAGATCTCATTTCTACTGCATTTATTCTACTTTCAAATTTAATTAACATTATTATTATTATTATTTTGTTCAATCGCTCTTTACTTCATGACAGCATAAGCCAAATCAATGTAAAGGGTATTATAGCTATCATAGTGATTCTCGTGACATGTGATAGGTAGCTAATCTATCGCAATTTTATTGTCACGTAAATTCTACACCAGACCAAAGACAGTGTGACAATCACATTGCCCTCTCCGGGAATCGAACCCGGAACCTTCGCGGTGGCAGTCAATGCACTTACCACTCGGCCACGAAGGTTGTAAATGACGACCTGCGGACTTGACACGGTGTATGAATGTTGAAAAAACGATTTTTGTTTTTATTTATTTGATCATGCCACGTTTTCTTCTATTTCTAGTTCATTTTATATCGTCAAAATATACTTTTTAACCATTTCTTTTTTGTACAAACCATCTTAATGATCCTTTCATATTTTTTTTCATAACACTTTAATTTGCACTGCATTCTCTTTTTATATATTCAATTGACACACTTTCATACACAGATTTTTACACATTCGTATAAGAGATCGTATTTCTACTACATTTATTCTACTTTCATCCTTCTTTTGCCAGTTCCATGCTTTCTTACAAAAAAAACTAACTAACTATCACGCCGTTTCCCCGGAGGGGTAGACAGAGAGGATGGATCGCCACATTGTTCTATCGCGGCATAATTCTACATTCACAAATCGTGATATGCACGCCCGTCGATTGTTCCTACTTCGAACATGGCCGCCTTTCAATAATTGATTAATTTGGTCATGGTCTTCCTTGGTCTTCTTCGACTTCTTTTTCAATTCACACTACTTGTATATATCTTTTACACCATTCTTTCCTCATCCAGTCGTTCCATATGTCCAAACCATTTTGGTGACCCTTTCTTAATATTATTTATCACGCATTCATCCGCCGTACATTCCTTTCTTACTTCATCATTAGATTTTTATCATACATTGTTTTTCCGCACATTCTTCTTAGTGACCTCATTTCTACGGCATTTATCCTACTTTCATCCTTCTTCTGCCAACTCCAAGCTTCACTTCCATACATTCCCTTGACGACCTTCGTGGCCGAGTGGTAAGTGCATTGACTGCCACCCTGAAGGTTCCGGGTTCGATTCCCGGCGTGGGCAGTGTGATTGTCACACTGTCTTTGGTCTGGTGTAGAATTTACATGACATGAGAATAACTTAACTAACTAACTAAACATCACGCAATTTCCCCGAAGGGGTAGGCAGAGGGGATGGATCGCCACAATGCTCTCTCCTGGTATACTTCTCGGGATTCCTCTACATTCATACATCGTACCATGCACGCACGTCGATTATTCTGAATTCGAATGTGACCACCTTTTATTAATTGATTAATTTGGTCATGCTATGTTTTCCTCGGTTATCCTCGGCTTCTTTTTCTACTCACGCTGCTTGTGTACAACTTTTTAACCATTCTACTCTCATCCATTCGTTCCATATGTCCAAACCATCTCAGGGATCCTTTTTTAATTTTATCCATGATGCAGTCATCTGCCTAACATTTCTTTTTTATTTCATCGTTCGGTATTCTATCATACAACGTTTTCCGCCACATTCTTCTTAGTGATCTCATTTCTACGGCGTTTATCCTGCTTTCATCCTTCTTTTGCCAGCACCAAGCTTCACTTCCATACATGAGTTGGCATTAGAACTCCATTGTGTACTGCCATATTTACTTCTATTTGCAGTAATGACTTTCTAGTGCGCCATTTATTTTATTCCCAGCACCACACCAACCCTTCTTTCGATGTTTTTCTCCATTTTTCCGTCTCTTGTAAACATGCTTCTCAGATACGTAAAATCGGTAACTTGCTCCAATTTTTCGCCCATCGCACTTATATCACAAATCGTCATACATTCTTCTTTCTCGAAAACCATCATTTTAGATTTAGACACATTCAACACCAAGTCACACTTTTTGCATGCCTCATACATCCTTGACACTAAGGCTTGCAAATTTTCTCTACTGTTAGCGATTAACACAGCATCGTCTGCATATAACAAACAGCTGACTGACAAACAATTCATCTTAGCACCAGCGTCTATGCCTTCAAGTTCTTTTATACACTTGTCCAAGTATAGATTGAACAACCACGGGGACAACACACATAGCTATAATACCCTTTACATGTATTTCGCTCATGCTGTCATGATGTAAAGAGCGAATCAACAAAATAATAATAATATAATAGTGGTCGGCATTCAATTCAAATTATTCAAATTCAATTAAATTTTTATATATTTTGTGAATGTATACGAGTACTTATACCTGTATACGAAATCCTGGATTTTCACCAAAGGGTGGTTATTTCAAATTTAATTGTATCTCAATAGAGATGAAGACGCAAACTGGAAACTGAATATGGATGATCAAGGTGTTTACAGGACTTATGACCTGTCATTGGTTGGGTTAAGCGCACGCTTTATGTAATTACAGCATTCCCCATTCCACCTTTGTTATTGTGATCATGCATGACAAATTTTTGGAAGATGTACGAGTATATATACTTCAAATCCATATCTATCTTCACGTGTCAGTTTCAATTCCTCAATTCCTTGGCATATAGAATGGTCAATTCCTTGGCATATAGAATGGAATAATACTCCTGGCGGCTTCTAACAATACGTTAAATAGGCGACAGCCTTTGCATTGTGTTAATAAGGTTGTTTGCTAAATGCCGAAAATCATTCTCCATAGATGGCGTTAGTGGGTCGGTTGTATAGGTTAATCTTGAAAAAAAAATTATTCACAAGTGCAATCAAATCTACATAGAT
This sequence comes from Lepidostoma basale, assembly GCA_022606425.2. NCBI lineage: Eukaryota > Metazoa > Arthropoda > Insecta > Trichoptera > Lepidostomatidae > Lepidostoma > Lepidostoma basale. The sequence goes on along the minus strand of JAHDVF020000849.1, from coordinate 96,869 downwards.
AGCTGATTGAAACTGACACGTGAAGATAGATATGGATTTGAAGTATATATACATCTTTCAAAAATTTGTCATGCATGATCACAATAACAAAGTGGAATGGGTAATGTTGTAATTACATAAAGCGTGCGCTTAACCCAACCAATGACAGGTCATAAGTCCTGTAAACACCTTGATCATCCATGTTCGTCTTTCGTCTCTATTGAAATACAATTAAATTTCAATTCAATTTATTAAAAAAATACAGAAAAACAAATCCAAATCGTTTATCATCACAATATACAAACATATAATTAACAATTAAAAATATAATTATAATTAATATAATAAGAAAACAAATGAGAGCAAGTAAAAAAAAAAGAAAAACAGAATACAATTTAAAAAAAAAAACATATTCCAGAACAGTTCGGTAAAAATAAACATTTTTGTACAAAAAGAAGAGAAGCAAATAGCAATTTAATACATAAGGGATAGATGCTTTCTGAGGGTAGCCTCACTATCGTGGAAGATGTCCACATCCGAAGAGATGCGGTTTAGAAGGATTATTGCCCTGCCCACGGGCATTACCTTAGGTAGATTGGTTCTACACAGTGGCAGGTGAAATAATCTATGTTTCCTGGGGACAAACAAAGTCAAGTCATTCATAATATCAGAGTTATGTATTCGACCACGAATCAGTTGAAAAAAATTAACACCCAGGTGGATAGTTCGTCTAATTTCCAATGATTGGTAGTCCAGCATACCCAGCAAGAAATCAGTTGGGTACAGCCAGGGGTAGTAGCCGTTTTATTTAAGGTACATAAATCGTAAGAATTTTTTCTGTGCCTTCTCGATTAACAGACAATATTTTGTTTCATGCGATGCCCACACCAGTGTACTAAATTCCAACCGACTTCTTACCAAGGAATTATACAATAACTTCAGGACTTATGAATTTTTAAAATATACAAATAATAAAATGATCTGATGATGAATGTTAATAAGTCCAAGGTAATGATTTTTGAAAAGGAAGAAACCATGACAGTCTGCAACATTAGCGTGAATGGTGAAAACTTGGAGCAAGTAGTTGAGTTTGTGTATTTAGGTAGTATGTTTACAAGAGATGGGAGAGTGGAGAGGGATATTGAAAGAATGGTTGGGGCAGGCAACAAAGTGAATGGTGCACTTAAAGTTGTCATCGCAAACAAAAACCTATCCAAAAAAGCTAGAATGGCAGTGCACAATGGTGTTCTTCTACCGACCCTTATGTATGGAAGCGAAGCATGGAAATGGCAAAGGAAGGATGAAAATAGAATAAATGCAGTAGAAATGAGATCTCTTAGACGAATGTGTGTTATATATATGATAATATTAAATAAATATTCTGTGTATGATAGAGTGTCGAATGAAAATATAAGAAGTGAATGCGGTGCGAATGATGGTGTCATGAAAAAAATAATGAAAGGATCATTAAGATGGTTTGGACAAATGGAAAGAATGAATGAAGAAAGAATGGTAAAAAAATTATATCTTAATGATGTAAATGGTACCAGAAATAGAGGAAGACCAAGGAAAACGTGGCACGATCAAATAAATCAAATATTGAATGTCGGCCATGTGAGGAGTCAGAGAAATCGACGCGCGTGCATGACACGATGTATGAATGTTGAGGAAGCGAGAGAAATATGTCAGGAAAAAAAGGTGTGGCAGTCCATTCTTTCTGCCTACCCCTTCGGGGAGACGGCGTGATGGTTAGTTAGTTTACAAATAATATTAAATGTCGGCCACGTGAAGAATCCAAGAATAGACATACGTGCATGACACGATGTTCGAATGTTGCAAAAGCGAGATAAATATGTCAGGAAATAACAGTGTTGTGGTGTATACTTGCTGCCTACCCCTTCGGGTTAACGGCTTGTTGGTTAGTTAGTTAGTTGGATAGTTATTTGGGAGCAATAATTACGCATTGTGTTTGTACGTATGTTTCCTTCAACGCCCGGTCGATCAATTGACCAGTAACAGCTAGATCTCCACAGAAACAAGACGTGTTTTGTCAAGATTTTTCATAACGTTAATAAATTTAAACGTAAATATATATATTTTTAAATCTGTGATTAAATCAAATAACAAACAATTTTTTTAACATAACATTTTATACTCGAAAAAAAAAAGTGTTTTAATTATATTATTTCGTATTTTATACAGTGTAATATTAAATATATAGTGTTTTATTATTTTTTCAAAATTCATTTTTTCACAGGTGAGCATTATTTTATTTAAATAACTAACTAACTAACCATCACGCCGTCTCCCCGAAGGGATAGGCAGATAGAATGGACAGCCACAATTTTCTTTCATGACAAATTTCTCAATTCGCTTCCTCAATATTCATACATCGTGTCATGCACGCGCGTCGATTTCTTTGACTCCTCAAACGGCCGATATTCAATATTTGATTTATTTGATCTTGCCACATTGTATCGGTCTTCCTCTATTTCTGGTTCCATTTACATCGTTAACATATAATTTTTTTACCATACTTTCTTCATTCATTCTTTCCATATGTCCAAACCATCTTAATGATTCTTTCATTATTTTGTTCATAACACCATCGCACCGCATTCACTTCTTTATTTTCATTCGACACTCTATCATACACAGAGTACCCACACATTCGTCTAAGAGATCTCATTTCTACTGCATTAATGCTACTTTCATCCTTCTTTTGCCTGTTCCATGTTTCGCTTCCATACATAAGGGTCGGTACAAGAACACCATTGTGCAATGTCATTATTATTTTATTAAATTTTTTAAATTAATTTTTTCTGTATTACGACAGCGAATTGTTTTGCCAGGCTGGCTGGCATCGACAGACTAATCTAATCTGTCGATGCAAACTACCCTGGCGAAATTGGTTACTGTCGAAATAAATTCAAAAGTGAATAAATATCAAATAAAACGTATTGAATACTTCATACGAATGAAAACGACAGTTTTCTAGAAGTTTTATTGTATTTTTTATGGGAATGACATGTTTCGCCCTTCTAAGGCATTATCAAATGTTGAATTTCATTATCAAATTTATTACGTTTTAATACATTATCAAATTTAATGAGTTATATTTGATTTAAAATGAACTTTTATCGAAAGATTTCAGTAAAATAATTAGATTATATATTTTCGTTTTTTTACAAAAACCTATCCAAAAAAGCTAGAATGGCAGTGCACAATGGTGTTCTTCTACCGACCCTTATGTATGGAAGCAAAGCATGGAACTGGCAAAAGAAGGATGAAAGTAGAATAAATGCAGTAGAAATGAGATCTCTTAGACGAATGTGTCGATACTCTGTGTATGATAGAGTGTCGAATGAAAATATAATAAGTGAATGCGGTGCGAATGATGGTGTCATGAACAAAATAATGAAAGGATCATTAAGATGGTATGGACATATGGAAAGAATGAATGAAGAAAGAATGGTAAAAAAATTATATGAAGTAAATGGAACCAGAAAGAGAGGAAGACCGAGGAAAACGTGGCACGATCAAAAAAATCAAATATTGAATGTCGGCCATGTGAGGAGTCAGAGAAATCGACGCGCGTGCATGACACGATGTATGAATGTTGAGGAAGCGAGAGAAATATGTCAGGAAAGAAAGGTGTGGCAGTCCATTCTTTCTGCCTACACCTTCGGGGAGACGGCGTGATGGTTAGTTAGTTAGTTAGTTATATAATATTTAAAAAGTGTATATTAATCATGCAAAATATATTATGCTTTGAATTCATTTACTATTTTTATTTATTTAAATTAGGCGTTAAACTGTTTGATTCTATTTCCATAATGACGATTTTTTATGAACTTAAACACTGTTTTTGTACTTTTGAGTTTATTTTACTATTACAATATCGAAATTTTAGAAATTAAAAAAGCTATTAAAAATAAAGAAAACATTATTAATAATCAAATAAATTTAACATCAAGTCTAATCTTTGATTTATTTCCTTTGTTGTAAGTAATTACCTGAACCCCATTAAGAACTTTAAATTAATATTTTAAAATTTGTTGTTGTTGTTGAATCGCTCTTTACATCATGACAGCATGAGCCAAATCGATGTAAAGGGTATTATAGCTATCATAGTGATTCACGTGACATGTGATAGGTAGCTAATCTATCGCCATTTTATTGTCACATAAATTCTACACCAGACCAAAGACAGTGTGACAATCATACTGCCCTCGCCGGGAATTGAACCCGGAACCTTTGGGGTGGCAGTCAATGCACTTACCACTTGGCCACGAAGGTCGTAAATTTTTAATTGAATCATAATATTTGTTATAACAAAAGCAAAAACGTTGCAAAATAAATCTTTATAACATCTGTCAGATCATGTAAACAATTTTATAATATTTTTATAAATCTGTATCTTTACTGAAGAAGGACTGTTTGTCCGAAACATGTCTATGTAATTTTTTTTATTTTGAATATAAGTGTTGTATATACAAAGTGTATAAAAAAGAAAAATAGAAATAAACCATCATAACAACACAAAGTATGGCGTATATATAAGAAATTATTTTACTAATTTTAAATACTTTTCCACGATTATGGAGGTGAATCTTCGAATTATGTCTAGGATAATTAACTCAATAGTGGATGTGGGAAGTCAATATTAATATTATAAGATTTTTTTTAATAGTGAATAATTAACTGAAAAGTGGAAATTTATGTATTATAGTTGAGAGTATAATTTCGAAAGGGAAGAGCAAATGACAGTTTGTAATATAAGTGTGAACGAAGAGAACTTGGAACAGGTGAGGGAATTTGTGTATTTAGGTAGCATGTTCACAGCAGATGGCCGAACGGATATTACGTCGAAAGAAGGGTTGGTGCGGGTAACAAAGTGAATGGAGCTTTAAAAATAGTTATTGGAAACGAGAATTTATCAATGAAAGCGAAAACGGCCGTTCACAATGGAGTTCTGGTCCCAACCCTAATGTATGGAAGCGAAGCATGGAACTGGCAGAAGAAGGATGAGAGTAGAATAAATGCGGTAGAGATAATATAGACGTATGTGTGGTAGAACGATATACGACAGAATCTCAAATGCTGATATAAGAAAGGAATGTAGAGCGGAAGAAGGTATAATGAACAAAATTATGAAAGGATCGCTGCGTTGGTTCGGACATATGGAACGCATGGATGGAGAAAGAATGGTTAAGAAAGTATACGTTAATGATGTAAATGGGGTACGAAGTCGAAGCAGACCGAGGAAAACATGGCATGACCAAATCAATCAAATTTTAAAGGTTGGTCATGTTAAAAGTCGAAGGAATCGACGTGCGTGTATGACTCGTTGTATGAATGTGGAGGAAACTAGAGAGGTTTGCCAGGATAGAGTAGTGTGGCGGTCCATTCTCTCTGCCTACCCCTGCGGGGAAACGGCGTGATGGTTTGTTGTTGTTGTTGTTGTAGTTGAGAGTAAAAATCTCACAAATTCATATAATTCTTAAAGTTCTGCCGATTATTATTTATATTTAACGGAGAAAATAATAAGCATGGAACTGGCAAAGGAATGATGAAAAAATGATAAATTACGAAGTTAGTTTAAATACGTACTGCAATTAAATTCTAAAATTTTATATATACTTTATTAAAAATAATGTAAAACACGCGTGTGTTTTGTTTCGACACCACATGATTTTATTTTGTCCATTCAACCGGTTTCGCTCCGCGCTAGCTTAGTCAGGGTTCGTAACCCTAACTATGCTAACCCAGTACCCCAAACTGTTCGTAACCCAGTTCGTTCCGGCCGAAGCGAAACCGGTTGGTTCGATATAACAAAATAATGACTGTAAAAACCATACACAGGTGTTTTATAGCTAAGATGCTAAGATGCTTAGCTATTAAAAGCTAAGATGGCAGTGCACAATTGTGTTCTTGTGCCGATAGTATGTCAGGACAGAACAGTGTGGCGTTCCATTCATTCTGCCTACACCTCCGGGGAGACGGTGTGATGGTAAGTTAGTTAGTTAGTTAATAGTGAATATTTTATTTTAAATAATTCGTATATAATGGAGTTGAGCCAATAGAGAGCTGTTGTCGAGTGTGAAAATTAGAGAAAAAAAATCATGCTAGGCTAAAAATCTCGCAGGGGTAGGCAGAGAGAATGGACCGCCACACTACTGTTATCTGAAACAATTCTCTAGATTCCTTCACGCTCATACAACGAGTCATACACACCCGTCGATACTTTCGATTTCTTACATATGGACATATGGAGCGAATGGATGGAGAAATAATGGTTAAGAAAGTATACGTTAACGATGTAAATAGAGTGCGGAGTCGAGGTAGACCGAGGAAAACGTGGCATGACCAAATCAATCAAATTTTAAAGGTTGAATATTAGAAATGACTCATATTTAGGTAATGTGCCAAATATGAGAAAAAATATTATTATTATTATTTTGTTGAATCGCTCTTTACATCATGACAGCATGAGCCAAATTGATGTAAAGGGTATTATAGCTATCATAGTGATTCTCGTGACATGTCATAGGTAGCTAATCTATCGCCATTTTATTGTCACGTGAATTCTACACCAGACCAAAGACAGTGTGACAATCACGCTGCCCTCGCCGGGAATCGAACCTGGAACCTTCGGGGTGGCAGTCAATGCACTTACTACTCGGCCACGAATGTCGTCAATTCTTCGACTGATATTAATGGGTAAACCACCTTCTTCGACTGATATTAATGGGTAAACCACCTTCTTCGACTGATATTAATGGGTAAACCACCTTCTTCGACTGATATTAATGGGTAAACCACCTTCTTCGACTGATATTAATGGGTAAACCACCTTCTTCGACTGATATTAATGGGTAAATTAGAAGGACGTCGGGGAATTGGTAGAAGGCAGCTGGCAGAAGGCAACATAAAAGAGTTGTCAGGATTTGTTCCATGTGGCGCAGGACAGAGATGCCTTTGCTGCAGTGATCGTCAACGTCGGGGATACCTGACACGGCACAGAAAGAAGAAAAAGATAGTTATAAAAATAACTTGAATGAAATTATATCGCAATGCTGGTTTTGACTGAATTTCTTTTTTGAATATATTTCCATTTCAATGTTTTATAACCAAACAACGCATTGAACTCACACAATAGGCGTTTTAAAGTATTATTTAAATTCATATATACTCGTAAATTGTTTGACCAATGTTCGATATAACCAAGGCTGAATATAACGGAAAAATACAAACATAAAATCAGTTCAAAAATAACAATTATTTTAACCCACAGCCATGATAGATTGTTCAGGGGATATTTCGAAAACTCGGCCGTGCTGGAGGATGTAGGTCTTTTTGTCCCTGATAGATATCTCCGACAGCGACAGCACAGGCCGCCAGAACCAATCTGCCTCTGATGACACCGGTGGAAAGAGCAATTAGTCTGCTGAACGCGGTCTCCTTGGAGATCGACGTCTTTCATATTCGAGATAGTACGTTCAGAAGACAAATACTCTTGACTTTAAAGTGTACCTTGTCTCCTCATGTCGAACCATCTCTCTTGCGTTCCTGGTGTTATGTTGTATGTATAATATATAATATTTTACCTGTACTCAATAGATGCCTTAGACATTTATGCTATTAGTACGAGTTAATAAACTGATTTGATTTGATTTGATAATGCAGTCTTTTTCGGCCAATATAAAAAATACATATAATTTATTATTACTAGGATTTGTAGAAATCAACAGAATCAAAATCAAACATATGATTATATTAACTAACTCACTAACCATCACGCCGTTTCTCCGAAAGGATAGACAGAGAGGATGGACCGCCATACTGCTCTGTCCTGACACACCTCTATAGTTTCCCTTACATTCATACATCGTAACATGCACACTCGTCATTTTTTTAAATCCTAATGTGTCCGCTTTTTAAAATTGGACTAAATTCGTCATGCCATGATTTCCTTGGTCTTCCACAGTTTTCCTTTCCACTCACACTGCTTGTATACAACATTTCAATAATTTTTCTCTCGTTCATTCGTTTCATATGTCCAAACCATCTCAGGGATCTTTTTTTAGTTTTACTTATGATGCAACCATCTGCCTTACATTTCTTCCTTATTTCGTCGTTCGGTATTCTATCATATATCGTTTTCCCGCACGTTCTTCCCAGTGATCTCATTTCTACGGCATTTATCCTACTCTCATCCTTTTCTGCTAACTCTAAGCTTCACTACCATACATAAGGTTCGGAACAATAATCCATTATATACTGCCATATTTTCTTTAATGGATATATTTCTATTTGCAGTCATGACTTTGAGTGCGCCATTTATTTTATTCCCAGCACCAACCCTGCTTTTGATGTCTTTCTCCATTTTTCCGTCTCTTGTAAACATACTTCCCAGACACGTAAATTCGGTAACTTGCTCCAATTTCTCGCCCATCGCACATTTCTTCTGGGAATGCTCGGAACCAATTCTCTACAGCTTCGAAGAGATGGACATCTAATAACCCATTTCTTCAGATTAATTAGGGGATACTTCGAGAACTCGGCCGATAGATATCTCCGACAGCGACACCACATATTGTTTTACCTACCAGAACCAATCTGCCTCTTGGGACGCCGGTGAAAAGAGCAATTAGTCTGCTGAACGCGGTCTCTTCGGATATCAACGTCTTTCATATTAGTGAAAGTACGTTCAGGGGACAAACACTCTTGATTCTAGAAACTATCTTGTCTTCTTAATGTCGAACCATCTCTCATGCGTTCCTGGTATTATGTTGTATGTATATAATATTTTACATGTACTCCATAGATGCCTTAAACATTTATGCTGTTTGTAATGTCTTTTGAGTAAATAAACTGATTTGATTTGATTTGATGCTTCCCAGGTAGACAAATTAGATCAATCAATATTATATTATTATATATTCAGGTTTTCCTGTATACTTAGAACAATGATTCAAAGAAATTTTAATAAGTCATAATTATAACACGTTTAGCGATTACATGATTGGTTCTTGGAAATTATAATCACACAGAAAAACCCTGTTAATAGCATTTGGGAAAATGTCTTAATTACAACGTCAAAGCTGTACCAATTAGCAAACGAAATATAAATCGATTTGAAGTTAGAATTTACTATTTAAACTAGCAATGAATCATGGAAAAACAATTAGACGAATTATTGACTTCATCTAATTTTCCTTATTCTTACCTATATGTGATACTGTGTATCGTGACGCAGCTTCTTTGCCAGAGCAATTATTTCAAATAAAGAATGCATCTAGTAGAACAGGGATGGCGAACCATGGCACGCGAGACGATTTTGCATGGCATGAAAAAATCAAAAAAGTTTTAGAAATAGTATAACTTACTAACTAACTAACCATTACGCCATCACTCCGAAAGGGTAGGCAGAAAGAATGGATTGCCATACTTTTCTTTCCTGACATATTTCTCTCGCTTCCTCATCATTCATACATCGTGTCATGCACGCGCGTCGATTTCTCTGACTCCTCACATGGCCGACATTCAATATTTGATTTATTCTATTTCTGGTTCCATTTACATCGTCAACATATAATTTTTTTTAACAATTCTTTCTTCATTCATTCTTTCCATATGTCCAAACCATCTTAATGATCCTTTCATTATTTTGTTCATAACACCATCATTCGCACCGCATTCACTTCTTATATTTTTATTCGACACTCTATCATACGCAGAGTATCCACACATTCGTCTAAGAGCTCTCATTTCAACTGCATTTATTCTACTTTCATCCTTCGTTTGCCAGTTCCATGCTTCGATTCCATACATAAGGGTCGGTAGAAGAACACCATTGTGCACGGCCAATCTAGCTTTTTTGGATAGGTTTTTGTTTGCGATGACAACTTTAAGTGCACCATTCATTTTGTTGCCTGCCCCAACCCTCCTTTCAATATCCCTCTACTCGCCCATCTCTTGTAAACATACTACCTTAAAGCACAAACTCATCTACTTGCTCCGAATTTTCACCATTCACGCTTATGTTGCAGACTGTCATGATTTCTTCTTTTTCAAAAATTCATCATCAGATCATTTCGCATGCATACCTCATACATACTTTTCACCAGGACTTGCAGTTCATGCTCGTTGTCTGCAAGTAGGACAGCGTCATCCGCATACAAGAGACAGCTTATTGACACTCCGCTCATTTTGGCACCTTCATTCAACCCTTTCAGCTCTTTCATACACTTGTCATAAACTTTTTCTTGTCTTAAAAAATAGCAATGGGCATTTTAACAATTTTTTCGTCGACTTATCCCTGTGAATCATTATTTTCTTCAATTAACTCTATTAAATCAGACATTAGAAGTAGACATACAGACGAAAGTACTACTGCTTGTATTCTATTAAAAGCTACCAGCTATGAACCCTATAATAAAATTGGCATCTAGCATACAACAACAAAAATCTCACTAATAATGAAATTTTGAGGTTTTTACATTTTTTTATTAAGTCTATTTTTTTGTTTATTTCTTTTCTTCTTCTCTGGTTTCAATCCTGGGATTGGTTTGCAGCAATTTCCTCTATTCTTCTCTTCCATTCTTCCCTGTCTTGTGCGGCTCTTTTGAAATGTGCATATGATGAGCAGCGCACGTCCACCAACAGGTCCTCCAGGTACTCTCGGCGTGGGCGTCCCCTAGAGTTTGTCCCCTCGGTCATACCCTCCATTATGGCATGCAAGAGGCCTTCTTGACGTATTACATGGCCGATCCATCTTGCACGCCTTTCGGACAAGGTCCTGAGCAGGTGCCTTCCTCCTTCGATTCCTTGAAGAACTTCCTCATTCGTGATGTGGTCTCTCCAGGAAATTCCTAATAGTCTTCTATAGAACCACATCTCAAAAGCCTCTAGTCTCCGCTTATCTCTTTGATTAAGCACTCCATACATAGGTCTTGATGAGGAGTATTCTTAGTTTTACTTACTTTTTTTATTTGACTCTATTATTTTCGACCTTTTATTAAATGCGAGCCTAGCCTGATGTATACGGCTGTCGACCTCGCTCTTAGACCGGCCGTTCCATGTTATTTTGCTCCCGAGGTAGACAAACTCCTTGGTGTTCTTTAGTGGAACTCCTGACATCACTACTCTCATCTAATGTTGCGTTCGGCCCACAGTCAGCAACTTTATCTTCATGTTGTAGCTATCTTGAAGAATGCCTTGCAAAGTTGCTAAGGCCTCCTGCAGTTCTTCCTCACTTTCAGCAACCATAGCAATATCGTCAGCAAACCTTATCATGTCTATCTTTTGTCCGTGTTTCCTTACACCTTCTCTGTGACTAATTCTCTCTCTCAAGTCGTCAATCTAATTCTGTATGTAAACGTTAAAAAGAGCAGGTGACAGATAGCATTTATTTTATTTTGCCATTGATAAGTACTTAATTATTTTTTTCGATGTATTAATGCTTTGTTTATATTAAGAATCTAAAGTTACGCAAACATTTGATGCGTTTTTATTTCCATGGCATGTGGCACGCGACATATTATTGTATTGACAAAATGAAAGTTTTTTTGGCACTCATTCAAAAAGGTTCGCCATCCTTGTAGAAGAAGAAGGATGAGACTAGATGCGGTGGAGATGAGATCTCTTAGACTAGTGGTGTGCCTAGGGTCAACCAGTAAGCCAAGCCCATCCGACTTTTTTGTGTTATAATATTAGGAGAGTAGAATGAATGAAGAAAGAATGGTAAAAAAATGATATGTTAATGATGTAAATGGAACCAGAAATAGAGGAAGACCGAGGAAAACGTGGCACGATCAAATAAATCAAATATTGAATGTCGGCCATGTGAGGAGTCAGAGAAATCGACGCGCGTGCATGACACGATGTATGAATGTTGAGGAAGCGAGATAAATACGTCAGGAAAGAAAAATGTGGCAGTCCATTCTTTCTGCCTACCCCTTCGGGGAGACGGCGTGATGGTTAGTTAGTTAGTTATATTAGTAGAGGGTCACGAAGAATTAATTAAATCCCATTTTAGGCGCATTTTAAATCTATACAAGAAATAAATTTCTGCGTCATCAAACTCATGTTCTTGTATAATATAATAATGAATTTACCAATACAAGAAGAATGCAATTAATAAGCTGTAATTAGACAATATTAATAAATTTGTTAACACCGAAACACGAATTATAAATAAATGTTCGTAAAGAAATTACATAATCATTCTTTTCATAACATTTCTGCACATAACGTAAATGACAGATAACATTCTGACAATAGGAATGAAGTTCGTGACACATCGAATAGTAACATACTTCAGACTGATAAAGCCCGGCTTCAAATCCATACAAAAAATTGTACTAGGGTCATTCGTAAAATAAGGTTCCCATATTTTTTTTAAATATACAGCTTTATTGTTTTCATTAGCATTAATCATCATTTTAAAGCTTAAAACTTACTCTATTTTTCTACATAATCGCCGCCATATAAAATTCTGCCGCCATTCCTCTTGGGAATCGAATAACCTCTTCCTTGACTTCATCATCAGTATGGAAGCGCATTCCACCCAAGTGTTCCTTTAATTTTGAGAATAAGTGGTAATCACTAGGGGCTAGGTCCGGACTGTAGGGTGGGTGGGGCAAAACAGTCCAGCTTAAATCTGTCAGCAGTTCTTGAGTTTGATTTGAGACATGAGGTCGAGCGCTCAACACGTTTCTGCTTGTGGTTTCCTGTGAGCATTAGTGGTACCCACCGCGCACACATCATTTAATAGCCTAAAATTTGTGAATTGTGGTGTTGGAAGTCCCAGGAATACGAAGAGCAAGTTCGTTAATGGTAATCCTCCGATCCTCAAGCATTATGCTCTCAACTTCGCATCTGGCGGAAACAGCGATAGGAAGATCCATCTTCGATGGCTGCCAGGCCGACACTGAGGGGTGTAGCGTGGCGGGAGTGGCAGGGATAGAGAGTGGAGGAGTTGATGAGTCAGCCAGTGTTGCCAGATTTCTCCCAGCCCGCCGCTATCTTTATTGACAGGATAGGGAACCTAACTTAGATGTCTTGCTTTTGCGTAGTTATGGGGGATGAACTTTCACTTTTGGTAGACTCAGGAGTCTGTTATTTCAGCCGGTTCCTCTTGAGACGCTGAACTCCAGCTTTCTCTCCACCGTTTCGGGGGTCTTCCTGGTCGGCGTTGTCCGTTTGGCGTTCCATGGAGAGCTATGTATGGTATCCTATTTGAGCTCATTCTTTCTACATGTTAATGCCAGTATCGCCGTCTTTGACGTCCCCATCTGACCACATCTTCGACCTCGCAGATTTCTCGGATTGCTGTATTCCCAACTCGATCGCGTAGGGTTTTACCAGCTATAGCGCGGAGTGCTTTCATCTCGGTTGTCCTGAGCATGCTCTTTGTCTTGACAGAGTCTGCCCTCGATTCAATGCCATATGTGAGGATTGGTCGCACACAGGTACTATGCTGTATTTTTATAATATTTTACCTGTACTCAATAGATGCCTTAAAACATTTTTCTGTTTACAAAGTTAAACCTGCTATTTTCAAAAACAATTTAATGCTAATTGCCTACGTAATACGTTACGATATCAGATAAGTAGGTTGCGAAGGCGATGGTGGTTTTGAAATTGGATTAGCAATTGGAGCAGCGTGTTTTTGTTCTTGAACCCTTCGCTGACTTGACATAGTAACAATGACCCTGTTTATACAAAAGTAGCATGTCTCTGAGCGTTCGTTTTACTAAAAAAACTGGTTTTTCCAAGCGTTTTGCAAACGATTTCTTACCATATTATATACCTAGATTCCACATAATACATAAGACACTCAGCTATCTACAGATATCTACACAATTCGCACTTATAACTAACTAACTAGCCGTCAAGAAAGGGTACGATTCCTCAACATTCATACATCATACCACGCTCAATTCAAGGCTCAATATCAGAGGTCCCTAAACTTTTGTTGTCCGGCAGACCCCTTGCCGATTTCTTCTATTTTGTGTAGACCCCCTGCTTCCCTTATAGAGATTTTTTTACATATTCATCAAAAACTATTTTATTAGTTTTTGAAGCTGACACAGAGCTACTCACTTTAATAGGGTTTACTGTAGAAAATAAATCTCTAAAATAAAATATATGTTAAGTTTTATAGTTACAAAACTAACTAACTAACCATCACGCCGCCTCCCCGAAGGGGTGGGCAGATAGAATGGACTGCCACACTTTTCTTTCCTGACATATTTCTCTCGCTTCCTCAACATTCATGCATCGTGTCATGCACGCACGACTTCTCCGACTCCTCACGTGGCCGACATTCAATATTCGATTTATTTGATCGTGCCGCGTTTCCTTGGTCTTCCTCTATTTCTAGTTCCATTTACATCGTTCACATCTATTTTTTTATCATTCATTCATTCATTCCATGTGTCCGAACCATATTTATGTTCCTTTCGTTATTTTGTTCATAACACTTTCATTCGCACCACATTTTTATTCGACACTTTATGATACACAGGTTTTATCATACGTTCGTCTTTGAGATCTCATTACTATTGCAGTTATTATAGTTTTAGGCTTCGCCTCCATAAAGGGTCGGTGCAAGAACACCATTGTGCACTGTCATTTAAGGTTTTTTGGATAAGAAGAAGAACTAACTAACTCTCCCCGAAGGGGTAGGCAGAAAAAATGGACTGCCACACTTTTCTTTCCTGACATATTTCTCTCGCTTTCTCAACATTCATACATCGTGTCATGCACGCGTATGTTTACAAAAGATTGGCGAGTGGAGAGGGATATTGAAAGAAGGGTTGGGGCAGGTAACAAAGTGAATGGTGCACTTAAAGTTGTCATCGTAAACCTATCCAAAAAAGCTAGAAGGGCAGTGCACAATAGTGTTCTTGTACCGACCCTTATGTATGGAAGCGAAGCATGGAACTGGTAAAAGAAGGATAACAGTAGAATAAATGCAGTAAAAATGAGATCTCTTAGACGAATGTGTGGATACTCTGTGTATGATAGAGTGTCGAATGAAAATAAATTAAGTGAATGCGGTGCGAATGATAGTGTTATGAACAATATAATGAAAGGATCATTAAGATGGTTTGGATAAATGGAAAGAATGATTGGAGAAAGAATGGTAAAAATATATATGTTAACGATGCAAATGGAACCATAAATAGAGGAAGACCGAGGAAAACGTGGCACGATCAAATAAATCATATATTGAATGTCCGCCACGTGAGGAGTCGGAGATATCGACGCGCGTGCATGACACGATGTAAGAATGCTCAGGAAATAAGAGATGTATGTCAGGAAAGAGAAGTAGTACTATCTATATCTTCGGGGAGACGGCGTGATGGTTAGGTTAGGTTATGTTAGTTCGTTTAAATATTAAAATGGTTTGTTTACCAACTAAACTGATACGTGGTATGATTTCACGTGTTGGCTGTGAACACACGTGGTTATTAATAAATGGTACATATCTGTGAGGTCAAACGAATTAATATTTATATATGCTAAATAAAATATTTAGGACCGTAATAATAATATTATCTTTTATCTAAAATAGAGCAACTTAAAATTTTGTTATCTATTGTATAATAACAAACATAATACGGAAGTTAATCTACATATTCAAATTTATTTAACATATTTTTTGTTTATTAATATTTAAATTTCAATTATATGTACTGTCTGCATTGGCGACAC
Source organism: Lepidostoma basale (assembly GCA_022606425.2). Classification (NCBI taxonomy): domain Eukaryota; kingdom Metazoa; phylum Arthropoda; class Insecta; order Trichoptera; family Lepidostomatidae; genus Lepidostoma; species Lepidostoma basale. The sequence continues at coordinate 81,161 of JAHDVF020000849.1, read as the reverse complement.
TTCCATACAAGCCGAAAAGCCGGGCTTGCCTTAAAAAATAATAACCTATTTTGAATTTTTGCGCGAGTTAAAGCGATTTAATGCCCGCGAAATCGCCTACGTCCACATGTTTTGTTTCATGTTTTCGATGGGCTTCATATTGCGCTAGCAAAATGTAAAAGGGTCTTTGTCGCACTTATGTATTTTTGGCTTGTAATCATAAAGCTAGGTGCATCTATACCAGAAGATATCTACAATGTTTTGTATGGATTTGAAGCCGGGCTTTATCACTCTGAAGTATGTTACTATTCGATGTGTCACGAACTTCATTTATATTGTCAGAATGTTACCTGTCATTTACGTTATGTGCAGAAATTTTATGAATAGAAAGATTATGTGATTTCTTTACGAACATTTTTTTATAATTCGTGTTACACACATACACATTATTTCTTCTTCTTCTTCTTCTTCCCTTTTGGTAGACTCAGGAGTCTATTATTTCAGGCGGGTCCTCTTGAGACGCTGAACTCCAGCTTTCTCTCCACCGTTTCGGGGGTCTTCCTGGTCGGCGTTGTCTGTTTGGCGTTCCATGGAGAGCTATGTGTGGTATCCTATTTGAGCTCATCCTTTCTACGTGTTGATGCCAGTATCGCCGTCTTTGACGTCCCCATCTGACCACATCTTCGACCTCGCAGATTTCTCGGATTGCTGTATTCTTATTACGAGTAATTATATTTCTTCGTGTATTTGTAAATCCAGTTTTATATTATACAAGAACATGAGTTTGATGACGCAGAAAATTCATTTTTGTATAGATTTAAAATGAAAAATACATTATCGTGACCCTCTACAAATATTATTACTCAAAAAAGTCTGATTGGCTTGCCTTACTGGTTGACTTAAGGCACGCCACTGACTGTATGTAAGATATAAAAACAAATCAATCATATGGCAATAAAGACCGCTATCGATACATCTTCTTCAGAGCGAAAATCTTATTTTTTCATTCGACATGACATCATATACGAGGTGTGTTCAAAAGGTATCCGACTTTTATTCATAAAAACAACAACAGCCGTCTGTCATCCATTGCTGAATGTAGGCCTCTCCATCCATGTCCATTGTCGCTCCCATCCATCCATGTCCAGCAATCCTCTTCCGATCGTCGGTCCAGCGGGCAGGGGGACGTCCAACTCTACGGAATCCTGTACTCGGTCTCCACTCCAGAACCCGTCATTCCCATCGGCTGTCGGTTCTCCGACAGATATGACCAGCCCACCGCCACTTCAGCCCGCCTATCCGTAGAACCACCTCAGTCACCTTGGTTTGTTGTCGAATAAATTCGATTCTAAATCTGTCCCTCAAGGTTATTCCAAGCATGGCTCTTTGCATGGCGCGCTGGGCGACCTTGAATCTGTAGACTAGACCTTTTGTCAGTGTGCACGTCTCGGCTCCGTACGTCATGACTGGCAAGACGCACTGGTTGAAGACTTTAATCTTGATGGTTAGTTATGTAGTAAGTGTATTTTTCTTCCTCAGCCTATTCCCGTCCACTCCTGGACAAAGGCCTCCTCCATTTGCTTCCATGTCATTCTGTCCTGTGCAGAATGCATCCAGGTTATTCCGACGTGTCCGTTTAGATCATCCTTCCACCGTAGTTGCGGTCGCCCTGCACTTCTTTTTGCCGTTCACGGTCTCCGAGTCAGCAGTCTTCTTGTCAATTTTTCATCTGAGCTTCTGGCTACGTGACCTGTGCCTATTGATGCTTTAGAGTTGCTACCCGGTGGATGATGTCAGTGACCTTTGGTTTTTCTCTAATCGTATCGTTTCTGACTCAGTCTCTTAGGCTTGTTCCTAACATGGCTCTTTTCTCGGTTCTTTGGATCACTCGTAGTTTCTTGGCACTTTGTTTGGACAATGTTACAGTTTCAAGACCAGGCTTTATGGACTTTTTGTTTCAGGTTGATCGGTATTTTCCGGTTTTTAAGGATGTAATTCGTGTTTTGAGATACAATTAAATGACACTAATCCCTTCAAAGTGTCCCCTTGAGCTGCTACACACTTCTCCCAACGGTTCTGCCACTGCCGGAAGCAACGCTGGAAATACTCTTTTGGTATGGCGCGCAGGTGGTCCGTCGCAATGTTCGTGATGTCTTCCCTGGTCTGAAATCTGGTCCCTTTCAAAGGCATTTTCAGCTGGGGAAAAAGCCAGAAATCACAGGGAGCGATTGGGATCATTGATCACAGTCTCCAGCATGTCCTGTGCGATCTCCACACGAAGTTGCTTTTGCTAAATTGTCAGCAACTTTGCTAAATTGTCAACAACATAAATTTTGCTGAGACCCTTCTGAGGGTCAAATCTTCAGTTAAAATGGAATAAATGGATCTAACATTAATGCTCACTTCATCAGCAAGTTCTCTGATCGTTATTCCACGATCCTGCATCACCAGGGTCCTTACTTGATCAATGACAACATCATTTTTGGATGTTGAGGGCCTACCGGACCGTGCTTCACTGTCAAGCTCTCTATCATAACACTCTATCATAAACAGAAAATCGACACATTCGTTTAAGAGATCTCATTTCTACTGCATTCATTCTATTTTATACTTCTTTTGCCAGTTCCATGCTTCGCTTCCATAAATAAGGGTCGTTACAAGAACACCATTGTGCACTGCTATTTTAGCTTTTTTGGATAGGTTTTTGTTTGCGATGACAACTTTAAGTGCACCATTCACTTTGTTGCCTGCCCCAACCCTTCTTTCAATATCCCTCTCCACTCGCCCACCTTTTGTAAACATACTTCCCAAATACACGAACTCATCTGCTTTCTCCAAATTTTCATCATTCACTCTTAACAGTGTAATTGTGCACAGTAATTTTGTTTAACCCTCCCTTCCCTGTGATGGGTATCTTCTACACGTTGCTTCTAATAACCATCAATATCTCTATAAATATAATAAATACACGCGACACTATATTCGCATCTCACTCTTGCATACTTCACTGTAGAAGCGCGAGGAGCTCAATGTTCTCACTGCCCGGCAGTAGCTCTCGGGCTTGCAATCAGGGTGGACCTATGCCCGTTCTGTGAGCGTTGCCAGATGTTGTTAGCAAATAAATCTCAATTTTTGACTTCAATTATAATTTATTAAGGGGATTAGCTATGAATGTTCTTATTTTTCCGATGTAAAATCGCTAATTTTTGATTGGGTACTGACTACCCAACACAGGAACGCGCGTTTTTATTTTAGCACCGTAAGAGAAAGGTTAAAACGAATTGTTTTATACTTGTTTAAGGGAAAAAAAATCGCTTGCACACCTCATACATACTAGACTCAAGGGCTTGTAGTCAGTGGCGTGCCTAGGGTCAACCAGTAAGGCAAGCCCATCCAACTTTTTTGTGTTATAATATTAGAAGAGGGTCACGATAATGTATTTTTTTTGGATTAAAAGTGTTTTATCTTTCTAAATTAATTTCGGGAATTAATTGATTTTAAATCGCATTTTACACACAAAAAATATGTTTCTGCGTCATCAAACTCACGTTCTTAATTAGAAATTCAAGAAGAAATATAATTAATAAGAAATATACTGTAAATAGACAATAATAACACATATGTTAACACCGAAACACGAGTTATAAATAAATGTTCGTTAAGTAATTACATCATATTTCTTTTCATAACATTTCTGCACATAACGTATATGACAGATAACATTCTGACAATATAAATGATGTTAGTGACACAATGAATAGTAACATATTTCAGAGTGATAAAGCCCGGCTTCAAATACAAAAAAATGCAGATATATTCTGGTATATGGGTGTTTTTCAAATAAAATGTTTACTCGAAAATTACATGTCCTATGACTTTCGAGGTAATTCTGCAGGCTAATGATTTTAAAACTGTTTTTTTTATATCTCAAAACAACAGAATAACTCACAAATTGATTATTCACATATCCAAAAGTACTTATATCTGTTTATTTTGCTTAATTATTGGGAATATACGATAGAAAAGTGGTGATTTTTCTAGTGTCCCTTTTGCACTTTATAAAGGAAAAATATTAATTGATAAGCTACTTCTTGTCCAAGAGTTTTATCAATAATATTCCTAGATAACAGCGTATTAGAGTTCAAAATAATATAAAATACTGTTTTTATTTAGTCACTCAAAACGACGTTGGTGGAAAATTCCGTATACGCTACGTCGATATACTGATTTAAACGAAAAATTTACTATAAACTAAGTATATATTTGATTGATGGCAACATTTTATAGCTCGTCAACGGTCGCCATGTTTGTAAATTGACACCAGTCGCATTATGTTATGTGAAATAGTGGTCGGGCGTCACGACGTGCTGTTTTTATTTTCCACAACGAACGTGATTCTATAATGTAAGTATTGATTGTTTGACTTACAGCTTTTCATGGGTAAAAATGACCGACATCTAGAATCTGAATTCAATGTAATATTTAGTAAAATCATATTCATAAACCTGCATTTTGGAGTTTGTTTCAATACTGGCATCATACGTCACATCCACTACGCGACGTGATGTATTAGTGGAACGCCAAATGTGATTTAGTGGAATTATTACGCAACGAGCAAACTTTTTGAAAAACACCCAGATATATTCTAGTATATGCACCTAGCTATATGATTACAAGCCAAAAATACGTAAGTGCGACAAGGACCCCTTTACATTTTGCATGCCCAATATGAAGCCTGTTGAAAACATGAAACAACACATGTGGACGTAGGCGATTTCGCGGGCATCTCACCTACAGTACGTATGAGTGAAATAAAATATGGCGCGTATGAGTGTAACAAAACACGTAGGTGATTTCTGCGCATGTCAGCGGAGTCATTTGCAACGCAACGAATCAAATCGCTTTAAATCGCGCAAAAATTCAAAATATTATTTTATTCGTAGACGGCTTTATTATAGATTTTTTAAGGCAAGCCCGGCTTTTCGGCTTGTATGGAAGTACCGCCACTGCTTGTAGTCCATGTTCATTGTCTGCAAGTAGAACAGTATCGTACGCATACAATACACAGCTTTATTACACTTCGCTCATTTTGGCGCCTGCATCCAACCCTTTAAAAATTTTAACGTTTAAAATTTTTGCTATTCTGGCCTTAGAAGATTTGCCAAAGGCCTGAAAGGCATTATTAAATGAGGCCCGATATGTCGAAGCGAAAATAGTTCTTCGCTATTTTTTATCGGGGTCAAAATATTGTAAAAAACGGGTTTTTCCGTTGTGCTCAAAATGCCATCGATTATACTCGAAAGTCACAGTTATTTTGCTTGCTTGGTTTTACCTACGAATTTACGTCATTTTAAAAGAATTCCTTGTGTTAATCTCCATTAGTGACACATTAAAATAATGTTAATGTCTATGATATTGGCTTTATTTAATAGATAATTTTATGCCATTATTGTTTAACCCTTAAATGCAAGATTTTTCCAAATTCAACTGTAAAAATATTTTTATACTAAAATTAGGTTGAAAATAACGGCAAAAATAATTTTAAAAAATATGTAAATTTGTTTGTGGATTTTATTCATATTTTATTCACTGCACGTTTTGTTTACTTTTTGCAATTATTACAAAAATGTAAATCAAAAATTAATAAACAATGGTAGACTCACCTTTATGGAATATATAATTTTTTTTTTTTTTTGAAAATTTGGTTTGGTTCATGTGGTGCTCCTGTTAATTTGGAGATATTTCGCGTATAAGTGAATTGTTTTGGTCAATTTAACTGTTGCCGCACTTTATAATAGTTAATTGTGACACGTAATACGTTTGTGCTGTTTTGCTGTTAAAATTATATTAATTTTAAAGTTTTTATAAAGAATTTTGACAGGTGTAAAATAAAATTTTCATTTGTTCCAATGACAATTTGAATAATTTTTTCAATATTATTTTAAAGTTCTTGCTGGTAAAGTGCCTAATTACAGCTAATTTAAAAAACGGTGGAAACGTGTAACATAAATTAAATAAACACAAAAGTCCGGATCGTCCATGTCAACATGTGCAACATCGAAAAAAACATTATGTGCTAAATTTAAAAAACGGTGGATTCGTTGAACATAAATTAAATAGACAATATGTGCACCATTTAAAAAGAACATTTTTTGTTAAATTATTTTTATTTTGTTATTTTATTTTATATCATTGTATTTTATATTATTTGTTTTAGATTTATTTTGTGGGTGTTGGACGATCGAAGTGTGCGCGGGAGATGCCTATTGGTGGCGATGAGGTTCGCAACCCATAACACCGCGTCTCCCGCGGAGCGAAAAGAGAAAGGTGGAGTGCCGCATCAGTAAAAGTGTGACAGTCCATTCTTTCTGCCTACCCCTTCGGGGAGACGGCGTGATGGTTAGTTAGTTAGTTAGTTTATATCCAGTAACACCAATAAAAATAAATGTTGAAACTCTCAGAAATTTGACATATTTGCACCTAACGTTTTTTTTATTTTATTAAAATGTAAATATTTTGCTTACAGAGACATCTACTCGAATAATTTAAAAACACAATGGCTCGGCGTATTGTTACACTTACGCAACACTATGCATTAGAGTCCATTTATTGCATGTATACAGAGTTATAAGCGCTTAAATAAAGTGTTGCATATATGCAACAAAATGCATTCAAGGGTTAAACATGTTTTCGGGCATATGAGCGCCACGGCTAGCTCGAATGAAGCGCAATCGTGAGATCCAATTTTCAACAATTGTCGTCTTTGTGGATGCGTATTATCCACTAGAGTGTACGTGGTGCGAAAACGATCCACGGTCTTCCGAATAATTTGCTCGGATGGACGATTATGTCGAACGTAAAATGGACGTAGTGCACGATAAGTTTTTCAAACTGAACCATGATTTTCAAAATAATTTTTCTCAATTTGTCAGTCTATTCATGGTGAAATGGCAAAACGTACTGTCTACAAATCAACTGTCAATTGACAAATTTACAGTTTGTAGAAACAATGTTGCCAGTTTAAAAACCAAACCTCTAGAAAAAACACCATATATATATAGTACGAGTACATTAAAAACTTTTCCCCTATACAATCCAGCAAAATAAATAATACTACCTTCAACTTTGTCACCTTTCTTAATAATGTAATCTTCTTCTTTCTATTGTTTATCGTCTTGAATTTATTATGTTTCATCGTTTTTGACTTTGTACTATGTGTAATTGTTTCTTCTAATTAATGTTTTTATTATTATAGTGATTATTATTTTCTTATTATTATATTTTCCATATTTAATATTTTCTCCTATAAATAGTAATTAACCGTATTTTAATTAAAATAATAAAATTATGAAAGTATCGTTGCGTTGGTTCGGACATATGGAGCGCATGGATGGAGAAAGAATGGTTAAGAAACTATACGTTAATGATGTAAATGGAGTACGGAGTCTAGGCAGACCGAGGAAAACATGGCGTGACCAAATTAATCAAATTTTAAAGGTTGGTCATGTTAGAAGTCGGAAGAATCGACGTGCATGTATGACTCGCTGTATGAATGTGGAGGAAGCAAGAGAGGTGTGCCAGGTTAGGATAGTTTGGCGGTCCATTCTCTCTGCCTAACCCTACGGGGAAACGGCGTGATGGTTTGTTGTTGTTGTTGTTTTTGTTAAAAAAATTATATCAAATAAATTATTCAAATTGCAAAATTATATCAAATAAATTATTCAAATTGACATAGGAACAAATACACATATCTCACCACTGAATTTTTGTTAATATCTGTCAAAACCGATCACATTCATGAAAATTTTGTTTAAATATTTATTTTGTATATACAATAATTAACTACACTGATGAAGGGTTTCTGTGTCCGAAACATGTTTGCGTTATTTTTTTTTTGAATTTAATAAATTGTCATTTACAAAGAAATAAACATTGTTCAAAGTGTATTCCAGTTGAAGTAAATGTATTCTACTTTTACATTTTATTTTAACCGTCGCGTTGCCATGTGGTCAATTGAGTTTCCACTGCCAATTTAAAGTTGATTTTCTTAAAACCTATGGACCCTAATATTATAAAAAAATGTAATCCTCCATTGAAGTGTTCTCAATATTTCGTAATAAAAAAAAAGCAAAAATTACTTCCTTCATCCCAAAAAAAAATATTTTCTAAGACTGCCCTCACCTTCATTCGTGTTAAGGTAGAATTTGTTTTGCTAATATTTACAACTTTATCAAAAGTGACAAATACTTACTCGCTGTTTTGAACGTATTATAAATTATATGTTTGGCCTTTTCATAGGTACGTAATAATACTGACTGTGGACGGAAACGCAGCACGCAACTTAATAATATCAGAACTGTGAAAATATTAACACTTTACCAAAGGGACAAATATTAATACGTACTCGTTGTCTTGAACGTACTATACATTTTGCCTAGGTGCCTTTATCATACGTAAAATCTCGTAAAGTCTCGCCCCGCCGGCCGCGGCGCGTAGACAAGTTTATACTTGGTGTCCAGTTGCTCGTATGCTGTGACGCATTCCATATCAGAAATCGCATGGTTCCAGAAAAAAATTAATAATGATATGTTTTTCAAATAATCCATGTATGTTATAGATATCGATCTATTCCTAATGAAATTCCCTACAAGATGACATAAATTAAATTTTGATTCATCGAGTCATATGCTTGATATTTAGATAAAGTTAGCGGTAAACTGAATTTACCACATGGGAGCGAGCGTTTTGTTTTGAACACGGGTTAAAAGCGCTTTATAAGTACTATACGAGTACTCTACGAGTACTATACGAGTACTATAAGTACTATACGAGTACTATAAGTTCTATACGAGTACTATAAGTACTATACGAATACTCGTATTATAATTAGATAAAGTTTTTATAATTTTAATTTCATGTTTGAAATCAATTAAAAATATTCAAGGCTCAATATCAGAGGTCCCTTAACTTTTTTGCTCCGTAGACCCCTTGCCGATTTCTTCTATTTTGTGTAGACCCCTCTGCTTCCCTTATAGAGATTTTTATACATATTCATCAATAACTATTTAATTAGTTTTTTAAGCTGACACAGAGCTACTCACTTCAATAGGGTTTACTGTAGAAAATAAATCTATAAAATAAAATAAAACTAACTAACTAACTAACCATCACGCCGTCTCCTCGAAAGGGTAGGCAGAAAGAATGGACTATCACACTTCGCATCTTGGTTTTTTATCTCACCGTATCGTCTCTTAGACTTATTCCTAACATGGCTCTTTGGGTCACTCGTAGTTTCTCGGCACATTGTTTGGACAATGTTATAGTTTCAAGACCATAAGTACCAACTGGCAGAACACAGGCTTTAATAAATTTCAAATAATATATTGTAAGAAATGGAACTGGTGTAATAAGGATGAAAGTAGAATAAATTGCAGTAGAGATGAGGTCCCTAAGACGTATGTGTGGTAGAACGATGTACTACGGAATTTCAATTGCTAACTAACTAATTAACTATCACGCCGTCTCCCCGAAGGGGTAGGCGGAAAGAATGGACTGCAACACATTTCTTTCGTGACATATTTCTCTCGCTTCCTCAACATTCATACATCGTGCGATGCACGCGCGTCGATTTCTCTGGCTCCTCACGTGGCCGACATTCAATATTTGATATATTTCTCTTCCTCTATTTCTAGTTCCATTTACATCGTTAACATACGATTTTTTTGCTATTCTTTCTTCATTCATTCTTTCCATGTGTCCAAATAATCTTAATGATCATCTCATTATTTTGTTCATAACACCATCATTCGCACCGCATTCACTTATTATATTTTCATTCGACACTCTATGATACACAGTATCCACACATTCGTCCAAGAGATCTCATTTCTACTGCATTTATTCTACTTTCATCCTTCTTTTGCCAGTTCAATGCTTCGCTTAAAAATGGAAAGGAATAAAAAATAAAAATACGTGGTATTTATTTGTTTCAGAACCTCAAATGGTGGTGCGCGAAGGAGGGGACATATCATACAGAGATATGCAGGAATCAGACAATCTGGATTCTCCCATCAGGGACTTCTATGAGGGGAGCGTCATCTTCGTCACGGGAGCTACTGGATTTATGGGGAAAGTCCTCATAGAGAAACTTCTCAGGTTAGTAACTAACTAACTAACTAACTAACTAACCATCACACTATTGGATGGACGCCACAATCTTCCACCATACACATATCTGCTGAAACGCTCGTTATTTGAGATTAGATGGTAAATTGGGATGAATTGGAGATGGATATATACAATGGTGTAAACCAGACCGCAGAGCTAAAAAGAAGAATTGGACCAATATATCCTACCAATAATATATCCTAGATCAGCGGTTCTCAAAGTGTGCACCACGAGGACATCGGCGCGACAAGAAGCATAATAAATCTATTCGAAAACTGCAAACAAAACAATTTAGCTTGAAAGTCTGACCGAGGAAAACGTGGCACGATCAAATAAATCAAATATTGAATGTCGGCCACGTGAGGAGTCGGAAAAATCGACGTTCGTTCATGACACGATGTATGAATGTTGAGGAATCGAAAGAAGTATTGCAGGAAAAAAAGTGTGTTTCATAATTTTGTTCATAATACCTTCTTCCGCTCTACACTCCTTTCTTACATAAGAATTAGAAATTTCGTCGTACATACTTCTACCACACATACGTCTTAGGGATCTCATCTCTACCGCATTTATTCTGCTCTCATCCTTCTTCTACCAGTTCCATGCTCATAATATATAATTTTTAATTTAATTGATGGTATTATGAACAAAATAATGAAAGGATCATTAAGATGGTTTGGACACATGGGAAGAATGATTGAAGAAAGAATGGCAAAAAAATTATATGTTAACATGAGTTACATCCTTCTATGAAGCAGTCTATGAAGCCTGCGATCTGCCAGTTGGTACTTACGGTCTTGAAACTGTTACATTGTCCAAACAAAGTGCCGAGAATCTGCGAGTGACCTAAAGAGCTACGGAAAGAGCCATGTTAGGAATAAGCCTAAGAGACAGAGTCAGAAACGATACGGTAAGAGAAAGAACAAGGGTCACTGACATCATCCACCGGGTGGCGACTCTATAATGGCAATGGGCAGGTCACGTAGCCAGAAGCTCAGATGAAAAGTGGACAAGAAGACTGCTGACTTGGAGACCGTGGACGGCAAAGTGAACTGCAGGGCGACAGCACCTCCACGTTCCCTTTATAAAAATGTAATTAAAAAATACATAATGAAAATTCGACTGTTGTTCCTTTAATTTGAATTCAACTGTGTTGCTGTTCGTTCTTAATGGAACATTCTAATTTTAAAATTCAAATTTGAATAAAGTTCGTTATAAAGTAACGTTATTTAATATTAATACACTTTCAAGGGGACTTTGACATTGATATTGTTAGCTTAACAATGGCATGGGCGTTAGACTAGCTTGTTTGACCTTTCGCTCTTTCGTCGTCTATAGATTAATTAAAATGAAATTTAAATAATTAACAATACTATTCTAAAATCGCACAGTAATACGTTGATTTCGGGGATTGCATAAAAAATAATACATCAACTAAAAAAAATGTATATAAAATGCCAACAAACAAACCATCACAGAACCAACCTGCCTCTGCTGACACCGGTGGGAAGAGCAATCAGTCTGCTGAACACGAGATCGACGTCTTTCATATTAGAGAAACTACGTTCAAAAGACAAATACTCTTGACTTTAGAGAGTATCCAAAAAAGCTAAGATGGCAGTGCATAATGGTGTTCTTGTGCCGACCCTTATGTATGGAAGTGAAGCATGGAACTGACAAAAGAAGGATGAAAGTAGAATAAATGCAGTAGAAATGAGATCTTTAAGACGAATGTGTGGTAAATCTGTATATGATAGAGTGTCAAATGCAAGTATAAGAAGTGAATGCGGTGCGAATGAAAGTGTTATGAACAAAATAATGAAATGGTCGTTAAGATGGTTTGGACACATGGAAAGAATAAATGAAGAAAGAATTTAAAAAAATATATATATTAACGATGTAAATGGAACCAGAAATAGAGGAAGACCGAGGAAAACGTGGCACGATCAAATCAATCAAATATTAAATATCAGTCACGTGAGGAGTCGGAGAAATCGACGTGCGTGCATGACAAGATGTATGAATGTAGAGGAATCGAGAGAATTATGTCAGGACAGAACAGTGTGGCGTCCCATTCTTTCTGCCTACCCCTCCGGAGAGACGGCGTGATGGTTAGTTAGTTTTTTTTAAATTTTTAAATTATTTTTTTTTAAACCCAATTGGGTTATATGGATACATTTTTATATCTTACTTGTAATTACATAATGTTTCAGGTATATTTTAAATTGATTTGTAGTGAGACTCCTTGCGTCTTTTGGTAGTTCATTGTAAAGTTTCAGTCCATTGTTCAATATCCTTGATTGTCCTGTCTTAGTTCGTGCATTCGGTAAGTGATATCTGTCACAGTTCCTGGTCCAGTGTCTGTGTATGTCTGAATTTTTGGTTAATTTGTAGCTGCTGTCTGTTGTCTCTTCCATGGTCACTCTGTGTACAATTTTCAAGGTCTCAAATTTGGTCAGCTCTGATGTGTCCATTTGTTTTGTTTGTCTGTATACTTGTATGGTTGGGGTAAGATAGTCAATGTTATAAGCTAATTTTATTTTTACAACATTTTGAATGTATACAAATACTTGTAGACGAATACTGGATTTTACCCATTGCGGGTTATCAATTCAAGGATTAATTGTTTCTCAATAGAGACGATGATGCAAATTGGAAACAGAATATGGTTGATCGAGGTGTTTACAGGACTTATGACCTGTCATTGGTTGGGTTAAGCGCACGCTTTATGTAATACAACATTCCCCATTCCATATTTTTTTATGACCACCTTGTCTGACAAATTTTTGGTAGTTGTATATATGTTAATCTGTATCACCACCCTTTACATGGTAGTTTCAATCTACACACTAGCACCATTTATGAAGATTGTATTTTAAGCATTAAACAGAAGATCTTTTTAACGCAATGTGAAAGGCTACCGCCATTAGCGTATTGCTAGATAACGCCTTGAGATGTCACCCCAATTTTATTATTTTATTTTGCGGTCTTTGGAGTCTGGAGATGTCCTTTTGGTTTTCTGTCCCCCAGAAGGGAATCATATATGAGGCCACCAAGGCAAGAGTGGTCTAACCCCAAATTTAGACAATGGAGATAAATGCGATTGTAAATTTGACGTTTTTTCCCCATTTTTTTTTTAAATATATGGGTTAGGGTCTTCTTTAGTGATAAACCTTGTTTGTTTGGTGAATGTCTTTAGAATAGTATTTCGAAATATTGGGAAATATAAAGTTTAAGGATATTTTTTTATGGTTACTTATTATAGACCACATTTGACTCCGTATATTTTGATTTTTTGTCAGAGCGAAAGAAGTATTTATGGCGATATCTATGTTTCCACTTGGAAATGGTGGTTAGAATAATTTTTCTTTTATAGTAGGTCACAAATAGGTGTGGGTAAGACCAAACTAACTAACTAACTTACCATCACGCCGTCTCCCCGGAGGGGTAGGCAGAAAGAATGGAACGCCACACTGTTCTGTCCTGACATACGTCTCTCGATTCCTCTACATTCATACATCTTGTCATGCACGCACGTCGATTTTTCCGACTCCTCACGTGACCGACATTCAATATTTGATTGATTTGATCGTGCCACGTTTTCCTCGGCCTTCCTCTATTTCTAGCTCCGTTCTCAAACCATCTTAATGACCCTTTCCTTATTTTGTTCATAACACTTTCATTCGCACCACATTCACTTCTTATACTTGCATTTGTCACTCTATCATAAACAGATTTGCCACAAATTCGTCTTAGAGATCTCATTTCTACTGCATTTATTCTACTTTCATCCTTCTTTTGCCAGTTCCATGCTTCACTTCCATACATAAGGAAATAAAGGAGATATTGATAAACTACAGGATTTACAAAATACAGGAATGAGGGATTTCACAATGGAGTTCTGGTTCCAACCCTTATGTATGGAACCGAAGCATGGAACACAGATTATCAACACATTCGTCTTAGAGATCTCATTTCTACTGCATTTATTCTACTTTCATCCTTCTTTTGCCAGTTCCATGCTTCACTTCCATACATAAGGGTCGGCACAAGAACACCATTGTGCACTGCCATCTTAGCTTTTTTGGATAGGCTTTTGTTTGCGATGACAACTTTAAGTACACCGTGGGTAAGACCAATAACTCAATGGCAATTTTTATGGCAATCTTTCAATTTCAGATGCTGTCCACGGATACCAAAAATGTACATCCTCGCTAGATCGAAGAAGGGAAAGGATATAGGAGAACGTTTCAAAGAACAATTCGAAGATCCCGTAAGTGCAAATTAACATTAACAATTATTTACATAAACTAACTAACTAACTAACCATCACGCGGTCTAGCCTAAGGGATAGGCAGAAAGAATGGACCGCCACACATTTCTTTCCTGATATACTTCTCTCGCTTTCTTAACATTCATTCATCGTATCATGCACGCACGTCGATTTCTCCAACTCCTCACGTGGCATACATTCAATATTCGATTTATTTGATTGTGCCACGTTTTCCTCGGTCTTCCTCTATTTATGGTTCCATTTACATCGTTAACATATATTTTTTTTACCATTCTTTCTTCATTCATTCTTTCCATATGTCCAAACCATCTTAATGATCCTTTCATTATATTGTTCATAACACCATCATTCGCACCGCATTCACTTCTTATATTTTCATTCGACACTCTATCATACACAGAGTATCCACACATTCGTCTAAGAGATCTAATTTCTACTGCATTCATTCTACTTTCATCTTTCTTTTGCCAGTTCCGTGCATGAGGTTTTGCACTAGAACTCCATTATGTATTGCCATGTAGCTCTCTCCAGAAATGTGTTGAAAAAATGTTTTTTTAACTACTTCCACTATTGTCTTTATTTCGACAGCGACCGGTTTCGTCAGACTCGCTGGCATCGGCAGGTGGCATGTGTGATGTATATAAAGGACTCGGTTTGCAATAGTGTCACCAGTCTGCTGATGCCAGCGAGCCTGGCGAAACAGGCCCCTGTCGAAATAAAGACAAAAGTGGAAGTAGTTAAAAACATCGTTTTATTTAATTATTATTTAAAACGAACTTCCATTAAGAGATTTCAGTAAAATCAATTGATTATATCAAAAATTGTTTGCTTATTATTATAATTACGTTTATGCGAAAATACGTATTTATTTAATTAATTTCTTTCTCTTAATACAAACCAAATATTAGTACACCAAACAGACAAGTAGAGGATGTTTTTTTTGAGGTTTGGTTTTTAAACTGGCAACATTATTTCTACATAGCCATTTCACCATGAATAGACTGCCGTCAGTACAACGTTTGCAAATTGTGCAAATTTATTTTGAAAATCATGGTTCGCTTCGCCAAACTTATCGTGCACTACGCCCATTTTACGGTCGACATAGTCGTCCATCCGAGCAAGTTATTCGGAAGACCGTGGATCGTTTTCGCACCACGTACACTCTAGTGTATAATACGCATCCACAAAGACGACAATTGTCGAAAATTGGACTTCACGATTGCGCTTCATTCGAGCTAGCCGTGGCGCTCATATGTCCGAAATCATATTTAAACAATAATGGCATAAAATTATCTATTAAATAAAGCCAAAATCATAGATATTAACATTATTTTAATGTGTTTTTTTTTAGTTTTGAATATGTACTGTATAACTCTAAAAAAAACATCCTATTTTTAGTGTAAATATCACTAGCGAATGAAATTCCTAATTCTGTTTTAATTTAAATTCAAATCGTGTTCTAATATTTGTCATTCTCTATTTGAAATAAAGCTTTGTTTATCTAACCTCATGTTTAAAAAAAATAGTAAATCTGGATTTACCAGCTTTTATTATCATAATTCCATCCCACTTCCACTTAATCTTACGTAATATACGACCACATAAAGTAAACAGTTCAATGCAGCAGCAAGACTCATTAAAGACATTCTAAAAAAGTCCCATATAAAAAAAACATATTAAACAACTTCACTGGCTTAAAAGTCCAGAAAGAATCCAGTATAAACTCTGCTGGACAGTCTTCAAAGTGCTGAATGGAATGGCACCAAATTATATATCCGAACTCTGTATAACTTCTTCTTTCGGTGCCGTGTCAGATACCCTCAAGTTTGGCAATCACTGCAGCAAAGATTCTTCCTTACTTGGAACAGTTTCTGAATTCTTGTCATTCCTGTCCATTATTTTATCAGCCTATTCCCGTCCACTCCTGGACAAAGGCCTCCTCCATTCGCTTCCATGTCACTCTGTCCTGTGCAGACTGCATCCAGTTTATTCCGACGTGTCTGTTCAGATTATCCTTCCACCGTAGTTGCGGTCGCCCTGCACTTCTCTTCGCCGTCCACGGTCTCCAAGTCAGCAGTCTTCTTGTTCATTTTTCATCTGAGCTTCTGGCTACGTGAACTGCCCATCAGTGGCGGTACTCCCATAGAAGCCCAGAAGCCCGGCTTGCGTAAGAAATTTTGAATCAAAATCTTCTGGCTTACAGAGGTTCAGGTCTTGTGGCTATTCCTCTTACGTCTGACGGGGACATTGTTGAAAGGTGACTTGGTGGGTTGTTGGTTTATGCGGGGGCATGATTAGATACTTAGATTTGGGGGTTTGATTCAAAATTTCTTACGCAAGCCGGGCTTCTGGGCTTCTATGGGAGTACCGCCACTGCTGCCCATTGCCATTTTAGAGTCGCCACCCGGTGGATGATGTCAGTGACCTTTGTTTTTTCTCTCACCGTATAGTTTCTGACTTTGTCTCTTTGGCTTATTCCTAACATTTGATTTGGTTTGATTTGATTCGAACATTCCATGGCTCTTTGGGTCACACGTAATTTCTCGGCACTTTGTTTGGACAATGTTACAGTTTCAAGACCATAAGTACCAACTAGCAGAACGCAGGCTTCCGCAGTACAATTGCCTTCTACCGAGTTGGTTGCAGTCTCTATCTTCAGGGTAGTTATATCTGTGGGGTGGAAATTATGGCATGACCAAATGAATCAAATTATGAAGGTCGGCCATTTTAGAAGTCTGAAGAATCGACGTGCGTGTAGGACTCGCTGTATGTGGAATATGGAGGAAGCTAGAGAGGTATGTCAGATCAATAAGTGTGGCGGTCCATTCTCTCTGTCTATCCTTTCGGGAGGTTTGTTGTTGCATTGTTGCTGTTTCTATAAACATATATTGCTACGAATAGTCTTCGGAAGATTCTTAGCGCCCTCAATTTATAAAAAAAAACGGGTCCATTGGGCATTGCGCGAGGCAAATCCGAGGTCTCGTACTGGACTACTGGACGTCTAAAGATTAATGTTTATTTGATAATTTTTATTTTTATTTATAGATGAGAAATATCTGGGTTTTTACTTACTTATGCTAATATGTATTTCTAGTTAAAATTAATGCGATTTCTGTATTTTTAGAAGAAAAAAATTATGTTAATGTCACATGACATCATTTCTTTATTAAATATTCATTATGTATGAACTTGAATCCGGGCGCGAAATTCGATAATATTTTTATAAATCATTTCATATATTTTAATTTGTGAAATTTATGAAATTGAATAAAATGGCAGTACACAACGGAGTTCTAGTGCCAACCCTCATGTATGGAAGTGAAGCTTGGAGCTGGCAAAAGAAGGATAAAAGCAGGATAAACGCCGTAGAAATGAGATCACTAAGAATAATGTGCGGGAAAACGTTGTATGATAGAATACCAAACGATGAAATAAGATGGAAATGTAATGCATCATGGATAAAATTAAAAAAGGATCCTTGAGATGGTTTGGACATATGGAACGAATGGATGAGAGAAGAATGGTTAAAAAGTTGTACACAAGCAGCGTGAGTGGGGAAAGAAGCCGAGGACGACCGAGGAAGACAGGGCGTGACCAAATTAATCAATTACTAAAAGGCGGTCACATTCAAAGTCGGAATAATCGACGTGCGTGCATGGTACGATGTATGAATGTAGAGGGAGCCCGAGAGGTATGCCAGGACAGAGCATTGTGGCGATCCATCCCCTCTGCCTACCCCTCCGGGGAAATGGCGTGATGGTTAGTTAGTTAGTTTATGAAATTGAATATCATTGTAATCATTTCTTTATTTGGCATTCTGTCTTCTTCTCCGGTCTCAATCTAAGGATTGGTCTGCAGCAAGGCGATGCATCTCCTCTTCCACTCCGCTCGGTCCTCGACAATTCTCTTCAATTCCGCATAGGAGGTGCAGCCCATATCTCGGCAAATCTGGTCTAGGTACTCCTGGCGAGGTAGTCCTCTGCCAATCGATCCCTCGACCATTACCTCCACTACATCATGCAGGAAACATTCGTGTCGCAACACATGACCAATCCATGTGTTCAACATGTGCCTATTCTCTTCAACTCTGCTGAGAACCTCCTCATTTGTAACGTGGTCCCTCCATGAAACATGGACAATTCGTCGGTAAGTCCACATATCAAACGCCTCCAGCCTTTTGCGCTCTCTTTCGCCCAGGCACCAAGTCTCGCAGCCGTATAGTAAAACACTCCACACAATTTTTTTTATTAGCTGTTTTCGGATGTCTATGTTATTGGATTCGAATATTTTAGCTTTTTTGTTAAAGGCAAGTTTAGCCTGTTGGATACAACTATCGACGTCTTTCTTTGGCATTCTGTGGGTATATTATATGTTTATTTTCTTTTCAGCTTTACGAACGTCTTAAGAGAGAACAACCGAACTTCTTGAGCAAACTGAACTTCGTGTCCGGAGATGTTGGATCCCTGAACCTGGGCTTATCTGATGACGACTTCCTCAAGATTACAACCGAGGTAACTGCTTTTATCTAAGATTTATTTGTTTATTTCTTTTATACGCAAATGAGACATAACAGACGAAAAACATTTGGACGAAAAACTTACTTACTTACTTCGTATGGCCATACAACTCTTAAAGAGTTTTAGTCTTCTTGGTGATGTTATTCCAAGTTCTTCGAACCTGCGCTTTTTGCTCCCAGCAGTCCGATTCGTCCAACCTAGCCAGGTCAGCCAGAACATTGTCCATTAGGCGCTGTCTAGGCCTTCCTAGAGGTCTTACTCCAGTCGGTCTAGACGCGTACAGGGTCTTGATTGCTCTGGTCTCTTCGGCTCGGCATACGTGCTCAATCCTTGCTAGGCGACCATGCTCGTTATAAGGGGCTGCTGGGACATCGTACGGATCTCTTGGTTGGTCCTATGCCTCCAAGTTCCCGTTGCAACACCGGGTCTGGATCCCAGAATTATTCTAAGTATCCTATTCTCAAACAAGTAGATTTTTTAATTAATACGAATGAAAGCGACTGGTTCCAACTTTCGAATTGAAACATAACTCAAAGAAGGAGAATGATAGGATAATTAATGCGGCAGAGATGAGATTCCTTAGACGTATGTGTGTAAAACAATATAGAGAACATGTAAAATATAATATAATACCAGGAACGCATGAGAGATGGTTCGACATTACGAATACAAGATACTCTCCAAAGTCAAGAGTATTTGTCTTCTGAACGTACTTTCACTAATATGAAAGACGTCGGTCTCCGAAGCGATCATGTTCAGCAGTTTGATTGCTTTCCCCACCGGCATCACCAGAGGCAGGTTGGTTCTGCATGCTGCGAGATAAAAGATCACCATCCGGAACATATAGATGAATAGCATCCAAGATGACGGAATTATCAAAATCGAACACGTACTCAAATATAGAAATAGCGAAGCGTTTTCTTGTTCGTTCAAATTGAAATTCTACCGTGTTAACGCTTAAGTTTAAATAATGTAAAAAAAAACAAATGCAAGTTCGATTATTTTATTTTTGGAATTAACACTTCCGTCATCCAAACAAATGGCGCGATTTTTTTTTCCTGGAAGATCAGTCTCATCTTCGATGGTAATTTATCACTACCGTCCTTCGACCAAAGTCAGTACAGTATTTGATTGTTCTCTATTCAAATTTTGAATTGCTCATTCAATTTAAATATTTAATTAACCAACATTTTGAATGTATACAAATACTTGTAGACGAACAACTGGATTTCACCCATTGCGGGCTATCAATTCAAGATGAATGCAATCAAAAAACAAAAACTGGTCAAAATTATAGCATATAGATTGTAGTGACATCCCCAGGCGGTTTCTAGCAATGCGGTAAATGGCGGTAGCCTTTCCATTGCGTTAAAAAGATCTTCTGCTTAATGCAGCTGAAAGGGTTGGATGTAGGTGCCAAAATGAGCGGAGGGTCAGTAAGCTGTCTCTTGTATGCGGATGACGCTGTCCTACTTGCTGACAACGAGCATGAACTACAAGTCCTGGTGAATTGTATGTATGAGGTATGCATGCGAAATGATCTGATGATGAATGTTAATAAGTCCAAGGTAATGATTTTTTGAAAAGGAAGAAACCACGACAGTCTGCAACATTAGCGTGAATGGTGAAAATTTGGAGCAAGTAGTTGAGTTCGTGTATTTAGGTAGTATGTTTACAAGAGATGGGCGAGTGGAGAGGGATATTGAAAGAAGGGTTGGGGCAGGAAACAAAGTGAATGGTGCACTTAAAGTTGTCATCGCAAACAAAAACCTATCCAAAAAAGCTAGAATGGCAGTGCACAATGGTGTTCTTCTACCGACCCTTATGTATGGAAGCGAAGCATGGAACTGGCAAAGGAAGGATGAAAGTAGAATAAATGCAGTAGAAATGAGATCTCTTAGACGAATGTGTGGATATTCTGTGTATGATAGAGTGTCGAATGAAAATATAAGAAGTGAATGCGGTGCGAATGATGGTGTCATGAACAAAATAATGAAAGGATCATTAAGATGGTTTGGACATATGGAAAGAATGAATGAAGAAAGAATGGTAAAAATTATATGTTAATGATGTAAATGGAACCAGAAATAGAGGAAGACCGAGGAAAACGTGGCACGATCAAATAAATCAAATATTGAATGTCGGCCATGTGAGGAGTCAGAGAAATCGACGCGCGTGCATGACACGATGTATGAATGTTGAGGAAGCGAGAGAAATATGTCAGGAAAGAAAGGTGTGGCAGTCCATTCTTTCTGCCTACCCCTTCGGGGAGACGGCGTGATGGTTAGTTAGTTAGTTTTTACAATCTTCATAGATGCCGCTAGTGTGTGGATTGAATATACTACCATGTAAAGGGTGGTGTTGGGGATTAACATATATACAACTTCCAAAAATAATTGTCAGACATGGTGGTCATAAGAAAAAATAATGTGGAATGGGGAATGTTGTATTACATAAAGCGTGCGCTTAACCCAACCAATGACAGGTCATAAGTCCTGTAAACACCTTGATCAACCATATTCTGTTTCCAATTTGCATCTTCGTCTCTATTGAGATACAATTGATTCTTAAATTAAATTAACCGTTAACATTGACGTGTATATAAAAATAACCAATGATTTTAAGACACAGAAAGTATGAATGGGAAAATTAATACGAACAAAAACGTCTGTTTTCTAAAAGATTTACTATACAAGTTTCTCAAAAGAAAATGGCAGTGCACAATTGAGTTATTGATGGCTGAGGTTTTTTTAAACTCCATTATTTATTTATAATACGAGTAGTAAACACGATTGTTTAGTGGTTTTACTTGGATTTAATTTATATCTTCTTCTTCTTCTTCTTCTTTTTCACTTTTGGTAAACTCAGGAGTCTGTTATTTCAGGCGGGTCCTCTTGAGACGCTGAACTCCAGCTTTCTCTCCACCGTTTCGGGGGTCTTCCTGGTCGGCGTTGTCCGTTTGGCGTTTCATGGAGAGCTATGTATGGTATCCTATTTGAGCTCATCCTTTCTACATGTTGATGCCAGTATCGCCGTCTTTGACGTCCCCATCTGACCACATCTTCGACCTCGCAGATTTCTCGGATTGCTGTATTCCTAACTCGATCACGTAGGGTTTTGCCAGCTATAGCGCGGAGTGTTTTCATCTCGGTTGTCCTGAGCATGCTCTATGTCTTGACAGTGTCTGCCCTCGATTCAATGCCATATGTGAGGATTGGTCGCACACAGGTCTTATAGATGCGTACCTTGCTGTCAGTCCTCATGTCCTTGTTTCTCCATATGACATCTTTCAGGCAGCCTGCAACCGCTGCAGCCTTATCTACCTGTGACCTTACTTCTCTGGGGAGGTCATTAGAGCTGGTTAATTCGCTTCCGAGATATCTGAACCTTTATCAATGTATACAATTTTAACAATCAAATAAAATAGAGCGGTCACTTCCATACTAAATGGAGATCGAGTTATGTATAAAAGTGGAAGGGGTATAACTAGGATTGAGGAGAGGGGAGATGTAACGGGAACATATCGAGCATGGGAATTGAATTTAAATTTAATTGGTTCTTCTTCTTATATTTCAATCCTGGGATTGGTTTCCGAGATATCTGATATGGTCTACCTGTTCTATTTTTTCTTGGCGTACGGAGATTTCGCATATTAGTTGGTTTCTAGAGAATTTCGTACACTTCGTTTTTGAGATGGATATGATCATATTGTATTTAAAGGTTTAATTTATATATAAATAGTGACAAATTTGTTTCGCCTTGCGAGGGCGTTTTCAAAGTGGTGGTGTTCTTGTACCGACCCTTGTGTATAGAAACGAAGCATGGAACTGGCAAAAGAATGAAACGAAAGTAGAATAAATGCTGTAGAAATGAGATCTCTTAGACGAATGTATGGAAAAAGCGTGTACAATAGAGTGTCGAATGAAAATATAAGAAGTGAATGCAGTGCGAATGAAAGTGTTATGACCAAAATAATGAAAGAAATATTAAGATGGTTTGGACACATATAATACATGAATTAATAAAGAATGGTAGAAGAAGTATATGTTAACGATGTAATTGGAACTATGATAGAAATAGAGGAAGACCGAGGAAAACGTGGCGCGATCAAATAAATCATATATCGACGTGCGAGCATGACACGATGTATGAAAGCTGAGGAAACAAGTGAAGTATGTCAGTAAAGAAAAGTAGTGCAGTCCATTATTTCAATCTATCTCTTCGGCGAGACGGCGTGATGGTTAGTTAGTTGATTAGTTCGTTTTTTATATCAAAATGGTTTGTTTAAAAGATTGGTAAAAAAATATATGTCAGCTATGTAATTGGAACTAGAAATAGAGGAAGACCGAGGAAAACGTAGCACGATAAATAAATCAAATGTTGGATGTTGGTAAAGTGATGATTTGGAGAAATCGACGTGCGTGAATGTTGAGAAAGCGAGAGAGTCAGGAATGAAAAGTTTGGCACTCCATTATTTCTGCCTACCCTTTGGGAGAGTTGGCGTGATGGTTAGTTAGTTATATTAATTTATTAAATTTAAAAAAATGGTAGATATGAAAAACAAATTCTCACGCCTTGAAATGTCATTTATTTGAGATATAATCGAAATTTGATAATGTAATTTATACAATCCATCTTTTACAAAACGATAACAAATTTAATTAAATAATTAATAACGCCCTCGGCCTCCAACACCATTATTGCTCGATCCGACGTCCTTCCATCTTTTGTAAACATATTTCCTAGATTCTCCATATCCGCATACTTGTGGAAAATAATGATGTCAATTTAAACAGTCAATTCCCAAATGTAAACAGTAGCTCAAAATGACGTTTATACAAGACGTCTCAAAATAAATGTTAAATTTAATAGTTCGATTAAAAAAAAAATTGCCATTTATCGAAAAAATATTTATTAATTACCAAAGTACACAATTTTGGAATTTACGGTATTTATTAAAAATAAATTGCAGTAGAAATGAGATCTCTTAGACGATAGTGTGGACTCTGTGTATGATAGAGTGTCGAATGAAAATATAAGAAGTGAATGCGGTGCGAATGATGGTGTCATGAACAAAGTAATGAAAGGATCATTAAGATGGCGATTTGTGGCGATGAGGTTCGCAACCCATCACACCGCGTCTCCCGCGGGGCGAAAAGAGAAGGATGGAGTGCCGCATCAGTAAAAGTGTGACAGTCCATTCTTTCTGCCTACCCTCTCGGGGAGATGGCGTGATGGTTAGTAAGTTAGTTAGTTCATTGAGATGGTTTGGACATATGGAAAGAATGAATGAAGAAAGAATGGTAAAAAAATTATATGTTAACGATGTAAATGAAACTTGAAATAGAATCGGAAGGCCGAGGAAAACGTGGCACGATCAAATAAATCAAATATTGAATGTCGGCCATGTGAGGAGTCAGAGAAATCGACGCGCGTGCATGACACGATGTATGAATGTTGAGGAAGAGAGAGAAATACAAAAAAGTACACAATTTGGGAATTTTTTTATTAAAAATAATATCGTCCAAATGTAAACCTTCGCGTTCGCGGCACTCATTTAATCGAACAGTAAAATTTCTGATTACGGCTCGGCAGATAGACTCCGTGATGGCTGCCATTTCGTGACGAATATTTTCTTTCAAAACAAACAGCTGTCGCGTAAAATAAAATAAAATTGTGATACATAAAACAAAGTTATTAATTAAACAGTTAATAATGTTAAGGTATCATAGTTTTTCGGCTAAAACAATGGACTATTATTTTTTCTTTTAATTTTTATTATATTTTTGGGAATGACATATTTCACCTCGCTTAGTTAGTTAGAAAGTTTCAATCCTGGGATGGTTTGCAGCGATTTATTCTATTCTTCTCTTCCATTCTTCCCTGTCTAGTGCGGCTCTTTTGAAATCTGCATTTGATGAGCAGCGCACGTCCACCAACAGGTCCTCCAGGTACTCTCGGCGTGGGCATCCCCTAGAGTTTGTCCCCTCGGTCATACCCTCCATTATGGCATGCAAGAGACCTTCTTGACGTTTTACATGGCCGATCCATCTTGCACGCCTTTCGGACAAGGTCCTGAGCAGGTGCCTTCCTCCTTCGATTCCTTGAAGAACTTCCTCATTCGTGATGTGGTCTCTCCAGGAAATTCCTAATAGTCTTCTATAGGACCACATCTCAAAAGCCTCCAGTCTCCGCTTATCTCTTTCGGATAGGCACCATGTCTCGCAGCCGTACATCAAGATACTCCATACATAGGTCTTGATGAGGAGTATTCTCAGTTTTAGGTCTATATTATTCGATTCTATTATTTTCGACCTTTTATTAAATGCAAGCCTAGCCTGATGTATACGGCTGTCGACCTCGCTCTTAGACCGACCGTCCCATGTTATTTTGCTCCCGAGGTAGACAAACTCCTTGGTGTTCTTTAGTGGAACTCCTGACATCACTACTCTCATCTGATGTTGCGTTCGGCCTACAGTCAGCAGCTTTGTTTTGTCTTTATTTCGAATTGAAGCATAGAACTTAAAGAAGAAGGGTAAGACAACTAACTAACTAACCATCAGGCCGTCTCCCATGGAACTGGCAAATAAAGGATGAAAGTAGAATAAATGCAGTAGAAATGAGATCTCTTTGACGAATGTGTGGATACTCTGTGTATGATTGAGTGTCGAATGAAAATATAAGAAGTGAATGCGGTGCGAATGATGGTGTCATGAACAAAATAATGAAAGGATCATTAAGATGGTTTGGACATATGGAAATGAATGAATGAAGAAAGAATGGTAAAAAATTATATGTTAACGATGTAAATGGAACTTGAAATAGAATCGGAAGACCGAGGAAAACGTGGCACGATAAAATAAATCAAATATTGAATGTCGGCCATGTGAGGAGTCAGAGAAATCAACGCGCGTGCATGACGCGATGTATGAATGTTGAGGAAGCGAATTGAGAAGTATGTCAGGAAAGAAAAGTGTGTCCATTCTTTCTGCCTACCCCTTCGGAGAGACGGCGTGATGGTTAGTTAAGTTATATAAAAAAGGACCATTTCATTAGTATCAAAAGTGGCATGATCAAATAAATCAAATTTTAAATGTGGGCCATGTTAGAAGTCGAAATATTCGACGTGCGTATATGATTTTCTGTGTATATATTGAGGAATTAGAGAAGTGTAGGATAGATTAATGCAGCCGTCCATTCTATCTGCCTTCCCTTCCGGGATATTAATGTTATGATTTGTTTTAAATTGTAATAACATTATCTAACAAATACAAAGTGTTTTTATTAGCAGAATCAAATCTTGAAATGATTTCCACGCTCATTGGTCAGTGGTACATGGGCAGAAAACTGGTTCTTTAAGCAATTTATAGAATCTAAGGTCAATATATACAGGTACAACAGAGATGGATTGGAAATTTAAGGGCTTTGTCTTCTTTTTTTAATCATAATAAATCATTAGATTGAAAAAAAAATTGTATATTCGCCATAACTTTGTGTTAGGATTATTTGAAAATGTTTATTGCTTTGTAAGCAACTATTAACCCTTAACGTACCGTGTTCAAAACAAAACGCTTGCTCCCATGTGGTAAGTTCAGTTTACCGCTAACTTTATCTAAATATCAAGCATATGACTAGATGAATCAAAATTTAATTTATGTCATCTTGTAGGGAATTTCATTAGGAATAGATCGATATCTATAACATACATGGATTATTTGAAAAACATATCATTATTAATTTTTTTCTGGAACCATGCGATTTCTGATATGTAATGCGTCATAGCATACGAGCGACTAAACATCAGGTATAAACTTGTCTGCGCGCCGCAGCCGGCGGGGCGAAGATAAAGGCACCTAAGCAAAATGTATAGTACGTTCAAGACAACGAGTACGTATTAATATTTGTCCCTTTTGGTAAAGTGTTAATATTTTCACAGTTCTGATATTATTAAGTTACGTGCTGCATTTTCATCCAGTCGGTATTATTACGTACCTATTGAAAAGGTCAAAGATATAATTTATAATACGTTCAAAACAGCGAGTAAGTATTTGTCACTTTTGATAAAGTTGTAAATATTAGCAAAACAAATTCTACCTTAACACGAATGAAGGTGAGGGCAGTCTTAGAAATTTTTTTTTTTTGGGATGAAGGAAGTAATTTTTTGCTTTTTTTTTTATTACGAAATATTGAGAACACTTCAATGGAGGATTACAATTTTTTTTTTAATATTAGGGTCCATAGGTTTTAAGAAAATCAACTTTAAATTGGCAGTGGAAACTCAATTGACCACATGGCAACGCGACGGTTAAACGGAATATACGAGTATATTAATTTATAGTAGTCAATTAATTTATATCTAAATTATAGTGTCAAATGAAAATATAAAACTTGAATACTGTGCAAATATGAAAAGTCAATGCAGTTTCATTTACTAAATTTGTTGAATTTAAGCAAGTATTAAGTTAACTAACTAACTAACAAACCATCACGCCGTCTCCCCGAAGGGGTAGGCAGAAAGAATGGACTGCCACACTTTTCTTTCCTGACATATTTCTCAATTCGCTTCCTCAACATTCATACATCGTGTCATGCACGCGCGTCGATTTCTCTGACTCCTCACATGGCCGACATTCAATATTTGATTTATTTGATCGTGCCACGTTTTCCTCGGTCTTCCTCTATTTCTGGTTCCGTTTACATCATTAACATATCATTTTTTTACCATTCTTTCTTCATTCATTCTTTCCATATGTCCAAACCATTCATTATTTTGTTCATGACATTCATTCATACTTCCACACATTCGTCTAAGAGATCTCATTTCTACTGCATTTATTCTACTTTCATCCTTCCTTTGCCAGTTCCATGCTTCGCTTCCATACATAAGGGTCGGTAGAAGAACACCATTGTGCACTGCCATTCTAGCTTTTTTGATAGGTTTTTGTTTGCGATGACAACTTTAAGTGCACCATTCACTTTGTTGCCTGCCCCAACCCTTCTTTTAATATCCCTCTCCACTCGCCCATCTCTTGTAAACATACTACCTAAATACACGAACTCAACTACTTACTCCAAATTTTCACCATTCACGCTAATGTTGCAGACTGTCGTGGTTTCTTCCTTTTCAAAAATCATTACCTTGGACTTATTAACATTCATCATCAGATCATTTCGCATGCATACCTCATACATACAATTCACCAGGACTTATATATAGTTCATGCTCGTTGTCTGCAAGAAGGACAGCGTCATCCGCATACAAGAGACAGCTTACTGACACTCCGCTCATTTTGGCACCTACATCCAACCCTTTCAGCTCTTTCATACATTTGTCCATATACAGATTAAAGTATTAAGTTTTCAAACAAATATAAACGTTTCTTCTACTCGTATGTTCGCCATACTTTATGTTGTAGATGTTTTATTTGTCTTTTTTATACATTTTCGAACAACCAGTCCTTCTTCAGTGATACATATTTAAAATATTATAAAATTTAATTGTATCTCAATAGAGACGAAGATGCAAATTGGAAACTGAATATGGTTGATCAAGGTGTTTACAGGACTTATGACCTGTCATTGGTTGGGTTAAGCGCACGCTCTATGTAATTACAACATTCCCCATTCCACCTATTTTCTTTATGACCATGTAAGACAAATTTTTGGATGTTGTATATATGCTACAAGTCTATACTTATCTTCACATGTCAGTTTCAATACGCTATCTATGTAGATTTGATTACGTATGTTAATCTTTTTAAGATTAATCTATATAATCCACACACTAACACCATCTATGGAGATTAACTTTTAGCATTTAGCAAACTACTTTATTTACACAATGTGAAGGCTATCGCCATTAGCGCATTGTTTAGAAGCCGCCTGGAGATATCACTCCTATCTATATGCCAAAGAATTGACCAGAATGATTACAAATATTTTTTGTGAATGTATACTTATACTTGTACACGAATCCTGGATTTCACCCATGGTGGGTGCCGTGGGTGAAATCCAGGATTCGTGTACAAGAATAAGAATACATTCACAAAAAAATATTTATTATAAAATTGTTTACGAAGCACAAAACTGGCAAAAGAAGGATGAAAGTAGAATAAATGCAGTAGAAATGAGAACTCTTAGACGAATGTGTGGATACTCTGTGTATGATAGAGTGTCGAATGAAAATATAAGAAGTGAATGCGGTGCGAATGACGGTGTTATGATCAAAATAATGAAAGGATCATTAAGATGGTTTGGACACATGGAATGAATGAATGAAGAAATAATGGTAAAAAAATTATATTTTAACGATGCAAATGGAACTTGAAATAGAATCGGAAGACCAAGGAAAACGTGGCACGATCAAACAAATCAAATATTGAATGTCGAATGTCGAGTCAGATGTATGAATGGTGAGGAATCGAGATAAATATGCCAGGAAAGAAAAGTGTGGCAGTCCATTCTTTCTAACTACCGGTTGGTTAGTTAGTTAGTTTTTGGGCGATGTGGTCAGAGTTAAAAGCAGTGGAGGTTTCAGCGTTTATTGCAGATCACAAGTAATCATACGTTAGCAGTATTATGTACTCGTGATGGAGCGTGCGCCTGGACGTCGATAGCAGCTGGGGCTGATGGCTCGCTGGGCAGAAGCGTCGGTCGGCTGGAGCGAAGACTCGTCGAAGGTTACGTGGCGTAGCAGTGTAGACAGTAGCGTAGCTCGGTGGGAGAATCGGGGGTTCTTAGTACGTAGACTTGACGGCGTAGACTCGTGTCGGTTAGAAGTCGCATAAAGAAATACTGTCCATGGTGGTCGGATGTACCGCTTTTATATGCTTTGCTTCCATTTTCACACGATGCTCTGCTCTAGTGACCTATGTGAATAAATCTGGGCCCCGATTCATCACTTTTGATAAGTAGGTCCTAAATCGGGCGTTTTCGGTTATTCGTGTAATATATTTCATCATAAAATATGCTGATTCAGCAGTCGAAGTCCACTTATATGGGTTATGCATTTAACCCCGACAAGTTATTATTTTTTTTACTTAAATGTATTAAACAAACCCAGTCCGTCTCTGGATATTTTTTTTATACTCTATGCGTATAACAAACCTTCTAATGTTATTTCATTTTAATAGTGACGCAGTGGTTGATGTGTGATGGCATTAAACTGTATCAACAGATCCCGGATTCGAATCCCGAACGATATCCATTTCAATATTATAGACTTTTTTTGTGGTTACAGTATAAAAAACAACAGTAGGCATTTCCTTCATAACAACAAATAATCACGCCGTTTCCCTGGAAGATTTCTCAGAGAGAATAGAATTCCACACTTATATATCTTGACACACCTCTCTGATTCTTCCACATTTTTTTTTTTTAAATTGAAAAGACTAACATCAAGGATTTATATCAATGATATTAGAATTTATTTTACAATCTTCAATGTGAGCAGAAAATAGCTCATTATTATGAAGAAGGAACCTGGTCGTGTCCAGGCTTGAACCCATGCCACCTGGATCAGGAGCCAAGCGTTCTATCCCCTAGACCACCACCCGGTTCACGCAGCGAGCATGCACGCACGTCGATTATTCCGACTTCGAATGTGGCCGCCTTTAGTTATTGATTAATTTGATCATGCCATGTTTTCCTCGGTCGTCCTCGGCTTCTTCTTCCACTCACACTGCTTGCGTACAACTTTTAACCATTCTACTCTCATTCATTCGTTCCATATGTCCAAACCCTCTCAGGGATCCTTTTTATTTTTATCCATGATGCAGTCATCTGCCTTACATTTCTTTCTTATTTCATCGTTCGGTATTCTATCATACAACGGTTTCCCGCACATTCTTCTTAGTGATCTCATTTCTACGGCGTTTATCCTGCTTTCATCCTTCTTTTGCCAGCTCCAAGCTTCACTTCCATACACGAGGGTTGGCACTAGAACTCCATTGTGTACTGCCATCTTTGTTTCTGTGGATATATTTAAATTTGCGGTAATGACTTTTAGTGCGCCATTTATTTTATTCCCGGCACCAAACATCTTTCGATGTCTTACTCCATTTTTCCGTCTCTTGTAAACATGCTTCCCAGATACGTAAATTCGGTAACTTGCTCCAATTTCTCGCCCATCGCACTTATATCACAAATCGGACACATTTAATCTACTGCTATTTTCCTCTATAACACTAAAAACAATTAAAATGTTTCTAAACAAAACATATAAAAGGAATAAAAAAACAGACAAGGGATTAAATTGGAAGCGGACTCATGGACACATGACAGCGGAAAATGAAGGGAGGAACAGAGGCGATTAACCCTCCCTTCCCTATGATGGGTATCTTAGAGGAAGCCCGAGAGGTATGCCAGGACAGAGCATTGTGGCGATCCATCCTCTCTGCCTACCCCTCGGGGGAAATGGCGAGATTGTTAGTTAGTTGGTTAGTTTAGTTGGTCCCTCTTGTTTCTTGTATACATTTTTTTTCTAACTAGAGTCCCGCATGGACAAGGGAAGGGCCTAGGAATTGAATGAGCGAAGGTGACGAAAGGCGCAGTTCGCCTATAACAGCTTCGGATAAGCGGTGGTAATCCTCTATGTCCTACGTCCTATGTCCTATTTCTTCGGATGTGAACATTTTTCACGACAGTGATGAGGCTACCCTCAGAAAGCATCTATCTTTTTATTGTATTTTCAGGTGAATGTCATATTCCATGGTGCCGCAACTGTGAGATTTGATGAACGTCTCCAACGTGCTGTCCTGGTGAACGTCCGTGGCACGCGTGAAGCGCTTTGTCTGGCGCGTAAGTGCGTCAAACTTGCCGCATTCCTGCACATATCCACAGCCTTCTCATACTGCGTCAGTAAGGACATCGAAGAGAAGTAAGCTTTCAAAGTTTCTCTAAGTTATGATATGAAATAATGAACATTCCTAGCCTGTAGCCAGAACTTTTCCAGCATGTAGTTATAATTTTACGATAATAAAGCCGGGACATTGATAGCTTGTAGTTGAAACATTGCCAGAATGTACCTAGGACATTGCCAGAATGTATGCATAACATTGGCAGCATGTAGCTAGAACATTGCTAGATTGAAGCCTAACCAAAAACAGCTTACCTATGCCAGAATAAAGACAGAATGTAGACATTATATTGCCAGAATGTATCCAAAACATTGCCTGCATGAAGCTAGAACATTGCCAGAATATGTCCAAAACCTTTCCAGCAAGTAGTTATTACAGTACCAGAACAAAGTAAGAAAATTGATAGCTTGTAGTTAAAACATGGCCAGAATGTACCCAGAACATTGCCAACATGATGCTAGCACATTGCTAGATTGTAGCCTAGCCAACAATAGCTTATGCCAGAATGTACACATAATATTGCCAGAATATATCCTAAACATTGCCAGCATTAAGTCAGAACATTGTCAGAATGTGTTCAAAACCTTTCCAGCAAGTAGTTATTACAGTACCAGAGCAAAGTAAGAACATCGATAGCTTGTAGTTAAAACATTGCCAGAATATGTCCAAAACCTTTCCAGCAAGTAGTTACGGGTATTACAGTACTAGAGCAAAGTAAGAACATTGATAGCTTGTAGTTAAAACATTGCCAGCATAAAGTTGGAACATTTCCAGCATGAAGCTAGAACATTGCCAGCATGTAACCAGAACCTTTCCAGCATGTAGTTATAACATTACGATAATAAAGCCAGAACATTGATAGTTTGTAGTTAAACATTGACAGAATGAACCCAGAACATACGAACATACAGAACACCCAGAACATACCCAGAACGTACCCATTGGCAGAATGTATCCAAAACATTGCCAGCATGAAGCTCAAATGTTGCCAGAATGAATGCAGAACATTGCCAGCCTGTAGCCAGAACTTTTCTCGCATGTAGTAATAACAATACCAAAATAAAGCCAAAACATTGATTGCTTGTAGTTAAAACATTTCCAGAATGTATGCGTAACATTGGCAGCATGTAGCTAGAAAATTCCTAGATTGTAACCAAACCATAAACTGCCTATGCCAGAAGAATATGGACAAAATATTGCCAGAATGTATCCAAAACATTGCCAGCATGAATCTCAAATGTTGCCAAAATGAATGCAAAACATTGCCAGCCTGTAGCCAGAACCTTTCTTGCATGTAGTATTAACATTACCAAAATAAAGCCAAAACATTGATTGCTTGTAGTTAAAACATTTCCAGAATGTATGCAGAACATTGCCAGTATGTAGCTAGAACATTGCCAGCCTGTAACCATAATATTTCCAGCATATATAACATTACCAAAATAAAGCTAGAACATTGTCAGATTGTATTTCAAATATTGTCAGAATATATCATGAACATTGCAAGCATGTATTTAGAAGATTAGCAGCCTGTAACCAGAGCCTTTCTAGCATATCTAATATTTCCAAAATAACGCCAGAACATTGATAGCTTGTAATTAAAACATTGCCAGAATGTATCCAGAACATTGCCAGCATGTAGCTAGAACATTGCTAGATTGTGTTCAGAATATTGTTAGCATGTAGCCAGAACATTGCCAGCATGTAGTCAGAACAAGTATTATATTCAAATTATATTCAATCGCAGAACCTTGGGATGATTTAATTTATTGTATTAAATAGTGAAATTGATATTCTACGTTTTATCACATATAAACGTAAAGTCGACATTCGCTTGAATTTAGTATTTTTCATCCTGTTACTCACAGTTTGCGTTAAAAAGCATTCACGAGTTGAATATTTTGCATGCAAATATCACCTTATTGACACTGCAAATAAGTCACACTTTTGTATGACATTAAACATTGTTTTATGTAGGAATATTTTTCGGGGTGAAACCGTGTTCCCTCCACCAACGTTTCGGAGGCCCTTGCGGTTAGTTCTTACATGCCTTAAGTTCTTACATGACGAGCCTCTATGGGGAGGATATCTTCAATTCTTTGGCGTATAAAAATAGGAGTGTTTACTCCAGGCGACTTCTAAACAGTGCGCTAGGAGGCGGTAGCCTCTTCGCATTGTGTTAATAAAGTAGTTTGCTAAATGCTAAACAATCATTCTTCACAGATGCCGCTGGTAGGTGGATTGTATAGATTAATCTTAAAAACAATTAATTAGTACAATCAAATCTACATAGATGGCTAGCTGGAACTGACACGTGAAAATAAGTATGAATTTGGAGTATATATACAACTTCCAAAAATGTATCTTGCATGATCATAATAACAATGGTGGAATGGGGAATGTTGTAATTACATAAAGCGTGCGCTTAACCCAACCAATGACAGGTCATAAGTCCTGTAAACACCTTGATCATCCATGTTCAGTTTCCAGTTTGTTTCTTCGTCTCTATTGAGATACAATAAAAATTTAACACCCTGATGATGGAGGCCGCAAGGGCCTCCGAAACGTTGGTGGAGGGAACACGGTTTCACCCCGAAAAATATTCCTATATATGTTAACCGTGGAAATTTAAGTTCTTACATTGTTTTATGTGTTTATTTTTTCAGATTCTATGAACCTCCCATCCCCGCTGAGAAACTTATCACATTAGTGGACACTTTGGACGAAGAGGCATGTCACAAAATCACACCAATGTAACTACCATACAAATAATTCAACCCTTTTACTCTACACCCTCAATTTACTATCATGTACCATTTTTAACATAGCGAACTATAATGAATATATTTGTAGAAGGGTTAACCACCCTACGTATTTGAACGTACGTGATACTTTCACTATTGTACCATTCTGCGCTATCCCGTATCACGTACGCCCTTGAGAAAAAGTAATGTACCTAAAATGTACAAACTGTTATGCATACGCGCGTGTGCCAACAACACTCGAGTACAAATCTTCATAAATATGATAGTTTTACAAGGGGCAGGCGAAGTGTGCGGCCGAGTATTTGACATTTAAAAAATTTAATTAATATATAATTAAATTTCATTAATAAAAAACCTGCTTTTTTTGCACGTCGGTTAAGAAGTTTTCATCAATAAAATGATCACTTAGATGGTTTTGACATATGGAACGAATGGATATAGATGAATGGTTAATATGTTGTATAAAACAGTGTGAATAGAAAAAGAAGCGGAGGAAAACATGGCATGACCAAATATGAAATATTAAAAGGCGAATATTTGAAGTCGGAAAAATTTACGAGCGTGCATGTTACGGTGTATGAATATAGAAGTAGCTCGAGAAGTCATGATATAGCAGTGTGACGGTCCATCCTCTCTGCCTACCCCTACGGCGTGATGATTAGTTAGTCAGTAAGCTATGATAAAAAATGTTTATTGTTGAATTAATATGAATGAAAAGTTATTAATTATGTTATATTTTATATCAGAGAATGTTGAAGTGCTACGTCTGGTCTGTATTACTCTATAGCTCGGAGACTTGGACCCTGAAAGTGCACACAATGAACCGGTTTGTTTTTGTTATATGGGACATATATATAAGGTTGCCACCACCACCCGAGACTGTTATAGGATGCAGCGACGCCCTTTCGTCAGTCTCGCTGCACTATCTAGGCCTGTTCCTTGTCCATCCGGGACTTACGTTAATTTAATTTAGCCTTTTCTTGTCATCAATCAAAAGGATGACAGACCACATTTAATCTATTCTTTTAACCTTATATATCTCCCGCGCGGCCTCACATCTCTTTATAATTAAATAAAAAAAGAAGTATATATTATATAAAACACACCTTAAGTTAGTAAAAACACATTAAAATTATATAAACCACACATTAATACATAATATAATAGACAAATATATAACAAACTAAATTTTAAAACAGGAAGAATATAGTGTATGAGCGAGGCAGGAAAATGTAAAGTAAGAATGAATAAATTGGGATGGGATGGATGGAGGACAGGTTATGAATCAGTTGGAAGCATTCGAGATGTGGTTGCACAGGAGAATGCTTCGCATACTGTGGACAGATTTCATCAGCAATTTGGAGGTTTTGAGGAGAGCCAATTGTAGTAGACAACTGCTAAAGGACGTGATCCGTAAGATTTCATATCTGGGTCACATTCTGCGGGGAGATGAATACAGTTTGCTCCAACTACTGATGGGAACAATTGAGGGGCAGCGTGGTCTTTTGGTAAAAATAATAATAAGAGACTGGACCGGGATCAAATCAAATCAAATCAAATCAAATCAGTTTATTTCATCAACAGACATTACAAAATTTATTTTTAAGGCATCTATTGAGAACAGGTAAAATAACATATTATATATAGTATACTACCAGAAACGCATAAGAGATGGTTCAACATTAGGAAGACAGGATACTCTCCAGAATTAAGAGTATTTGCCTTCTGAACGTACTTTCACCAACATGAAAGACGTCGATCTCCGAGGAGACCGCGTTCAGCAGACTAATTGCTCTTCCCACCGGTGTCACCAGAGGCAGATTGGTTCTGGCAGCCGGTAGGTAAAACAATCTGTGCTGTCGCTGTCGGAGATATCTATCGGGGACAAAAAGCCGAACACCCTCCAGTACGGCCGAGTTCTCGAAGTATCCTCTAATTAATCTAAAAAAATGGGTAATTAGATGTCCATCTCTTCGAAGCTGTAGAGAATTGGTTCCGAGCATTCCCAAAAGAAATGCCGTGTGATAGAGCCAAGGATAGCTACCATACTCCCTCATGTAGAGATTCCTCAGAAATTTTCGGGATGAGACATGTGGGGGAGCTGTTCCAATGCACAAGATAGAGAAGCCTTCGCCAGAGTGATTGCCAACGTCGGGGGGACCTGATACGGCACGCGAAGAAGCAGATATGCTTATGACATTTGATATATGATACATCAAAGCGAAACATTTCATTCCCATATAATATAATTAAACTTCTAGATTATTTTTTACCTAAAACATTTTCTGTTATTACAGCTTGCTCGGCGAATTTCCAAACACGTACGCGTTCACAAAAATGGTTGCAGAGGACGCT
Source organism: Lepidostoma basale (assembly GCA_022606425.2). Classification (NCBI taxonomy): domain Eukaryota; kingdom Metazoa; phylum Arthropoda; class Insecta; order Trichoptera; family Lepidostomatidae; genus Lepidostoma; species Lepidostoma basale. The sequence goes on along the minus strand of JAHDVF020000849.1, from coordinate 44,227 downwards.
GTAAAAAAGTTATCTTCCGGACTGCCCGTAGCAATGATACGACCTGCGATAAGTATGCACCTTTTTACTAAAAATACACATAATATTCCCAGCATGGCAATGTGTTTGTCACATTGTCTTTGGTCTGGTGTAGAATTCACGTGACAATAAAATGGCGATAGATTGGTCACCTATCACATGTCACAAGAATCAATATGATAGCTATACCCTTTACACGGATTTGGCTCGCGCTGTAATGATGTAAAGAGCGATTCAATAAAATAATAAATTAAAATTATATATAGTGGAATCAATCAAAGCAGTTTATTTTCTCAAAAGATATTACAAACAACAATTATAGTTTAAAAAAAAAAATCCAAAAAAGCTAGAATGGCAGTGCACAATGGTGTTCTTCTACCGACCCTTATGTATGGAAGCGAAGCATGGAACTGGCAAAGGAAGGATGAAAGTAGAATAAATGCAGTAGAAATGAGATCTCTTAGACGAATGTGTGGATATTCTGTGTATGATAGAGTGTCGAATGAAAATATAAGAAGTGAATGCGGTGCGAATGATGGTGTCATGAACAAAATAATGAAAGGATCGTTAAGATGGTTTGGACATATGGAAAGAATGAATGAAGAAAGAATGGTAAAAAAATTATATGTTAATGATGTAAATGGTACCAGAAATAGAGGAAGACCAAGGAAAACGTGGTACGATCAAATAAATCAAATATTGAATGTCAGCCATGTGAGGAGTCAGAGAAATCGACGCGCGTGCATGACACGATGTATGAATGTTGAGGAAGCGAGAGAAATATGTCAGGAAAGAAAGGTGTGGCAGTTCATTCTTTCTGCCTACCCCTTCGGGGAGACGACGTGATGGTTAGTTAGTTAGTTAGTTAGTTATTATAGTTTAAGGCATCTATTGAGAACAGGTAAAACAACAAATATATTATATAATACCAGGAACGCATGAGAGATGGTTCGACATTAATAATACTCTCCAAAGTCAAGAGTATTTGTCTTCTGAACGTGCTTTTACGTATATGAAAGACGAATGGAATAATTAACAAATAGAATAATAGAATAATAAAAAGGAAAAAATGAGTTAATAGTAAATTTGATAAGGTTTATTGAACGTTAAGGCGTTAACACTGTGGAATTCCATAGTTACATACTTAAGAAATTGAAAATAACTTTGTTTCGTACACAATACATTGTATTTTGAATGTATACATATTCTTATAGACAAATACTGGATTTTACCCATTGCGGAATAATTTATTTTTTATAAGGATTAATTTTATCTCAATAGAGACGAAGATGTAAACAGTTTTTTTGGGAGCGGAATGTGGTGGCCGAGGCGCTTACAGGACTTATGACCTGTCATTAGTTGGGTTGAGCGATCGCTTTATGTTTAACAACATTCCCCATTCCGCACTTCTTATGACCACCACATCTGATAAATTTAAAAAAATCAGTATAGCGATAATAGTTTTCTGGATTATAGCATTTCGATTTCATTCTTGATGTTTTGTTAATATATTTTTAATGTGTTTGCAGTAATCGCTACATCAAAGGAGCCCGTCCAAGGATGGATTGATAATGTGTATGGACCAACAGGGGTAAGTCATTGCAAAAATTGAGTATACACATGAAAAATTTAATACATATGCAAAGAGCTATGGAAAAAATAATGTTGGGTATCTACGAGTATATAACGGACAGGGTGATAAATATCACCATTAGAGCCAGAACAGGAGTGTCGGACATCATCAAAAGAGTGGCCTAACTATAAAAATTCAGTCACCTGCTCTAGGTTCTCCTCATTCACACTTATGTTACAAACTGTCACATCCTCTTCCTATTCGAAAACCTTTGACTTTCCGATATTTATAATTAAATCATTTGCCTTGCATACCACATATTCTTGACACCAAGAATTGTAATTCATCTGCATTATCGGCAACAAGAACGGCATCGCACATATGCCAAAACACTCAGTTTTTCTTCTTCCTCAGCCTATTCCCGTCCACTCCTGGACAAAGGCCTCCTCCATTCGCTTCCATGTCACTCTGTCCTGTGCAGACTGCATCCAGGTTATTCCGACGTGTCTGTTCAGATCATCCTTCCACCGTAGTTGCGGTGGCCCTGCATTTCTCTTCGCCGTCCACGGTCTCCAAGTCAGCAGTCTTCTTGTCCACTTTTCATCTGAGCTTCTGGCTACGTGACCTGCCCATTGCCATTTTAGAGTCGCCACCCGGTGGATGATGTCAGTGACCTTTGTTTTTTCTCTCACCGTATCGTTTCTGACTCTGTCTCTTAGGCTTATTCCTAATATGGCTCTTTCCATGGCTCTTTCAGTCACTCATAGTTTCTTGGCGCTTAGTTTGGACAATGTAACAGTTTCAAGACCATAAGTACCAACTGGCAGAACGCCGGTTTTTTCCTCAGTTATTATGTCAAAATAGCATATTGCTTCTTCATTTGACATTTAAATTCAAATCGACATTAGAGACATCTATTGATAATTAATCAAAACATTTTCTTATTTTGTTTTTATGCTTTTAGGTTATACTAGGCGCCGCAGTAGGACTCCTCAGATCGTTGCATTGTGACAGCAAAAACCTAGCAGAGATTATTCCTGTCGATTATGTCATCAACGCCACAATAGCTGCTGCCTACGAGGTGAGAACATCCTAAAACGTTATTTATCAATCAAATAGTAATGGAATCTCAGAAGAAAATAAACTACCAAATGTATTTATAGATATTTAAAATCATTAACTCTATAAATTTGAAGTTGGTTAAATGTTATGTTTGGTTTGGTTAGCTTAAAAAAAAATTAAATGCAAAATTTCAACGCCATTATCTTTGTTAAATGAATGATCTTTTTCAATGAGGTGGTTAAAATTCGTGGTGATTTAATCTGTATATGGACAAATGTATGAAAAAGCTGAAGGGGTTGGATGTAGGTGCCAAAAAGAGCGGAGTGTCAGTAAGCTGTCTCTTGTATGCGGATGACGCTGTACTACTTGCAGACAACGAGCAAGAACTACAAGTCCTGGTGAATAGTATGTATGAGGTATGCATGCGAAATGATCTGATGATGAATCTTAATAAGTCCAAGGTAATGATTTTTGAAAAGGAAGAAACCATGACAGTCTGCAATATTAGCGTGAATGGTGAAAATTTGGAGCAAGTAGTTGAGTTCGTGTATTTAGGTAGTATGTTTACAAGAGATGGGCGAGTGAAGAGATATATTGAAAGAAGGGTTGGGGCAGGCAACAAAGTGAATTGTGCACTTAAAATTGTCATCGCAAACAAAAACCTATCCAAAAAAGCTAGAATGGCAGTGCACTATGGTGTTCTTCTACCGACCCTTATGTATGGAAGCGAAGCATGGAACTGGCAAAAGAAGGATGAAAGTAGGATAAATGCAGTAGAAATGAGATCTCTTAGACAAATGTGTGTATACCCTGTGTATGATAGAGTGTCGAATGAAAATATAAGAAGTGAATGCAGTGCGAATGATGGTGTTATGAACAAAATAATGATAGGATCATTTAGATGGTTTGGACATATGGAAAGAATGAATGAAGAAAGAATGGTAAAAAAATTATATGTTTACGATGTAAATGGAACCAGAAATAGAGGAAGATCGAGGAAAACGTGACACGATCAAATAAATTAAATATTGAATGTCGGCCATGTGAGGAGTCAGAGAAATCGACGGGCGTGCATGACACGATGTATGAATGTTGAGGAAGCGAGAGAAATATGTCAGAAAATAAAAGTGTGGCAGTCCATTCTCTCTGCCTAACCCTTCGGAGAGACGGCGTGATGGTTAGTTAGTTAGTTTTTAGTGTTGTATTCAAAGTATATAAAAAAGAAAAAGACAAATAAAACCAGTAATTACTTTTTTGAATATTTTTCATTGAATAAGTCTTCTTCTTCAGATTGGACATGCTCACAACACGCCAAACAAAGAGGAACTTCCCAAAGAGGGTGGCTGGGAAGATTTCGGTCCGAAAGCAGTTGAAAAAGATATTCCCATTTACAACTATGTCAGTTCGAACGAAAGACCTATTACTTGGGGTGAGTAAAAGAGAAATTTAACGAATATGAGAAGAAGAAAACAATTTCTGATATCATTTTTTACTCTGTTTATGAATATTTCTAACTACGAGGCATATCTAGAAAGTAAGTGTACTGAGTAACTGAAGTAACCAGCTCTAGTGACCTCCCCAGAGAAGTAAGGTCACAGGTGGATAGGGCTGCAGCGGTTGCAGACTGCCTGAAAGATGTCATATGGAGAAACAAGGACATGAGGACTGACAGCAAGGTACGCATCTATAAGACCTGTGTGCGACCAATCCTCACATATGGCATTGAATCGAGGGCAGACACTGTCAAGACAAAGAGCATGCTCAGGACAACCGAGATGAAAACACCCCGCGCTATAGCTGGCAAGACCCTACGTGATCGAATTAGGAATACAGCAATCCGAGAAATCTACGAGGTCGAAGATGTGGTCAGATGGGGACGTCAAAGACGGCGATACTGGCATCACCACGTAAAATGGGATGAGCTCAAATAGGATACCACACATAGTTCTTAATGGAACGCCAAACGGACAATGCCGACCAGGAAGACCCCCGAAACGGTGGAGAGAAAGCTGGAGTTCAGGGTCTCAAGAGGACCCGCCTGAAATAACAGACTCCTGAGTCTACCAAAAGTGAAGAAGAAGAAGGAGAAGATGTTGGCTACACTTCCGTGTAGCCTGACCCTTCCCAACGAGACAGGTTCGAGGTCAGTACGTTGAGAAGTGTTGACGCGACAACACGTTTCATGAAGAATATCAATCCAATCTCTCGCCAATTACGAAATACGCGGCGCCGGGCAAGAGTTTTTGAGGCACTGCAAACTCCATGGAGATGAATTTCTCTGCTCCATCTTTACTGGAGATGAAACTTGGGTTACACACTACATGCCTGAAACCAAAAGGCACTTTCAACAGTGGCGTCACACCTCTTCACCCTCCGCCAAAAAGTTCAAAACCACAATTTCAGCCAAGAAAATCATGGCATCCGTGTTTTGGGACTGTCAAGGCATAATTTTAATTGAATATATGCCTCAAGTGGAGACCATCAACTCTGCAAATTACTGTGAGACCTTAAAAAAATTGCGCAGGGCGATTCAGAACAAGAGGAGAGGCATGCTGACAAAGGGAGTCTGCCTGCTGCACGACACTGCCTGAAGGAACTGCTCGCCTCGTTTAAATGGGATGTCCTGAACCATCCCACGCATTCTCCCGACCTAGCACCTTCAGATTACTATCTCTTTACCTCCCTGAAGCTGCACATGGGTGGAAAAGGGTTTTCAACCAACGACGAGATAAAGGAGGGGGTGGAGAAGTGGACGAAGGGGTTGGCGGGAAACTGCTTCGAGGAAGGCATCAAAAAGTTGATACCCCGCTTCACCACCTGCATTGAGAGGAATGGCGACTATGTCGAAAAATAGCTTACATATGTACTACGGTAACCACGTAATTTTTTGTTTAAATAAAAAAAACTGTAACCTTCAAAAATTCAATACACTTACTTTTTGGAGATGTTTTAAACTTTTTTTATTAATATTTGTAATCAGAGAGTCAGACTAGATGGTAGTGTTGCTGATGTTATGCAAAAGGCATTTCATGACTTTTACTGGTACACATACCTTCCAGCAGGGTATGCCTCCCCCTGACCCTAACCATCCATTTAAACACCATGCAATGTGTATTTCTAATATAAATATCATTTTACAGGTCTGTTCATGAAGTTGTCAGAGAAGCATGGCATGGATATACCAACAACCTACTGCATTTGGTATTACTGTTTTTCCCTAAACAAGTTCAAATGGATTCATATGCTGTATATATTCTTCCTTCACTATCTCCCGGCATACCTCGTTGATGGTGTGTTATATTGTATTGGGAAAAAACCAATGTAAGTAACTACATTTGTAAAAATATATTTAATAAATTAACCATCTCTTACTGTGTATGTAGTTACCATTGCTTCTATAAGATCTTTTATTAGGGACGCTAAAATAATAATAGGTTCTAGTAGACCTACGAGTGTCTACAAAAGACTCCACCCCAGTCTTGTTTTCCACGGTGTACCCTTTGTGACCACGACCAGCTTTTGCTACCTCGGTAATATGATAGCAGGCATGGGAGAAGATGTAGCCAGCAGACTCAACAAGGCAAAATGAGCTTTCGCTATGCTTCACCCTGTATAGCGATACAGTATCATTTCGAGAAAGCTCAAGCTCCAAATATTCAGCAGTAGCGTTAAAAGCGTACTGCTGTACGGATGTGTGACTTGGAAATCTACCGGTGTTTATAAATAGGTGCCTTCGCTCAATATTCAAGATCTATTGGCCCCAATCAGTGTCAAATGACGTTCTCTGGACCACGGCTGGTGAAAAGCCAATTAGAGAACAAGTCGCTAGACGCAAATGGCTGTGGATCGGTCACACTCTGAGATGGAACACAAGAGGAAGCAAGACAAACCTAGAGCCACCTGGAGACGAGCCCTGCAGGATGAGGTTAAAGCAGCAGACCTCACTTGGGATGATGTTAGGCATTAGGCATGCGATAGAGTCGGGTGGAGAAGGTTCCTTGTGGCCCTATGCACCACGGAGGTGTGACAGGACAAATAGTAGAAAGAAGAACTATTTAATTAACTAACTAACCATCAGGCCGTCTCCTCGAAGGGGTAGACAGAAAGAATGGAGTGCCACACTTTCCGATTTTCTCTTGATCCCTCATCATTCATATATCGTGTCATGCACGCACGTCGATTTCTCTGACTCCTCACGTGGCCGAGATTCAATATTTTATTTATTTGATTGTGCTATGCTTTCCTCCATCTTTCTCTATTTCTAGTTCCATTTACATTGTTAATATATACTTTCTTTACCATTCATTATTTTCATGTGTCTAAATCATCTTAATGTTCCGTTCATTCTTTTGTTCAGAACACTTTTATTCGCACTGCATTAACTTCTTATATCTTCATTCGACCCCATGTTGCAAGAGTTGTCAAAAATTATTTGGAAACGTACAAATGGCAAATTCTACCCCACCCACCTTATTCACCAGATATTGCTTCTTCCGACTACCACTTGTTTTGATTGATGATTGGTTGACATTTAAACTTTTTTGAATAGGCTTTTGCTTTCAATAAACGTAACGAATACTTTACTAAAATTACATAATTTTTTTTGCAGGCTTATCGACGCTTACAAGAAAGTTCACAAATTTTCCAGCGTGATATCGTACTTCAGCACCCAACAGTGGAGGTTCCACAACAAGAACACCCAGGATCTTGCAAAGAACCTCGCTCCAGGTGACAAGATCCTCTTCGATTCGGACATATCCCACCTGGACTGGGAAGAGTATTTCTTCACGTACATGCGGGGTCTCCGACTTTACCTGATGAAGGAGTCCTTCGACACCCTCGAAAAGGCGAGGAGGAAATACACGTATCTTAAGATGGCGCATTACACCATAACTACAATATTTGGAATGACAATTGCGTGGGTGTGCTGGTCGATTTTACAATATTTTGGTATATTTTAGCACATGTAATTAGTAAAACAAATAAGGGTAATGTGTAAGTATCGTGTTTTTTTTAATACTGGTCAAATCTTACAACAAATTTTAAACCAACCATCACGCCGTCTCCCAGAAGGTGTAAGCAGAAATCTTCTTCTTCAAGTTTTCTGTCGGGTTCCCCCAACGTTGGCGATCACCTCGGCGAACCTGTCCCTGTCCTGCGCTTCTCGGAACAGCTCCCTCATGTTTCGCAGCCAGGACGTCTCCCTCGGCGTCCCTTGATTTTCCCCTCCAATGATGTGAAATCTTTCGAACCTTGATAGTTTATAACAGCTCCCTGTCAACTCTAGCTCGCCTCAGGACTTCGGTATTGGTAACCATGTCTGTCCAGGGAATTCTGAGCATTCGGAGATAGGGCCACATTTCAAATGCTTTCAGCCGTTTCACATCCATACAATAAAACAGACCACACATAGCATTTGATCAGTCTCTGGCGGAGTTTCAAATTTATGTTATCAATGCAGAAGAGTGATTTCATTTTATTAAATGTAGCTCTTGCTGCCTCAATTCTGCATTTTATCTCTACATCTGGATCAAGAGATTGCGCTAGTATGCTGCCGAGGTATTTAAATTTTCCCACCCTTTCAATGTTAAGGCCGTTCCAATGCAATCAGAAATAATGTACTTTTTTTCAATTCTTAGGGACTTCAGAGGAGTCCCACCGCTTTTCCGAAGCTGTTATAGGCAGACGGCGCCTTTCATCAGCTTCGCTCTATCGATCCCTAGGCCCGTCCATCATCCATGCGGGACTTACATTACTGGGGTTGTGATTAAAGAAAAACAAGGGGACCGTCGTTAGTATGTTAGTTTTCAAAAATAAAATAAAAATAGGAAACAAAACAGAGCTACTAGAAACTATCTCATGGGTACATAACAGCGGAAGATCAGGTGAGGATCAGAGGAGGCAAATGTGGGCAGGGGAGGTTTGTAAGGCCATTTTACATTTAAAACACGGGACGAGTTTAAGGAAGCAGAAACATAACGTTGATTTGGACATATGAAACACAAGGATGAAGAAAGAATGGTTAAGAAAGTATAAATTAACGGTGTGAATCATAAAGAGTCATGGGAGACCGAGGAAAACTTGACATGACCAAGTTAATCCAATTTTAATGATCGAATGTTAGATGTAAGAAGAATCAACGTGCGTGTATGAATGTGGAGGAAGCTAGAGACGTGTGTCAGGATAGTATCGATATGGCAGTCCATACTCTCTGCTTGCCTCTTCTTAGAAATGGCGTGAAGGTTTGTTTTTGTTTTTGTTGTTTAAAATGGGAAAAAATATCATCCGTAGAAATATGGAAGTCAACCAAACATTTTTTATATGTATTTAAATATAAGTTATTAAATTAATGTTTTTATCGATGCCTTTAACAAGGTTATATAAAATAATAATTAGTTATTAAGTAATTGTATTTATTTATAAATACAATTCAATTGTATTTCTTGTTTCTTGAACTTGAAATGATGTAAAAATGTGTATTATTTAACATGATTAAAAATGTCTGTTTTTTTTAACATATTGCTAAGACATTATGGAAAGAGCCATGTTAGGAATAAGCCTAAGAGGTAGAGACAGAAACGATACGGTGAGAGAAAAAACAAAGGTCACTGACATCATCCACCGGGTGGCGACTCTAAAATGGCAATGGGCAGGTCACGTAGCCAGAAGCTCAGATGAAAAATGGACAAGAAGACTGCTGACTTGGAGACCGTGAACGGCAGAGAGAAGTGCAGGACGACCGCAACTACGGTGGAAGGATGATCTGAACAGACATGTCGGAATAACCTGGATGCAGTCTGCACAAGACAGAGTGACATGGAAGCGAATGGAGGAGGTTTTTGTCCAGGAGTGGATGGGAATACGCTAAGTAAGAAGAAGACATTATCCAATTTCATTTGATAATGCCTTTATAATCTTCTTCTTCTACAATAAGTAGATCTTGCGATCTGTTTATGCAGGATATCAAATTTCTTCCTGTGACGATCAGCTTTCTCTCCGTCTCTTTGGTGGTCGTCCTGGTGGTAGACGACCCTCTGAAGTCTCGTGCATCACAATCTTAGGAATCCTCGCTGATTCCATCCTCTCGATGTGGTCCTACAGAACCGTCTTCTCCGCCTACTCCATCTTACTATGTCCACAATTTTGCAAGATCTACGAATTTCTTTGTTGGATATCCTATCTCTAAGGGTACTACCAATGATAGGTCGCAATGTTTTCATTTCTGGTACTCTCAGGAGATGTTTGGTTCTGACAGTGTCTACTCTTGTTTGGATTTATTAAGTCATTATGGGACTGATGCATGTTTTGTAAATCCTAACTTTGCCTTCCACTAGCATATGCTTATTGTCCCAGACAGTGTCCTTCAGGCATCCGGAGATAACTGCTGCTTTATTAGTCTGTTCTTTAACTTCATTATACTGATTGCTGCAACTAGATATCTCCACATATCGATATCGTCTTTATAATAATATTTCATAATAAATTGAATATTAATCAAATAATAATCATTTTAATCAAATCAAATCAGTTTATTTCATCAACAGACATTACAAATTTTATTTTTAAGATATCTATTGAGAACAGGTAAAATAATATATTATATATAGTATACTACCAGAAACGCATAAGAGATGGTTCAACATTAGGAAGACAGGATACTCTCCAGAATTAAAATTATTTGCTTTCTGAACGTACTTTCACTAACATGAAAGACGTCGATCTCCGAGGAGACCGCGTTCAGCAGACTAATTGCTCTTCCCACCGGTGTCACCAGAGGCAGATTGGTTCTGGCAGCCGGTAGGTAAAACAATCTGTGCTGTCGCTGTCGGAGATATCTATCGGGGACAAAAAGCCGAACACCCTCCAGTACGGCCGAGTTCTCGAAGTATCCCCTAATTAATCTAAAGAAATGGGTAATTAGATGTCCATCTCTTCGAAGCTGTAGAGAATTGGTTCCGAGCATTCCCAAAAGAAATGCCGTGGGATAGAGCCAAGGATAGCTACCATACTCCCTCATGTAGAGATACCTCAGAAATTTTTTCTGAACCCTCTCCAGCATAATGGAATATCTCGCCTCGTGAGGACTCCATATCACAGAACCACTTTCGAGTCTGCTCCGTACCAATGCGTTGTATAGGACTCTGAGCACATTGGGATCCCTGAAAACTCTGCCGGTCCGGACGATGAAGCCCAACATCTTCAGTGCAGTGCCACAAATCCTCTCAATATGTGCACGAAAAGTCAGCCTACTCTCATAGATGATCCCGAGATCTCTCATCGTAGATGTTTAATGAATTAATCATCTCAAGGGCGCTGTAGAAAATACTCCATGTTACAATCTAGTTATGAAATATACATATTTAGTATGAGGGCTGCACCTGACGCAATCAATCAACATTTATATCAGGATAGGATCATTTGAAAAGGTGCGTTTTGAGTCTCGATCTAAACTCTAGCGAGTTCTCAATGCACTTGAGGTCTGCGGGAAGATTGTTCCAGGCTGAAGGCCCAGCTACCAGTCGCTATAGCTTGTGCGAGAACAGCGTTTCAACAGAGACAATCTGGCCATTGCAGAAGACATTTCTGATCGCAATGTATACTGCCTTCACTTACAGGCTCTGGGTGATGCAGAATACAAATATTTAAACTGGTGCCACCAAATAATTGAGTTTCTTAAGATGTTACATTATTTGACAACTCATTTATTAGCCTTACTGCCACATTCAATGCAGACAGCAAGACGAAACACATCGATTCCATAAAATATATAAAACTTAAAGAAAACAGATGTTTTCATGCATATTTCAATTGATTTGTAAAAAAAACTGTGTACATACAACTAGTTTTTACCGCCATTTTTATATATTGCGTACATGATGTTGACGCGGCGGCCATTTTGTTGTGTTTAATAATTCCAAGATGGACGCAACCGGAACTATCTCATTTAATATCTATTAGTTGTAAAATATGTATATATTTTTAAACTTTTATTCATTAAATCGACTGCTTTTTGTTAATTATCATTCATGCAATATTATTTAATAAATTTATTTTTGTACCAATGAAATATGTTTTATTTTAACTAACTAACTATCACGCCATCTCTCCGAAGAAGAAGGCAGAAAATATTAACCAACACACTGATTCTTTCCTGACATACTTCTCTGATTTCCACAACATTCATACATTGTGTCATGCGTTCACATCAATTTTCACTCCTTTCACTCCTCACGTGGCCAACATTTAATATTTGATTGATTAATCGTGCCACATTTTTTTCGGTCTTATATTTATTTCTAGTTAGGTTTACATATATTTACTTTACAATTTTTTCTTCATTCATTCTTTCCGCGTGTCTACACCATCTTAATGATTCTTTCATTATTTCGTTTTTAACACTTTTATTCAAACTGTCCTCCAAAACCTCCGAAAACAACTTATTAAAACATTGGTGTGGAGTGTTTTACTGTGCGGCTGCGAGACTTGGTGCCTGGGCGAAAGAGAACGCAAAAGGCTGGAGGCATTTGAGATGTGTTGACAAATTGCCCATGTTTCATGGAGGGACCACGTTACAAATGAGGAGGTTCTCAGCAGAGTTGAAGAGAATAGGCACATGTTGAACACCATAGCAGAGAGGCGTACGAGATGGATTGGTCATGTGTTGCGACACGAATGTTTCCTGCATGGAGGGAATGGTCGAGGGATCAATTGGCAGAGGACGACCTCGTTAGGAGTACCAGATTTGCCGAGATATGGGCTGCACCTCTTATGCGGAGTTTAAGAGAGTTGCCGAGGACCGAGCGGAGTGGAAGAGGAGATGCGTTGCCTTGCTGCAGACCAACCATTAGATTGGGACCGGAGAAGAGATTCAAACTGCATTCCACTTCTTATATTTTCATTTATGATTATTATTGTTATTTTGTTTAATCGCTCTTTACATCATTACAGCGCGAGGAAAATCCATGTAAAGGGTATAGCTATCATATTGATTCTCGTGACATATGATAGGAAGCTAAACTATCACCATTTTACTGTCACATGAATTCGTCACCAGACCAAAGACAGTGTGACAATCACACTGCCATCGCCAGGAATCGAACCCGGGACTATCTTTCATATATAGATTTTGATTCAAGAGATCACATTTCCATCTATTACTTCTTCTTCTTCTTCAAGTGCCCTGTCGGGTCCCCCCAGCATTGGCGATCACCTCGGCTAACCTGTCCCTGTCCTGCACCGCTCGGAACATCTCCTCCACACTTCGGATGCCGGTCCACTCCCTCACGTTTCGCAGCCAGGACATTTGTCTCGTTCCGGGCCCTCAGCGTCCCTCAATTTTCCCCTCCAATATCAGTTGGAGAAGGTGGTACTTTTCCCCACGCAGTATATGACCCAGATGTGAGATCTTATATTAGCAGATGTCCGAACGGATAGTGACGTCGAAAGAAGGGTTGGTGCGGGTAACAAAGTGAATGGAGCTTTAAAAATAGTTATTAGAAACAAGAATTTATCAATGAAAGCGAAAACGGCCGTTCACAATGGAGTTCTGGTCCCAACCCTAATGTATGGAAGCGAAGCATAGAACTGGCAGAAGAAGGATGAGAGTAGAATAAATGCGGTAGAGATGAGGTCCCTAAGACGTATGTGTGGTAGAACGATATACGACAGAATCTCAAATGCTGATATAAGAAAGGAATGTAGAGCGGAAGAAGGTATTATGAACAAAATTATGAAAGGATCGCTGTGTTGGTTCGGACATATGGAACGCATGGATGGAGAAAGAATGGTTAAGAAAGTATACGTTAATGATGTAAATGGGGTACGAAGTCGAGGCAGACCGAGGAAAACATGGCATGACCAAATTAATCAAATTTTAAAGGTTCGTCATGTTAGAAGTCGGAGGAATCTCGTTGTATGAATGTGGAGGAAGCTAGTGAGGTTTGCCAGGATAGAGTAGTGTGGCGGTCCATTCTCTGGCGTGATGGTTTGTTTGTTTTTTTGTTTATGTGAGATCTTTCGAACCTTGATAGTTGATAACAATTCCCTGTCAACTCTAGCTCGCCTCAGGACTTCGGTATTGGAAACCATGTCTGTCCAGGGAACTCTGAGCATCTATTACTACAAGAAGTAAATATAATTTTTAAGGTATTTTAATAAAACGAAAAATAAGAGAATTTTCGGTTTATTTTTTTAAAATCTTAACATTTTAACATAACGATTTACAAATCAAAATTCACAAAAAACAGTAATAATTATTTTTATCGTTTAATAATTCAATACAATGAACAATCTAAATAATATTATTTATTTAAAAACAAATTAATTAAAATCTTAAATGCATGCAATAAATATAAAAATGTAAATATCTATTATATAAAAATGAAATGAAATTAAGTAATTATTTATTTTTATTTTAATGAAATGATATAATATTTATTTAATAAATGATTCAAAGTTATTAAAACGTGTATTTTATTATGTGTTATTTTTTTAAATGATTAAATTATATTTGTCAGACATTTGAGGATTCATAGATCAAAGTCCATGTTTGATTCAATGTATGAATGTATAGGAATAGGAAAATTATGTTAGAAAGAACAAATTGACTGTCCATTCTTACAGTATATGCTTTTGTGTAAGCATTTATTATTTTTAATCATAATAGATATAATTATTTTAAATATTAATTTAGATTTGAACATTTAAATGGAGTACGGAGTAGACGTAGACCGAGGAAAACATTGCATGTCCAAATTAATACAATTTTAAAGGTTGGTCATGTTAGAAGTCAGAAGAATCGACGTGCTTGTATGACTCGTACCCAGCTTATCAAAGCAAGACTCTCGCAGATGTGCTTTCAGAGAGTGTTGAAATATTTTGGTCACATAGCCCGGAGAGATCAGGACAACCTTGAAAAGCTCATCATCATGGGCAAAGTGGAGGGAAGGCGACCACAAGGAAGACCACCGAGCCGCTGATCCGATCAAATCAGGGATCTGACTGGTCTCTCATTAGCTGCAGCGTGGAGACTGACGGGTGACAGGAGCGCATGGCGTGCCATGGTCAATAAGTTTACTAGATGGACATAAGAAGACGAACGACTCGGTGTATGAATGTAGAGGAAGCTACAGAGGTGTGTCAAGATAGAGTATTGTGGCAGTCCATTCTCTCTACCTTTCCTTGCGGAAAATGTCGTATTTTTTATGTTTTATTTTATTATGGTTATTTTTATTTAAATATTTTGTTAAATGCTGTTTATATGCTTACAGCGTGAGGCAAATTCATTTAAACGGTATAGCTATCATATTGATTCTCATGACATGTGATAGGCAGCTAACCTATCGCTATTTTATTAGACCAAAGACAGTGTGAGAATCACACTGGAATCGAACCCAGGACCTTCAATATGGTAGTCAGAACTCTTACCACACACCAGAAAGGTCGTCATTATTATATTGATTCTCATGATATGTAATAGATCTATCGGCATTTTAGTGTCATATTGATTGGAATCCGACCCAGGACATTCGGTGTGGTAGTCATAGCTGTTGCTACTCTGCCACGAGGGTTGCTCTGGATCCCTTCTATGATACAATGAATCAATAATTATTAAAGTGTAAAGGAAAGTTTTTAATCTTATAAATGGAAGGTTTTAAATGAGATTTTGATATATGCTGGATCAGAAAAGACTAAAACTGAAAATCTATCAAAAATTCGAGGTTTTTACGGTGTATGTAATATAATATCTAGAAACAAAATCATAACAAAAAAAATGATTATTTAAAAAATATAAAACTAATGTTTTAAACCGTAATTTTTAAATTCACGAAATTCCGAACGTCTTATCGCTTTGACAGAAAAAGAAATATATTATTGCGGTATTAAAATTATTTAATATTAATTATAATAAAAATTCAGCATTATAAAAGTTTGATTATAGAAGAGTATTTTGTAGAAGGCGTGACATGTTTCGCCTTGATAGCGCATTATAAAATGTTGATAATCAAACATTTCATATTCAATGTTAATTAAAACGTTAATACGCAAGAAAACGTCTGTTTTCTAGAAGTTTTATTATATATTTTTATGGAAATGACATGTTTCGCCTTGATATACAAAACATTTGATAATGTCTTAACAAAATGAAACATGTCATTCCCATAAAATATAATAAAACCTATAGAAAAGAGACATTTTTATTCGTATTGATTAGACTTCATATTTTATTTGGTGTATGCACAAGTAAAATATTTGTTTAATAAAGATCTTCTGCTTAATGCATAAATCCAATCTTAATAGATGGCGCTAGTGTAGGTTGAACTAAAAATGTGAAGTGTGGTGTTACATTGTAGCATATATACATCTTCCAAAAAATTTGTCAGACATGGTGGTCGTAAGAAGGGCGGAATGGCGAATGTTGTATTACATAAAGCGTGCGCTTAACCCAACCAATGATAAGTCATGTAAATGCCTCGACCACCATATTCTGTTTCCAATTTGCATCTTCGTCTCTATTGAGATACAATTAATCCTTGAATAGATAACCCACAATGGGTAAAAACCAGTATTCGTCTACAAGTATTTGTATACATTCAAAATGTTGTAAAAACAAAAACTGGTCCAAGTTAGCTTATAAATTGGAGTGACATCTCCAGGCGTTATCTAGCAATACGTTAATGGCAGTAGCCTTTCACATTGCGTTAATAAAAAGATCTTCTACTTAATGCTTAAATCCAATCATTATAGATGGCGCTGGTTGAAACTAACATGTGAAGTTTGGTGTTACATATTAACATAATAAAATATTTATTTTCATACTTAAAAAGCGCTGAATTAATACTATTTGAACAGTATTTAATAGTCAAATTAATATATTTTTTTTATAATGAGTCGTACATTTTATATATGAAGGATTTTAGGTATTATGATGCATTGAAAAATTAAAAAATTCTTGAATAAAATAGAATCGTTTATTAGGTTAAAACACGACATTTGTGGTGAATTTTCAGCATGTTTTTTGCGCGTTTTTCATCAGTGATGTGGTGTTTATTTTTCGTTTATTTGAAGTCGTCGAATCCGCGAGAATGACGACGTTCCATCTCAATCTTTTCAGCAGCTTTCTTCATGAACTCCTCGCTCCATTCGCGCTCGGCAGGGTTCCACTCCACGCCGTCTTCTGATGGATTTATGCTGCTTCCACCAACGCTGGACTTCCTTCTCTGAGCGTTCAACCCTGTGGAGGAAAAAAATCATTAATCTTCACATACCGATGCTGTTTAGTCAGTTCACATGCTTCAATAAAAATATTATATTTAACCACGGTATGGTTATATAGGATGTTTTTTTTAGAGGTTTGGTTTTTAAACTGGCAACATTGTTTCTACAGACTGTCAATTTGACAATTGACAGTTGATTTGTAGTCAATACATTTTGCCATTTCATCATAAATAGACTGACGTCAGAACATCGCTTGCAAATTGTGCAAATTTATTTTGAAAGTCATAGTTCAGTTCGACAAACTTATCGTGCACTACGTCCATTGTACGGTCGACATAATCGTCCATCTGAGCAAGTTAATCGGAAGATAATGAATCGTTTTCGCACCACGTACAACTCTAGTGGATAATACGTATCCATAAAGACGACAATTGTCGAAAATTGGACTTCACGATTGCGCTTCATTCGAGCTAGCCGTGGCGCTCATATGCCCGAAATCACATTTAAACAATAATGGCATAAAATTGGCTATTAAACAAAGCCAATATCATAGACATTAACATTATTTTAATGTGTTTTTTTTTCATTTTGAATGTGTATTGTATACATTTAAAAAAACACCCTATATAATTGATGCCAACTAGTTTCGCTTGGACCCTTGCTTCATCAGGGCAGTATAACAACGAATAATAATAATAATAAATTGTTATACTGTCCTGATGAAGCTTGGGCCCAAGCGAAACTAGTTGGCATCAATTATAGTAACTATGCCATGGTTAAATACAAAGTGTTTTATATTTTTTTAAATGTCTAACCACAAAGTGAGTTCTTTATATGAAAAAAAAATACTTCTGAGTTTGTTTTTCTCGATATGTTTCGAAAGTTCCTTCATAATCGGGAGAACAAAATAAACTTTATGATTTATTAAAAAGTCCATTGTTTTGGCCGAAACACTATGATACTTCAACATTATTACTGTTAAAATTTAAAACACTATTATAATATCACAATTTATTTTTATTAACTGAGAGTGTCGCGACAGCTGTTTCGCCAACCGATGTTGGCATCATAGTTTTATTGTAGCACCTGATGATGCCAACATCAGTTGGCGAAACAGTGTTTTAAAATTTAAAAGTATTAATGTTCATACGAAAAACGATTTACACGAAACGATGAAACAAGGATGAAATGTAAGGTAGATAATTGCAACAAAAATATATAAGGATCCCTGAGATGGTTTGGACATATGGAACGAATGGACGAGAGAAGAATGCTTAAAATGTTGTATACAAGCAGTGTGAGTGAAAAGAGAATCCGTGGAAGTTCAAAAAAAGCATGTTATGACCAAATTAATCAAATGCGGCCACATTCGAAGTCGGAAAAATCGACGAGCTTGCATGCTACGATGTATGAATATAGACGAAGCTCGAGAGGTATGTCAGGACATTCTGCCTACCCGTCCAGCTAAATGGCCTGATGTTTAATTAGTATTTTTGTTAAATAAAAGTAAAGAAGTATTCATTATTTTAATATTAACATTATGAACGTTATTGTCACAATTTTTTCATTAAATTATATTATACATTTTTTTAAACATGTAATTAAAATAATATATTTAATTTTATAACAATAATTGTTGATTTTGTGGCAGTCAACGATAGGATAAAAAGTGTCAAAAGAGTTAAATGTCAGAGAGCGGCCATCTTGTCGAAAGTGTTTTATTTCTAATCCGGTAGATGGCACGCTAGTTTTAAAAATAGAGTCGCATCGGCAAAAGTTCAATCGATGCACCAGCGTTAATGTTTGATTACGCTCATTGTTTCTATATATAATCAGGCGAGAGAATGCATCTTTTATGCCAAGTCTATTCTATTAGTGTAGCGAACACCTTTCAAAGGCCGTCGAACCCTTATGACATTTCAGATGGAATTATAAAGAAACAAAACCAATTCTTGAGCACTGTTTAGCTTTTCACACAAGCATAATAATACATTTAACATTTAAAATAGAACTAACTTACTAATTAACTAAACATCACGCCGTCGCGCCGTAGGCAGAAATAATGGATTCTTTAACATTCATTAGTCGCATTTTAGCATTTGATTAATTTTGTCATGCAATGTTTTCTTGGTCTTCCAAGGCTTCTCTTTCAAATCAAATCAAATCAAATCAGTTTATTCCATCAACAGACATTACAAAATTAATTTTTAAGGCATCTATTGAGAACAGGTATATATAGTATACTACCAGAAACGCATAAGAGATGGTTCAACATTAGGAAGACAGGATACTCTCCAAAATTAAGAGTATTTGTCTTCTGAACGTATTTTCACTAACATGAAAGACGTCGATCTCCGAGGAGATCGCGTTCAGCAGACTAATTGCTCTTCCCACCGGTGTCACCAGAGGCAGATTGGTTCTGGCGGCCGGTAGGTAAAACAATCTGTGCTGTCGCTGTCGGAGATATCTATCGGGGACAAAAAGCCGAACACCCTCCAGTAAGGCCGAGTTCTCGAAGTATCCCCTAATTAATCTAAAGAAATGGGTAATTAGATGTCCATCTCTTCGAAGCTGTAGAGAATTGGTTCCGAGCATTCCCAAAAGAAATGCCGTGGGATAGAGCCAAGGCTAGCTACCATACTCCCTCATGTAGAGATACCTCAGAATTTTTTTTTTCCACTCACACTGCTTTTAGACAACATTTAAATCATTCATCTCTCGCCCATTCGTTTCATATGTCCAAACCATCTCAGGAATCCCTATTTAATTTGACTTACAATGCAATAATTTATTCCTTATTTCGTCGTTCGATATTCGACTCCTCAGGTGGCCACGTTAACCTCGGTCTTCATCTATTTCTAGTTCCGTTTACATTGTTAACATATACATTTTTTTACCATTCTTTCCATGTGTCCAAACCATCTTATTGATCCTTTCATTGTTTTGTTCATAACACTTTCATTTGCTTCTAATATTTTGATTCGACACTTTACCATACACAGATTTTATACACATTCGTATAAGTAATCTCATTTCTACTGTATTTATTTTACTTTCATCCTTTTTTGCCAGCTCCATACATTAGGGATCTAAATAGAATTACAAGTAAACTTGAATTTATTTATTGTTTCTTGAATAATGGTGTTAAACTCCAATGAATGAAAACGTCTGTTTTCTAGAAGTTTTATTATATTTCATGGGAATGGCGTGTTTCATTTGATAATGTCCTAGAAAGGCGAAACATGTCCTTCTCATAAAATATAATGAAACATCTAGAAAACACTAATTATGTAAAATGAAATTATATGGCGAGCTTCGAGCGCCATAAAACTGGATACACCCAGCTAAGGGAAGGTAACCCCGACAGAAAATCCTCCAGAGAATTCAAGGGGATACCACTCTGGATATTTTTCCACAGGCCATCACTTGGTGATAGTCAACGTTAGGGAGACCTGACAGGACACAGAGAGAAGAAGATATCGAGCGTTTGATTATCGATGAATATCGAGCGTTTGATTATCAACATTTTGTAAATCGCTAGCAAGTCAAAACGTGTCACTCCCGTGAAATATAATAAAACTTCTAAAAAATACTAATTATTTAAAATGAAACTATTTAAGAATTCTTCCATTTGACGTAGAAGCTTTATTATATTATATTATAAACGAATGATATAATTCGCTTTGCTAGATAAATATCAAACATTTCATTGTCAAAC
Organism: Lepidostoma basale; assembly: GCA_022606425.2. Classification (NCBI taxonomy): domain Eukaryota; kingdom Metazoa; phylum Arthropoda; class Insecta; order Trichoptera; family Lepidostomatidae; genus Lepidostoma; species Lepidostoma basale. The sequence goes on along the minus strand of JAHDVF020000849.1, from coordinate 23,639 downwards.
AAAAGTGGCGACTCTAAAATGGCAATGGGCAGGTCACGTAGCCAGAAGCTCAGATGAAAAGTGGACAAGAAGACTGCTGACTTGGAGACCGTAGACGGCGAAGAGAAGTGCAGGGCGACCGCAACTACGGTGGAAGGATGACCTGAACAGACACGTCGGAATAACCTGGATGCAGTCTGCACAGGACAGAGTGACATGGAAGCGAATGGAGGAGGCCTTTGTCCAGGAGTGGACGGAAATAGGCTGAGGAAGAAGAAGAATATAAAAGCTATCCATATATAAAACCATCAAACCGTTTCTTAAGCAAAGATAGAGAACCACGCTCTTCTATTATGACACATATCAAAATAGCCTGATATAATATTGTAACAGCAAACCACAGTGAAAACCAAAATCACGAGTCCGTCCAACAGAAATATAAAAAATGATGACAAAATAATTGACACTGTTTAAGAATACATCTACCTCGGACATAAGTTAAAAATGGGAAAAGAAAACCAGGTGGCAGAAATACCCAGAAGAATTGGACTTGGTTGAGCAGCCTTCGGAATGCTCCGTCATATAATGAGAAACCAGGATATCCCCATTAATTTAAAAAGTAAAACCTACGAAGCATGCATCTTGCCTGTGATGACATATGGTTTGGAAACAATGTCCCTGACCATAAATACTGTCCACAAATTGAAATGCGCGCAACGATCCATGGATCTGCAAATGTTGGACATAAGTCTGAGTGATAGAATTACAAATACAGAAATCAGACGCCGAACAAAAGACCCCGATATCATGGATCGGATCGCAAAAATTGAAATGGCAATGGGCAGGACACGTAGCCAGACAGCCAAGTACAAGATGGACTCCCAAAGTCTTAAAGTGGAGGCCATGGGAAAACAAAAGGGGTATCTGTCGGCCACAGAAGAGATGGGCCGACGATATTGTTGTGGTCGCCGGGAAAAAATGGATTGAAGCGGCACAGGATAGAGAAAAATGGAGACAGATGGAAGAGGCCTACATCCAGCAGTGGAGGGAAGGCTAGGAAGAAGAACCACTTTGGTGCGGTTGACTACATTAAAAGTTTAAAAAATTGTTTTCAAACTGTGTCAGACTACATTTGCAGTTCATATTACCATCTTACCATCGCCTAGCCCGTACCATCTTGTGAGATCAACTCAACGTCAAGTGTCAACTCTAGCTCGCCTCAGGACTTCGGTATTGGTAACCATGTCTGTCCAGGGAACTCTAAGCATTCGGCGATGGAAATGGATCATTGTTCAAGAAACAATAAATAATCTAATTTTCTAATGAATCAAATTTTAATGGTTGGTCATGTTATATGTTGGAAGAATCGACGTGCGTGTATAGATTAGATAGATAGATTTATAGATTTTTGTTTGCGATGTTATTTACAATAATTATAATATTAATACAAGCTCTGTTCATGATACAATAAGTAGAGAACAACATAGAAAACATGGTAACACAAAGTCAATAGAATTCTGACACACGGATTTGTGTGCGTTGAAGCAGTCGACAAGATTGCGAACCACGATGTACCTGTATATAAGTAAATTAATCTTTATAGGAATATCAGGAGGATGATAACAGGAAAGACGCTAAGAGATCACGTAAAGAACACCAGAATAAGAGAGATATGTAAGGTTGAGGATATTATAAGATGGAGTAGACAGCGAAGGAAGGACTGTCCTGTCCAAAGAATGGACACCACCAGACTCCCCTATATTGCAATACATAATCAGCCTCATGGGACTCATCCTCGTGGAAGACCTGCTAAAAGATGGAATAACAGCTAGGAGTCTACCTCACAGAAGGTGCAACACTCTGGAGATCAGACCACAAAGGTCTATAATAAGAAAGAAGAAGATACGTCGATATAAATCTGTTTTTTTTTAATTTCTTGATTAAATTTATACGAATCCAAATGTCTGTTGTAGAATAATTAATATATTTTATAAAAATTATATATAATCAAGATTAGAATTTTATTGACTATGTGTTGTCACATTTTTTTTGTTGTCCTGTACTTAAACAGGCTAAATTAAAGCGATTCCGAAAGGCGCGCTGGGTTGCGATCACAGAACATCCGTTCGAAAAGTAGGCCTCAACGGCAAACGCACGCTTCTCACTGTTCCAACGCATGATGTCGATTAAACTGTGTCGGGACAAAACTTTCTAGTTCCGTCTCTCAAACGAGACCCCGAAGGACTCGAAAAAGGAAGATATGCTGCCGCACCTTGTATAATCATTAACATATATTTAAAAAATAATGATTGAAAATTTGGTTGATGTAAATAAAATCGCAAACGAAAATCTATCAATAAAATCTTAGATGGCAGTTGCACAGAGCTAAATCAAATGAAAAAATTGATAATGTCCTAGCAAGACGAAGTAGACACTCTCTTAAAGTGTCATTCAACTTATTCAAGACATTTTACCACAGGATTAAAATGGTTTGAACACATGAAAGAATTAATGAAGAAATAATGGAAAAATAAAGCATATGTAAACGATGTAAACTGAACTAGAAATAGAGGAAGACCGAGGAATATGTGGCATGATCAAATAAATCAAATATTGGATGTCGGCCACGCGATGAGTCGGAGAAATCGACGTGCGTGCAAGACACGATCGAAACGAGAGATTTATGATAGGAAAGAAGAGTGAAACGGTCCATTCTTTCTACCTACGATGATGGGTTAGTTAGATAACAATGTACAATAATATGCCTTGAAACTTCTGGACAATCTATTCGCTTCCATGTCACTCTGTCCTGTGCAGACTAAATCCAGGTTATTCCGACGTGTCTGTTCAGATCATCCTTCCACCGTAGTTGCGGTCGCCCTGCACTTCTCTTTGCCGTCCACGGTCTCCAAGTCAGCAGTCTTCTTGTCCACTTTTCATCTGAGTTTCTGGCTACGTGACCTGCCTATTGCCATTTTAGAGTCGCCACCCGGTGGATGATGTCAGTGACCTTTGTTTTTTCTCACACCGTATCGTTTCTGACTCTGCCTCTTAGGCTTATTCCTAACATGGCTCTTTCCATTATTTGGGTCACTCGCAGTTTCTCGGCACTTCGTTTGGACAGCGTAACAGTTTCAAGACCATAAGTACCAACTGGCAGAACGCAGGCTTTATAGACTTTTCGTTTCAGGTTGATCGGTATTTTCCGGTTTTTAAGTCATGTTTCCAAAAGCTGCTTAGCTTAGTCCAATTCTTATCTTCCAATTAACACATAAATAGGCAAAGTTTTTGAATATTGTTGTAGTAATGTAGAGAACGAAATGAGAACAATTTGGTATTGTTAATTGTTAAATTTTGACAAGTGAAAAAAAAGATTTACATTTATAGTTAAAACTTATTACCCACTGATTAGATTGTAGACTGAACGAAGTTTTTGTATCAATATCAAATCAAATCAAATCAGTTTATTTCATCAACAGACATTACAAATTTTATTTTAAGGCATCTATTGAGAACAGGTAAAATAATATATTATATATAGTATACTACCGCATGAAGAAACGCATGAGAGATGGTTCAACATTAGGAAGACAGAATTAAGAGTATTTGCCTTCTGAACGTACTTTCACTAACATGAAAGACAATATACCTGAACCAAGTCTTAAAGGAAAACTTTTAAGCAGATGTTTATACACACAAAATCGCGTTTAACGAGATTTTTGAGAATTAAATCTTCTTCTTCTTTTTCCTTGTATTAGACCTATGTGGTCTGTTCTACAGAGTGTTGCTCCTCCTGTGGGGTAGACTCCCAGCTGTCCCTCCATCTTTTAGGAGGTCTTCCACGAGCAATGCATGCAATGCAATGCAATACAATGCAATGCGATGCATTGCAATATAGTCTAATGGTGTCCATTTTTTTAACATGACCACACCAATCCCTTTTTAGCTGTCTGCTCCATCTTATAATATCCTCAACCTCACATATCTCTCTTATGCTTATGTTCCTCACGCGGTCTCTCAGTGTCTTGTTCATATAAATTATTCATCATAAATGGATCCAAAAAACTTTAAGCTTATCTTGCTCCATTAATATTTCAAAAATGTAGAATTTGATTTCCTTCATCACTGAAGCAAATCACATTCTACATCCTTCAAACCGTGCTCTAGTTTTAATACGTTTTTTTAATAAGGATCTCATTTCCTAAATTGGTTCTTATGCATTATCAAAACAAATACATATAATTAAAACACCGATTGACGACTGATATGAATGTGTAAAGTAGAGGGACATCGGAGAGTTGGACGAAACAGTTGTCCTGACTGTGGATAATGAAAAGGATTGGACAGGAATGACCAGAGCCCAGAACCTGTTCCAAGTGACACATGGCAGAGATTCCTTTACTGCAGTGATTGCTAACGTTGGCACCAAAATAAGAAGAATGACGCACAGTTAATAAGACCTATTGAGACTATAGTAAAATCGGAATGAACCGAGTCTTGGGGCCGTAAATCATTTCCCTATGTCTATCTCGCTTACACTTACGGGCCTTATGGAGCGGTTTAGGGTTGGGCGTAACGTTTATTATCGTATCTTGTTTATAAACTTTAACGAGTTAACAAAGTTTTGATATTTACCTATGTTTACGGGTTTTATGTGCGTATACTAGGTATACTAGATATTAACTTATACAGGGGCTGCCTGATTGCAATAATTCAGTCTTTATTCGGTCCACTGTCGCTCTACTCACACCACAAATAAACGCGGCCGTGCATACTGTTCGAGTTTGAGGGCTAATATCGCCATGTAATTTCTTCAAATCAACGTTAGAAAATAAACTATCCATAGTGCGCAACGAGTGGTGACACACGAATGTATTTATTTAATTGCTGTAAACACATTTATAGCAACAACAAAAAAACACGCACTGCAATTGGTAAAGACCAATCATTAGTGACCCATCGTATATATCAAACGTACAGATCATTATAAAATCATTATAGTCGATCGTATCGTATATCGATCGACAAAAAAATCGATAACCCGATCCCTATCTCTATTGACATTTATGGCCTCAAGACTCAGTTTAAAACGGCCGGAGTATAGAGCGGATACCACAAGAACGAAGGCTAGAGATTCAGACGCTAAGGACAATAGCAGGAAACACTCTTAGAGATAGGGTGAGAACACAGCTATCCGCGAAATATGCAAGGTGGAAGATATCGAAGATGGGGCAGACAACGCAGAAGACACTCGAATGCACACGTGCAGAGGATGGATCTCTCCAGAATCCCACACGTTGTGATGCATCAGATTCCTGTTGGAAACCGTCACCCCGGAAAATCGCCAAAGAGATAGAGGGTTGGCTGGGAGTCAACATCCCAAGAGAGGCCAGCCTGACTACAGGACCAGGCCAAAGGTCTAAAAGATGTAGAAGAAGAAGCATGACTACAGATTCGGATATAGTTGATCAATTATAATATACGAGATCTGTCCATTAAATACGCGAACTGCGTTGCTCGGGTAGGCAGAGAGGATGGATCGCCACAATGCTCTGTCCTGGCATACCTCTCGGGCTTCGTCTACATTTATACATCGTACCATGATTATTCCGACTTCGAATGTGACCGCCTTTTAGTAATCAATTAATTTGGTCATGCCATGTTTTCCTCGGTCGTCATCGGATTCTTTTTCAACTCACGCTGCTTGTGTACAACTTTTTAACCATTCTACTCTCATTTATTTATTTATTTATACATGATACACAAATGAGACATTACAAATGAAAAACATTTAGGCGACTCATTTGGACACAAAACGGTGTTACAAAGATAAAATAAAACAACATGAGACCAAAAAATCATACATATCAGAAGGAATCCAAATATGTCGACGTCAGTGAGGCAGTACTCTTTCCAGAATTTGTAATTTTTTTTATGAATACTGCCTCACTGACACTGAAAATGTCCAAATCCGAGATGATTAGATTCAGCGTCCGAATTTCTCTTCCTACTGGTGTCACCAAAGGCAGGTTGGTTCTGCGTGACGGAGCAAACAACAACATCCATTCGTTCCGTATGTCCAAACCGTCTCAGGGATTATTTTTTAATTTTAACCATGATGCAGTCATCTGCCTTACATTTCTTTCTTATTTCATCGTTCGGTATTCTATCATACAACGTTTTCCCGCACATTCTTCTTAGTGATCTCATGTCTACGGCGTTTATCCTGCTTTTATCCTCCTTCGTACATTGACAGAGAAGTTTCTGGCCAAAAACCGCAAACTTTTCTGTGCGTTTGTCGACTTGCAAAAAGCATATGATTACGTTAATATAGAAAGGTTGTGGAAAATATTGTCTGAATATGGAATAAGTACAAAACTGATCACGGCAATTAAGTCGCTATACACGGAAAGCACTGCTAGTGTCAGAGTAAATGGAGATCTTACAGCCTGGTTTGATATCAATAAAGGTGTCAAACAGGGTTGCGTAATGTCCCCGTGGTTATTTAATCTGCATATGGACAATTACATGAAAGAGCTGAAAGGGTTGGATGTAGGTGCCAAAATGAGCGGAGTGTCAGTAAGCTGTCTCTTGTATGCGGATGACGCTGTCCTACTTGCAGACAACGAGCATGAACTACAAGTCATGGTGAATCGTGTGTATGAGGTATGCATGCGAAATGATCTAATGATGAATGTTAATAAGTCCAAGGTAATGATTTTTGAAAAGGAAGAAACTATGACAGTCTGCAACATTAGCGCGAAAGGTGAAAATTTGGAGCAAGAAGTTGAGTTTGTGTATTTAGGTAGTATTTTTACAAGGATTGAGAGAGTGGAGAGGGATATTAAAAGAAGGGTTGGGGCAGGCAACAAAGTGAATGGTGCACTTAAAGTTGTCATCGCAAACAAAAGCCTATCCAAAAAAGCTAGAATGGCAGTGCACAATGGTGTTCTTCTACCGACCCTTATGTATGGAAGCGAAGCATAGAACTGGCAAAAGAAGGATGAAAGTAGAATAAATGCAGTAGAAATGAGATCTCTTAGACGAATGTGTGAATACTCTGTGTATGGTAGAGTGTCGAATGAAAATATAAGAAGTGAATGCGGTGCGAATGATGGTGTCATGAACAAAATAATGAAAGGATCATTAAGATGGTTTGGACATATGGAAAGAATGAATGAAGAAAGAATGGTAAAAAAATTATATGTTAATGATGTAAATGGAACCAGAAATAGAGGAAGACCGAGGAAAACGTGGCACGATCAAATAAATCAAATATTGAATGTCGGCCATGTGAGGAGTCAGAGAAATCGACGCGCGTGCATGACACGATGTATGAATGTTGAGGAATCGAGAGAAATATGTCAGGAAAGAAAGGTGTGGCAGTCCATTCTTTCTGCCTAGCCCTTCGAGGAGACGGCGTGATGGTTAGTTAGTTAGTTAGTTATCCTTCTTAAACTCTAGATATATAGAAAAATACTTCAAATAACTTGGAGAGACAGAGTTTGCAGTGGGATTGTTCTCCAACAGATGAAAAAGCATCTGAAGTTGTTCGACAGTGTAAAAACAAGGAAACTGCAATACTTTAGTCACGTAATTAGAGAGAAAAATACCGACTCCTACAGCTGATAATTCAGGTAAAAATTCCACGAAGAAGAGGATCAAGTCGTAGAAGAATATCTTGACTGCACAGTTTAAGACAATGGTTTAGAAGTAGCACCAAATGGCTGTTCAGAGATATGAGAGAGGCGGCACACTTTCTTTCTTTTTTTTTCAAAAATATAACCTAATATTTTTTTCCTAAATATTTTCTGAATATTATAAAAAAAACTTTAAAACAAAACACCACAATCTTGGAAAAAACAATCAAAAACAGAGAACATACTTTATAAACTAAAAAAAAATTCCTCTTTGCATAATCAACAATAATAAGCTAGTGTAGATTGTCCTAAAATGTGAAGTGTTTCTCAACATAATAGCATATATATCTTTAAAAAATTGGTCAGACGTGGTGGTCGTAAGAAGGGCGGAATGGGGAATGTTGTTAATATAAAGCGATCGCTTAACCCAACCAATGACAGGTCATAAGTCCTGCAAACGTCTCAACCACTATATTCTGTTCCCAGAAAAAAATTACATCGTCTCTATTGAGATACAATTAATCCTTAAAAATGATTAACCCGCAATGGGTAAAATCCAGAATTTATATCCGACAATAATAAATTGCAGCAACTTATCTACCATATATACAATACAAATTAGTAAAAATGAGATCACTAAGAAGAATGTGCGAGAAAACGTTGTGTGATAGAATACCGAACGATGAAATAAGAAAGAAATGTAAGGCAGATGACTGCATCATGGATAAAATTAAAAAAGGATCCCTGAGACGGTTTGGACATATGGAACGAATGGACGAGAGTAGAATGGTTAAAAAGTTGTGCACAAGCAGCGTGAGTAGAAAAAAAAGCCGAGGACGACCGAGGAAAACATGGCATGACCAAATTAATCAATTATTAAAAGGCGGTCACATTCGAAGTCAGAATAATCGACGTGCGTGCATGGTATGATGTATGAATGTAGAGGAATCCAGAGAGGTATGCCAGGACACAGCATTGTGGCGATCCATCCTCTCTGCCTACGCCTCCGGGGAAATGGCGTGATGGTTTATTTAGTTAATTAGTTAAAATAGCTATTTGAATACAAATCTTGTAAAATTAGTGCGATTCCTCAAACATAGTGCATTTATGACTAAGAAGCTATTGAATGGTAGAAAACAAGTCTGTACTCACTACAGCTAGTGCGTTCTTGATAAGTAAAACTGTACTCCAAGTCTTAGTTAATGCGTTTATGAAAACTGAAAACGCGAGAAAATGAAGAAATCATGAAATGTCACTTTGAGAAAGTTGTAGATCCTGTTTTCCTGATACCAGATAATGTAATAACTCAATTTCGACAAAAACCTTAGTTGATGCGATTCTACCATCCTATTTGTCTATTCGAAATATCTTTTTTTAATTTTTTTATATGTTGCTCTCTGATTTCATGTTTAGTGTATTCTGTTACTAAGCTCCGGTATTATTATTATAATTAATAATGCCGTTCACAATGGAGTTCTGATCCCAACCCTTATGAATGGAAGCGAAGCGTGAAACTGGCAGAAGAAGGATGAGAGCAGAATAAATGCGGAAGAGATGAGTTCCCTAAGACGTGTGCGCGGTAGAACGATGTACGACAGAATTTTAAATGCCGATATAAGAAAGGAGTGTAGTACGGAAGATGGTATTATGAACAAAATTATGAAAGGATCGCTTCGTTGGTTCGTACATATGGAGCGCATAGATGGAGAAAGAATGGCCAAAAAAGTATACGTTAACGATGTAAATGGAGTACGGAGTCGAGGTACACCGAGGAAAACATGGCATGATCAAATTAATAGAATTTTAAAGGTTGGTCATGTTTAAAGTTGGAGGAATCGACGTGAGTGTATGATACGTTGAATTAATGGTGGAGGAAGCTAGAGAGGTGTGTCATGATAGAATAGTGTGGCGGTTCATTCTCTCTGCCTACCCCTGCGGGGAAACTGCGGTGAAATTGTTGTTGTTATAAAGTATTTAATAAAACTTCATATCGTAAAGGTTTCGATATAAAGTTTTCTTAATTTATAGATATTATAAGTAGAATAAATGCAGTAGAAATGAGATCTCTTAGACGAATGTGTGGATACTCTGTGTATGATAGAGTGTCGAATGAAAATATAAGAAGTGAATGCGGTGCGAATTATGGTGTTATGAACAAAATAAGTAAAGGATCATTAAGATGGTTTGGACATATGGCAAGAATGAATGAAGAAAGAATTGTAAATAAAAAATATGTTGGCGATGTAAATGGAACCAGAAATAGATGAAGACCGAGGAAAACGTGGCACGATCAAATAAATCAAATATTGAATGTCGGCCATGTGAGAAGTCAGAGAAATCGACGCGCGTGCATGACACGATGTATGAATGTTGAGGAAGCGAGAGAAATATGTCAGGAAAAAAAAGTGTGGCAGTCCATTCTTTCTGCCTACCCCTTCGGAGAGACGGCGTGATGGTTAGTTAGCTAGATATTATGGTATGAAATTATTTTTTTGGCTCAATAGTCCGCGGCTCCCAGGTTGGAAGCCGCTGAGTTAAGATAATGATAGCTTACTTTGCAGCATCTCTTCGGTGTCGCGGTCCGTCTGCCTAGCGGAGGGCGCCTGTCTTCTGTCGGCCATGCTGTGGTCTTCTATTCAAGGTATGTTCAGTCTTCCCGGAGCCTGCGTCCTCTCTTCGCCAAGTCACCCAAGTCTTCAAGAGCCGATGCTTAGTCTGCGGGGAACTTTGCCGTTCTGCATACTAAAATAAACGCCTTCTGGTCTCTTCAATTTCACCCCCTCTACTCGCCCGTCTTGTGTTGCCAGATGCATAGTCAAAAATAAATTATATAAAATTAATTAAACCTTCCGTTACCGATGTTGTGTAGCTCGTACACATTTGTGAGGTTATTTATTTGTTCTTGCTGCAGACCAATCGCTAGATTGAGATCGGAGAGAGAGATTGTTTCCCATACACACAGCGATTCATACAAGCACGTCGATTCTTCCGACTTCTAACATGGCCGAAGTTTAAAATTATATTAAATTGATCATGCCACGTTTTCCTCGATATCCCACGACTCCGCACTACATTCACATCGTTTACATATACATACTTTCTTTACTATTCGTTTTTCGCTAATTCTATCCTTGTGTCCAAACCATTTTAATGACCCTTTTAGAATTCGTTTTCATGACGCTTTCATCGCAATGTATTCACTTCTTATATTTTCATTTGATACGAAGATTATCCACACATTCGTCTAAGAGGGATTTTTATATATAAAAAATAGATATGTATTGAAAATTATATGTATTAAAAATGCAATTTTTTCTTAAAATATCAATGATGAGTTTGGTGAACAGATCTAAAGTATAGAGCAGTGTATCGGTCTCTTCTCTCTGCCTACCCTTGCGGTGAAATATCGTATGGCATTTGCTCCAACAATCTCGGTGATTAGAAAATTATTTATTCTTCCGATGGCGCTTATCACTGACAGTGTTAATCGCTGACAGTAAAGACAATTTGCAAGTCTTAGTGGCAAGGATGTATGAGGCATGCAAAAAGAGTGACCTGGTGATGAATGTGTCTAAATCTAAAGTGATGGTTTTCGAGAAAGAAGAATGTATGACGATTTGTGATATAAGTGCGATGGGCGAGAAATTGCAGAAGTATGTTTACAAGAGACGGAAAAATGGAGAAATACATCGAAAGGAGGGTTGGTGCTGGGAATAAAATAAATGGCGCACTCAAAGTCATTACTGCAAATAGAAATATATCCACAGAAGCAAAGATGACAGTACACAATGGAGTTCTAGTGCCAACCCTCATGTATGGAAGTGAAGCTTGGAGCTGGCAAAAGAAGGATGAAAGCAGGATAAACGCCGTAGAAATGAGATCACTAAGAAGAATGTGCGGGAAAACGTTGTATGATAGAATACCGAACGATGAAATAAGAAAGAAATGTAAGACAGATGACTGCATCATGAATAAAATTAAAAAAGGATCCCTGAGATGGTTCGGACATATGGAACGAATGGATGAGAGTAGAATGGTTAAAAAGTTGTACACAAGCAGTGTGAGTGGGAAAAGAAGCCGAGGACGACCGAGGAAAACATGGCATGACCAAATTAACCAATTACTAAAAGGCGGCCACATTCGAAGTCGGAATAATCGACGTGCGTGCATGGTGCGATGTATGAATGTGGAGGAAGCCCGAGAGGTGTGCCAGGACAGGCCAGTGTGGCGGTCCATCCTCTCTGCCTACCCCTCCGGGGAAATGGCGTGATGGTTAGTTAGTTAGTTAGTTTATGGCGCTACAGCACATTTCGAGCCTTTTACCTCCATCAACTTTCGCCTCCAGCAGTCCATGTCTTCAGCAGTCGTCCTCCAGTTCAGCACCCGAAGAATTAGTGCTGCATCCCTCTTTACTTCATCCCCCCACCTTTGCCTTGCTCTTCTCACCCTTTTCTTTCCGCCCGGGTGTCCATTCATAATGCGTTTGGGGCTCTGTAAGTTCGGCATCCTCTGTACATGTCCAGCCCATCTCAATCTTTGTATCTTTACGTGTGTGGAGACGCTGAAGGCCTGCTACATGGAGTACATTGTTCTCCTTCTCTCACGGGTCCACAAATTCATCGCAGCACCTTCCTTTCGAAGGTGCCCAGCAGTTCCGCCATTTTTACCGTCAAAGTTAGAGTCTCGCAGCCATACGCCAATACTGTCCGAATTAGAAAATTGTTAATATAGCCTTTTTTTAGAGGTTTGGTTTTTAAACTGGTAACATCGTTTCTACGATTTGACAGATGACAGTTGATATGTAGTATAATGTAGTATATTTATTTTGAAAATCACGTCAAACTTATCGTGCAATACGTCCATTTTACAATCGACATAATCGTCCATCCGAGCAAGTTATTCGGAAGACCATGGATCCTTTTCGCACCACGTACACTCTAGTGGATAATACGCATCCACAAAGACGACAATTGTCGAAAATTGGACTTCACGATTGCGCTTCATTGGAGCTAGCCGTGGCGCCGTGGCGTGATATGCCCGAAATCATATTTAAACAATAAAATTATCTATTAAATAAAGCCCATATCATAGACATTAACATCATTTAAAGGCTTTTTTATTATTATTTTGAATATGTATTGTGTACTTCTAAAAAAAAACACCTTTATATCTAAATTAGCAAAAGGAATTAATTTTAACGTTGGAATCTCATGTTTTGTTTCAGAATTTTAGTAACAACTCAAATTTACAAGAAAAATTAGAATATCGAGACACCATTACCCGGGATATCAGATATTTGAAATAATTTAATAAAAACTACATATTTCTTTTAATTTTTAAAAGTTTCTCCAAAATAAATCAATAAACTACTTTAAAATTATAATGAACTTTATTTCTGTGATAATTACAATTGTGGCTGATGGTTTTTGTTTAAAAAATAATCTTGTTTGAACATAATATTGATTTTTTTTGCTTTTTCTATTGATAAAAAATACAATAAAAACAGCCTCTCGATTTTTTGTAGGTAATCCAACTGTCATTAACACTTGCAAACATTCTCCCCGAAATGAACGGACTTTAAAAATTATTTAAAAATTGTATACAAGCAGTGCGAATGAAATTAAAAGTAGTTAGTCGAGAAAATCACTTACCAAAATGTAGAGGTATTTAAAGTCGAACAAATGAACGTATCACAAAGAATGAATTTAAAAGAAGCATCCATTCCCTTGATCATGACAAAACTATCATACTTCACATCTTGGAGTGAGGAATTGTCGGCATATCAAGACAGCAATGTTTGGAAGATGTGACGGACTGCTGAGCTCGAGCAGCAAAACTGGAAGGCAGCGAAGATAGAACTGGATAGAGACATTATTTAGAAGAAACTAAAACCCACTGAAGATTGTAAAGCTATGAATGACGCTTTACTTTTAATTATTTAACGTATTAAAATTCTTATTAGACTCTTCTAATATTTTGACATAAAAATGGCTACTGACATCTGTGAAAAAAAAAGTAAACTCAATATAATTTTCAGATTTACAGTATCATAAATAGTTCATTATATTTATCACAGATGGCGGTATCAAGTCAATAAATTTAAATAAATATAATGTAAATTAATGTTTAATAAATGTAATAATAACCTATAATTATTTAGGAATTTGTATCAATAAATACTACATGTTTTAAAAAAGAGATTATTATTTATTTTCATCAATAATCACTAAGATTATAACCAATTTAATTATTTTTTAATCTGCTAATTATTTTATTTGAGATCGAAACACTCTGTAAAAAAAAAACACATAATCTATTAAATATCTTCTTCTTCTTCTTCCTCTCCTATCGGAGGTTGTCAACATCACGACTGCACAATAAAATATATTAAACATGGAGGCAAATTATGTTTTTGTAATGGCAAGTTTCGAACGAACAATGCGATTTTAAAATTCTTATTTGGAACGATATTTAAAATATCTCGATCGATTTTAATTTTAGAATGCATTTATTATTTTTTTTATGCTGATTTGTGTCTTGTGCAAGTACGTACTAAAGCGTAATTTGGCATAAGTTTAAATTTAAAATAATATATTTATATGATCTTGTGGTTTATTGTAGGTAAATCTAATATTTTCTCATAAATGTGTATTTAGGTAGTATGTTTACAAGAGATGGGTTTGTGGACAGGGATATTGAAAGAAGGGTTGGGGCAGGCAACAAAGTGAATGGTGCACTTAAAGTTGTCATCGCAAACAAAAACCTACCCAAAAAAGCTAGAATGGCAGTGCACAATGGTGTTCTTCTACCGACCCTTATGTATGGAAGCGAAGCATGGAACTGGCAAAAGAAGGATGAAAGTAGAATAAATGCAATAGAAATGAGATCTCTTAGACGAATGTGTGGATACTCTGTGTATGATAAAGTGTCGAATGAAAATATAAGAAGTGAATGCGGTGCGAATGATGGACACATGGAAAGAAAGAATGGTAAAAAAAATGGACAAATGGACACATGGAAAGAAAGAATGGTAAAAAAAAGTATTTGTTAACGATGTAAATGGAACCTGAAATAGAGGAAGACCGAGGAAAACTGGCACGATCGAAGTGAGAGCATGACGCGTTGTATAAATGTTGAGGAAGCGAGAGAAGTATGACAAGAAAGAAAAGTGTGGCAGTCCATTATTTCTGTCTACCCCTTCGGAGAGACGGCGTGATGGTTAGTTAGTTAGTTAGAAAACGTCTGTGTTATACAAGTTTTATTATATTTTATGTAAATGACACCGTCATTGCATTATCAAATGTATTAGTATAGGGTGTTTTTTTAGAGGTTTGGTTTTTAAACTGGTCGCATTGTTTCTACAGACTGTCAATTTGACAATTGATAGTTGATTTGTAGTCAGTACCATTTCACCATGAATAGACTGACTGTGCAAATTTATTTTGAAAATCACCGTTCGATTCGCCAAACTTATCGTGCACTACGTCCATTTTACGTTTGACATAATCGTCCATCCGAGCAAGTTATTCAGAAGACCACGGATCGTATTCGCACCACGTACACTCTAGTGGATAATACGCATCCACAAAGACGACAATTGTCGAAAATCGGACTTCACGATTGCGCTTCATTCGAGCTAGCCATGGCGCTCATATGCCCGAAATCATATTTAAACAATAATGACATAAAATTATCTATTAATTACATTATTTTAATGTGTTTTTATTTTATTTTGAATATGTATTGTATACCTCTAAAAAAATACTTGTATTTCGTTTCTCAATTCTAGAAAATTCTACCCTAGAGAAATGGCTATCTATAAAATTGAAGGAAGCACATATTGTGAGGCGATTTTTTTTGACTAATTTTAATTTAAATGCAAAATAAAAATGTACATATAAAAACAAAATTTGTAACTTTGCATTATTTGCCTTCGTATCTACGCATTTTTCTATGAATCTGGTGTTATAGTTACCATAAAAATTGTCGTACATTTTTTTGAATACAATGTAACATTTTATTTAAAAAGTGATAAGCAAGTGAAGTTAATTTATTTTATGTCCGTAGTTTTAAATTGTTTGTTGTTTTATTGATATATAAATTAAGTTTAAAATAACCAAAATGAGTTCTTTTGAAGAGATTACGCATTTTGCTAAATTGACTGACGGTGAATTCGCGAGCAGATTTTTACAATTCGACGAGTGTGAAAGAAAAAATCTTTACGATAGAGTTATAACCGCTGCAGAATTCGCTGTTTCTGTAGGAAACTTGGAACAGATCAAATATATTTTGATTCTATTTGAGAGGGTATGTAGAATCGGCGATTTCAGACAAAATCAATTATTTTATAACAGTTTGATCATATCATCTTGTCGCCGAAATCACATTCATGTATTGAAATACTTGAAAAGTTTAAAAGAAATCAAGTTTATATCTAGCGAAGTCGATAATGAAAGACATAGCGCTTTTTATTACGCAATCCGACTGGGAAACACGCAATTATTGCACGATCTTTTAAACGGATGCGTGCTAGATGATTTTGTAGTTTTATCTGAAGTTTACGAAGAATTGAATCTAAAAAAAGTGCCGATCGGTTTTAAAATGGAAGCTACCGTGGCGAACGCAATATGCAAGCATTGGCTTCATTTAACAACAAACTCTATTAATATAAACGAGTGTAAATATGTTTTTAAAAACGCAATAGAAAAAGCGCTAGAATACAACGGAATAGAAAATGACTGCAGGTTCTTACAGCTGTTAAAAACGATAATTTTTCAAATGCACTTTTTAGTGCGTCCAAAATCAAATTGGCACGATTTGATATTTTGCATTGCAGCGTATATAAATTCCCACACAACACATTATGATATAAACGTGTATCACAGGTTTGTATTAAAGAAAAGAAAGCTGCTTATGTATTTAAAATCATTGTACACTCATTTTGAAGACGGTGTAGAAGAGAAATGCTATTCAGATGAAGACAAGAAGCTGCTGCAAGAGATACATGAGGATCATGTGAAGATGTATGATGTTGTGTTGCTGGAGACAATGAGGTCATATGCAAAGGTAGCTTCAGAAGCAGATATGTCTCAAGAAGAGGGTGTAGCAGCTGTCAAAATGGCATACATCAAATTAGCAAGGTAAATCTTCAAATATATTACATCTAGCAACACTCTGTGATCACAGAATATGAGCGAGTGGAAAGGGATATTGAGAGAAGGGTTGGGACAGGCGACAGAGGTAATGGTGTGATGTTATGGTGTGTAATGTCCCCATGGTTGTTTAATCTATATACGGACAAGTGTATGAAAGAGCTGTAAGGGTTGGAAGCAGGTGCAAAAATAAACGGTGTGTCAGTAAGCTGTTTGTTGTATGCGGACGACGCTATGCTACTTGCAGACAACGAGCATGAACTACAAGCCCTGGTGTCTAGTATGTATGAGGTATGCAAGCGATACGATTTGATGATGAATGTGAATAAGTCAAAGGTAATGATTTTTGAAAGAGAAGAAATCATGACAGTCTGCAACATTTGCATGAATGGTGAAAATTTGGAGCAAGTAGAGGATTCGTGTATTAGGGTAGTATGTTGACAAAGGATGAGCGAGTGGAGAGGGATATTGAAAGAAGCATCGTCAATCAGAAGTCATCGCAAACAAAAGCCTATCCAAAAAAGCTTAAATGGCGTTTAAAATGGCATTATCTAACTAACTTACCACCACACCGTTTCCCCGGAGGAGTAGGCAGAGAGGATGGATCGCCACATTGTTCTATCCTGACATAACTCTCGCGCCTCTTCTACATACACACATCGTGACATGCAAGCTCGTCGATTGATCCTACTTCGAACATGGCCGCCTTTTAGTAATTGATTAATTTGGCATGCAATGTCTTCCTTGGCCTATCTCGACTTCTTTTTCTATTTCCGCTACTTGTATATATATTTTTAATCATTCTTCCCTCATCCATTCGTTCCATATGTCCAAACCATCTAAGTTACCCTTTGTTGATTTTATTTGCTTCAGTGGAGGCAGACCGAGGAAAATATGGCATGACCAAATTAATCAAATTTTAAAGTTTGGTCATGTTAGAAGTCGGAAGAATCGACGTGCGTGTATGACTCGCTGTATGAATGTGGAGGAAGCTAGAGAGGTGTGCCAGGATAGAGTAGTGTGGCGGTCCATTCTCTATGCTTACCCCTACAGTGAAACGGCGTGATGGTTTATTGCAGTTGTTGTATTAATTAATTTTTATTTTCAATGTTTACAATGAAATTTCAAATAACAACATTCATTTTTTTATTACATTAAACAAACAAACAAACGATCACGCCGTTTCCCCGCAGAATAAGGCAGAGAGAATGGACCGCCACACTACTCTATCCAGGCAAACCTCTCTAGCTTCCTCCACATTCATACGAGTCATACACGCATATCGATTCCTCCGACTTCTAACATGACAAACCTTTAAAATTTGATTAATTTGGTCATGCCATATTTTTATCGGTCTGCCTCGACTTCGTACCCCATTTACTAATCCATGCGCTCCATATGTCCGAACCATCGCAGCGATCCTTTTATAATTTTGTTCATAATACCTTCTTCCGCTCTACATTTCTTTCTTATATCAGCATTTGAGATTCTGTCGAATATCTTTCTACCACACATACGTCTTAGGGACCTCATCTCTACCGCATTTATTCTACTCTCATCCTTCTTCTGCCAGTTCCATGCTTCGCTTCCATACATTAGGATTGGGACCAGAACTCCACTGTGAACGGCTGTTTTCGATTTTATTGATAAATTCTTGTTTCCAATAACTATATTTAAAGCTCCATTCACTTGTTACCCGCACCAACCCTTCTTTCGACGTCACTATCCGTTCGGGCATCTGCTGTAAACATGCTACCTAAATACACAAATTCCCTCACCTGTTTCAAGTTCTCTTCGTTCACACTTATATTACAAACTGTCATATGCTCTTCCCTTTTAAAAACCGTCACCTTTGACTTTCTGACATTCATAATTAAATCATTTGACTTGCATACCTCATACATTCTCGACACCTAGACTATTAATTAACTAAATTAACTATCACGCCGTCTCCCCGGAGGGGTAGGCAGAAATAATGGAACGCCACACTGTTCTGTCCTGACATACTTCTCTCGATTCCTCTACATTCATACATCTTGTCATGCACGCACGTCGATTTCTCCGACTCCTCACGTGACCGACATTCAATATTTGATTGATTTGATCGTGCCACGTTTTCCTCGGCCTTCCTCTCTTTCTAGCGCCGTTCACGCCGTTTACATATACCTTCTTTACCATTCTGTCTTCACTCATTCTTTCCATGTGTCCAAACCATCTTAATGACTCTTTCCTTATTTTGTTCATAACACTTTCGTTCGCACCACATTCACTTCTTATATTTGCATTTGTCACTCTATCATATACAGATTTTCAACATTCGTTTTAGAGATCTCATTTCTACTACATTTATTCTACTTTCATCCTTCTTTTGCCAGTTCCATGTTAAACTTTCATACATAAGGGTCGGCACAAGAACACCATTATGCACTGCCATCTTTGCTTTTTTTTAATTCGTCCGCACTATCAGCAACGAGAACGGCATCGTCCGCGTAAAACAGACAATTTACAGACAAATAACTCATCTTAGCACCAGCATTTATTCCTTTAAGTTCTTTCATACTTATGTTTTAATTCAATTTTATACAATGCTTATTTTCAGAAGGCCGAAATCGCCCCGTCTCAGAGAGCTTCTAAAATTTGCCACCTACCGTAGCAATGAAGATGTTCCCCAAAAATATTTTGAAAATGTGGCATATGGAATAAATTACATCATATTTTCACTCAAGTTCTCAGTTTTCTATCATTACATTCAAAAGATGGCGAAAGGAGAAGAATTGGAAGATTTTGACGAGGTGTTTCAAGGAGAATCATTCCATGAGACGCTAATAGAAGCTAAAATGCAGCGAGGAATGGAATCAATCTACAAAGAGTTCAAAGAAAAACTAGCAGTTAAGTTTCAAATAGCCACTGAGCTACATCCGCTTGATGTGTTTGTAAACTCGGCTTTATACTACAGATCTGTTATTAATTCAGTTCTTGGTCGACCCCCTGTTCCACCAAGATCACTTAGGCAAGTGGCCAGGGAAACTATCAAGAATGTGGCTCTGGAGTCAATACCTCTAGACTTTAGAGCGCTATATATCCAATCGAAAGTAACAATGATTAGTGCAAGGAACTCTCTCGAATCATATGTAACAATTGGAAGACCCAATTTCGGTCTGGAAGCTTCGTTTCGAGAAGTGAAAAACATGTTTTATCGAATATGCTTCGTAGCGTCGTTCGAAACGGGCAACAACGAAATAATGGAAACATTCACAGACATGTACAACCTGGAAGAGCTAAGAGAACACAACACGCACCGCTACATCAAAAAAGAAGACATCCAAGATTCAAGAGCAGAGCTGATGAGGTTACTAGGACGCTTCGGAGAAGACGAAGGCATCCCTTCTAAATGCTTCCCAGCTATGGAGCTGCATGTATCTGATATTTTAACAGCCATGGAGTTAAAAGATGACGCGATTCCTGGTGTTCCATGCGCGCTGCTGACAGGTGCAGGGATACTCAAGTGTGTTAAAGGAAACCCCGTTTTTCAAATGGGTACCCCTGTTCCTGGGATAGCGCTAATAGCCGTAGCCAGAACGATCTGTCTTCCTGCGCCTGAAGAAGAAGAAAACTTTGTTAAAGTGATATCGTACAACGTCAAAGATAGATACGAAAGCGATCTAGCAATATCTACGTGTCAGAGTAAATTATTTCGCGCTGCAGATAAAGGGGACATGGTTGATTTCAAGGTGATGATTGATGCCGGTGCAGATTTGAGATCTCAGGATATCTTGGACAGCAGTATAGCTCATCACGCGGCAGCCAATGGATCTCTGGCCATCATGAGGCACGTGCTAGATCGCCAGCCGCTGTTACTGGTAGAGAATCATATGGGCCGGACACCCTTGCACGAAGCCAGCGAGAAAGGCCACATAGCTTTAGTAAGACATCTGCTCTCGCAGGGATGTTCGCCACACTCATTCGATAAAGAAAACGTGACTCCCTTGCATCTAGCTGCCCAAAACGGACATTTGAATGTTGTAACTGCTTTGATAGAATGCGACGCAGACAGGAAAGCCAAAGACAACTTTTTACAAACACCTCTTCACTACGCTATAAGAAACAATCACTACCGCCTAGCAGATATACTTTTGGACCCCGACGATCATATTGACGAAGTCGTGACCACAAAAAATAACAATTTGCTTATGTTCGCCGCTGTTTACGGAAATGAAGAGATCGTGTCTTATATTCTAGATGTAGGAGCGGATATAGAAGCTAAAAACGATCTTGGAGAAACCGCTTTGCATCTCGCAGCGCAGAATGGTCAAGCAGACGTGCTTGAAGTCTTGCTGTCGCGCGGAGCAAAAAAGGAAGCAGTCACCTTAGACTTTCGTACTCCGATACACTACGCGTCAAAAGCTGGATATATGGAGGCTATAAATAAACTAGTAGAACACGGAGCGACTCTTTTGTCAGCTGATAAAATCGGAAGGACTGTTCTTCATCACGCTGTTATGGGTGGAAACTATTCAGTTTTAACTTACTTTATTAGTAAAAGCTTACCGCTTGACGTAATGGACGATTGCAGTAGAACCGCCTTGCATCTAGCGGCCAAAAATTGCGATTTCGAAGCGACTGAGATGCTGCTGAGTTCTGGAGCCGGATTTGAGTTCAGAGATGTGAAGAAGCAAACGCCTTTGCACGTGGCAGCCATGCGGTCTAACTGCGAGGTTGTGGAGTGCCTCGTCAAGTACGGGGCCAATGTGGCTTCGAGAGACTTGGATTCGAGCACGGCCTTGCATCTTGCTGTGAAGAGCGATTTCTTGGAAAATACGAAGGCGCTGATACGGGCCGGAACGCCGCTGAATCTGGCTTCGGACAAAATTTGCCTTCCGATCCATCTGGCAGTCATGCATGGAAATATAGAGGTAAATAAACCCTTTTAAAAATCTAAATAACCCCTTGGAGAGACATCTCCAGGCGTAGTCTAGTACTGTATGATTTGCAGAGACTTTCACAGTACATTAATAAAGATTTCTGCTTAATGCTTTCCAATCTTAATAGATGACGCTAGTGTAGAGTGAACTGAAATATGTAAAGATAGGCGTGGAATCCTAAAATGTATGAGGCCGCCAGGGCAAGAGTGGTCTAACCCCAAATTTAGACAATGGAGATAAATGCGATTGAAAATTTGATGTTTTTTTCCCATTTAAAAAAAAAAACTATATGGGTTAGGGTCTTCTTTAGTGATAAACCTTGTTTGTTTGGTGAATGTCTTTAGAATAGTATTTTGAAATATTGGGAAATATAAAGTTTAAGGATATTTTTTGATGGTTACTTATAATAAACCACATTTGACTCCATATATTTTGATTTTTTGTCAGAGAAAAAGGAATTTTTTTCCACTTGGAAATGGTGGTTAGATTAATTTTTCTTTTATAGTAGGTCACAAATAGGTATGGGTTAGACCAGTAACTCAATTTTTCAAAAAATGTTGGTTAGACCACTCTTGTCCTAGTGGCCTCATATACAAGTTCCAAAAATTTGTCAGACATGGTGGTCATAAGAAAAAATGCGTAATGGGGAATGTTGTTAAAACCAATGACAGGTCATAAGTCCTGTAAGCGCCTCTGCCACCACATTCTGTTCCCAGAAAACAATTTACTTCTTCGTCTCTATTGAGATACAATTAATCCTTATAAAACTAAATAACGCCATTTACAGAATAGCCTTAAACCAACTAACTAACCATCACGCCGTTTCCCCGGAGGGGTAGGCATAGAGGATGTATCGCCACACTGTTCTATCCTGGCATAATTCTTGCGCATCTTCTACATTCACACATCCTGTCATGCTAGTCAAAACGGCCGCTTTTCAGTAGTTGATCAATTTGGTCATGCCATGTCCTTCCTCGACTTCTTTTCCCATTCGCACTACTTGTATATATCTTTTTAACCATTCTTCCCTCATCCATTCGTTTCATATGTCCAAACCATCTTGGTGACCCTTTCTTAATTTTATTTATCACTTACATTCATTTCTTACTTCATCATTAGAAATTCCATCATACATTATTTTTCCGAACATGTTTCCTGCCCAATTTAGTCAGATAAGATAAAAAATTGTCCATTTGGCGCTGTCTAGGCCTTCCTAAAGGTCTTACTCTGATTAGTCTTGACGCGTACGGGGTCTTGATTGCTTTGGTCTCTCCGGCTAGGAATACGTGTCCAATCCATGCTAGGCTACTGGTTATCAATATGCTCGTTATAAGGGGCTGCTGGGTCATTGCAACACAATTGGGAAATTAGTATTTTAATTTGATCTGCATTGCTGAGGTATATTTCAGATTCTGAAGTGTCTGATCGAGTCGGGAGCTAATATAGAAGCCCTTGCAACAGACTGCACGGCATTACATATCGCGGCTTCAATGGGAGTTACTGGTGCCGTCAAGGTCTTGCTGGAGAACGGGGCGAAGATAGACGTGACGGACGACGACGGATTGACACCCCTTTGCATGGCTGTAAAGGGCATTTGTAAAAAGGTAAGAGTCAGAAATTTCTGGTCCATCTAAGGGAGTTTTTTTAGAGGTATACATTACATATTCGAAATGAAAAAAAAAACACATTAAAATAATGTTAATGTCTATGATATTGGCTTTATTTAATAGATAATTTTATGCCATTACTGTTTAAATATGATTTCGGGCATATGAGCGCCACGGCTAGCTCGAATGAAGCGCAATTGAAGTCCAATTTTCGACAATTGTCGTCTTTGTGGATGCGTATTATCCAATCTAGTGTACGTGGTGCGAAAACAATCCATTGTCTTCCGAATAACTTCCTCGGATGGACGATTATGTCGAGCGTAAAATGGACGTAGTGGA